>CM032468.1:18048330-18077523 GCA_019059595.1 Marasmia exigua
TTCGTTTTGAATCACTCTTTGTCATTTAAAATGTACAGTGTACTAAATATACATATTAACTGCGAAGTATTAAGATATTGAATGTAAAAAACCTAAAACAATTTTCCCACAAATTAGGGTCTACATGAAATGTCATACCACACCTAACATTTACAGGGACTGATTGCGCCATCTAGCGAATCACTGGGAAATTTATAAATACCTACTAGAAAACTGCTCATTAATATTGTGTAAGTGGAATACACAAAATAAGAGTTAACTAAAACGGCGAGATATTTAATAAGGTGCCTTTTTCAAAATTTATAATGGTAAAACGTTCACGATATCACATAAAAAAATACATAAATAAATGAATAGGTAAAAAAAAAAGTAGAATATCATAAATTATGGATCGTTCAAATTATCTGTGCCTCTTGGCTGAAACTATGTGCTATCCATAATATTATAAATGTAAAAGTGTGTGTGTGTCTGTTTATTTGTTTGTCCGTCTTTCACTGCTAAACCGAGCAACATTTTTATGTAGAGATAGATAATTAACATAGGCTACTTTCTGTCTCTTTCCTGCGAGCGAAGACGCGGGTAAAAGGTAGTTAATTATTGTAAAAGCTTGGGCCGCTGGTGCAGGAATGGAAAACTTGACGTATCAATAAATAAAAAAAATTACACAACATAACATATTATATTGTCCTGGTCCCTAACTAGGGTTTTCCCTTGTATTTCTATGTATGGAAATCAGAAACAATGAAGGTACCACAGACATGCACCCATACCCAACTAAAATATACAACATACATATAATACCTCGACTGACCGGATGGCGCAATTGGTAGTGACTTTGCCTCTGACCACTTGTGTTTGTTCAGTGTCTGGGTGTAATATATGTATTTAAGTATATATTAGTGTTCATCTGTTGTCTGATATATGTAACACAAGTGCTTAAGCTACTTAGTACGGAATCAGGTCAACGTATGAGATGTTGTGAAAATTATTATTATTATTACATACTAGGTATACAAACAGCCTAGGTACTCCTTTTTAAAAGGCCCGGACGGCGACTTAATTGTGACTCCTTTGACGTTGCAGGTGTCCATGGGCGGGTAGTTGTCCATGGGGATAATCACCATTCGGTATACGTCTGTTCGACTACCCTCTATTTCATAAAAATATATCTATTTCATCAACAAACAATATTTTTAGGTACGGTCGAATGAATTGAGAGTGGTAAACTAACATTTTTGTACAGCTACGGTATTTGATCCAGCAACACACACTCCACCAGAGTTCCAAACTCAGAGTGCAGTCAGTTCCATGTTATGCAAATTCAATAAGCAGTGAAGCAACTATCCGGTGACGTCACAGCGATGGCCGCTGCCCGCGACGATTTTCAATAGACTTTATGAACGCATACCTTACCAGTTCTGTAGCCGGCGTCCGGCCCACTTCAAAGGCATTCAAACAAGCAGCCAGCCATATTAAAAACGTATCACACAAATATGCAGCAAAGTATTCTGTAAATAAATGCCTAGTTTTTTCTAGTACTTACACTTTATGATTAGATTTTTCCTGTATTTCTACATAAATACAAATCCACAAATACTGTTCTTAATATGCTCAGGAAGATTTATAAATAAAAAGCGGACTGTAGGTATAGGTATAAATAGTTATATTGATAAAGCCAAGAGAAAACAAAAATATAATCTTAAATTAAGGTGACGGATAGGGCACACTAGCGACGCCAATCGATTTAAATCTTTAGGTACTAAACCGGATCTTTTTAAAACAATTTCGGGGCTATAACCTCTCGGTCAACACTTATATTATTCATAAAATAACTATGCACAAATGTTGGGCCCATTTTTGTACGCGAAAAATGGATTCACGCTAAAAGTGGCCGCTTTTGGCGGTAATCAATTTTTCGCGTACAAAAATGGACCCAACATTTGTACGTAGTTATTTAATAAATAGTATAAATGTTTGCCGAGAGGTTGTAACCCCGAAATTGTTTAAAATAGATCCGGCAAAGTAGAATAGGCCACCCTCACTCTTACCGAGGTGTCGTAAAAGGCTTCTAAAGTAAAGATGCTGGCATGATCATCAGCACCCAGATAAGGAAAACTCTGCATTTATATCAAAACCCTCGCCAACCCGTCTGCCTAGCGTGGTGAGTATGGCAATTACCCCTCATGTGATTGAGGGCGGCCTATGCGTGTGCGTGTGCGTGTGCGTGTGCGTGTGCGTGTGCGTGTGCGTGTGCGTGTGCGTGTGCGTGTGTGTGTGCCTGTGCGTGCGCGTGTGCGTGTGCACGTGCGCGTGTGCGTGTGCGCGAAGGATGTCCCTGTGTCACAGTTTTCGTTTATAAAGGGGGATTATATCAACTGCACTAGGTACTACTACTAGGTTGGAACTTACAGACATCTACATGTCCGGTTACTGCAATCTGTCAAACCTCAATTGATAATTGAGGAGCTCCGGAACAAAAGCCGATAAAGCCACTTTATGCCATTTTTTTTCCTGTTAGCCCCCAGCACTCTTACATAACATACATCGTCATACAGTCGTATCAAATCTCGTTAAAATCGGACTAAATTATTTTTTAAACCTGGACATCTGGACCAAAACCAGACAAATATATTTATTATTATTTATCTTTTTAAGTTACAATCATTGCATTTTTAATTTTTGGGACATTTACTGATAAATCTTTTACATATTTTTATATATATTTTATGTAAATGTAGGTTATATTAGTTAAACCATTGACATTCCAACGTAAACCATTCTTTTTGGTTTCCTATAAAAATACTAAAAGTGTATTTATCGGGTTTTGTTCCAGAGTTCCTCAATTAACCCAATGTAGATATTTGACATTAGAGTAGGAGTTTATTAAAAAAATACAGATTTAGATACATTGACGTGCATTGTATATTCATTGTTGGACCTACTGCTACTTGACCGTGGGAGAGCCACGCTTCGGGATCCGGTCCGACCGGAGCGATACCACGGCCTCACAGAAAACCGGTGTGTCGCTGCGAGGGATCATCATCGTCAGCCCATTTAAGTCCCCACTGCTGGGGCACGGGCCTCCCTCAAACACATGAGGGGTAATTGCCGTACTCACCACGCTTGGCAGACGGGTTGGCGAGGGTTTTGATATAAGTGCAGAGTTTTCCTTCTCTGGGTGCTGATGATCATGCCAGCAGCTTTACCTTAGTCGCCTTTTACGACACCTCGGTAAGAGTGAGGGTGGCCTATTCTACTCTGCCGGGGACCACACGGCTGCGAGGGATACGGATTCTCAATCCCGGGGAAAGAGGTTTTAAGGGTTGGCAGTGCACCTGTGACGCTACTGGTGTTGCGGGTATCCATGGGCGGCGGCAATCGCTTACCATCAGTTGAACTGTCTGCCTGTCTGCCACATATCACCTAAAGGTAAACTTAGTTACAGTTCTAAGTGAAATTTTAAAAAAGTTACTTCAGCGTTTAGCATTTCACTGTGTCCGAATATAAATATTATAAGCATGTTGCCATGCAGGATCGGAATAGCTCGCTTGTTCACTTGCATTTGAATATAATTTGCTAGTTTTAAGGCAAATTAGGAAACCTTGCGGTCGTTGACGGCCACATACTGGAGTTTCACCGTCATCCATTTTGTATTAGTTCGAAACTGGTTTGTAAAGTTTAATGCACAAGGTGGAGTGACCCTGCGGTTTGTACGCCTAAATCGATCATCAAATGTATATTCGTGAAAATTAAATGATAATAAACACACACACAACGCCCTGTTGGTCTACTGGTTTAAGTACCGGGTCGTGATCTAGGGGTTGGATTCCCAGGTCGAGCAAAAAGTACCTATGTTTCGAATTTTTCGAACATAGCTCGGGTTCGTGATCACCAATACGCATTTGTCAAGCGTGGTGATTAAGCCTAACCCCATCATAGTAGCGATGACTTGATTTCTACTATAAAGGCCTTTGCCCTGCAGTGGGACAGTATATAGGCTGATACTTATTTACTTAAACACACACACATACATAACACACATTTTCCTGATTTCAAAGTAAGGTTTCCTTGTACTATGAAAAATAAGGAACAATTAAGGTACCACTAACACCCAGGCCCAACACAAATAGTAAGGTCAGATGGCAGTCGCATCATTGTAATTACCAGACTTCCCAAATCGTGAATCATAGAATAGCCTGCATAAGCATGTCCTGGGATCTAAAGCGACAGCTTTGGACACAACCAGGAATACGATGCGCTAAAATGAACAGAAGATATATTTAAAAATTTCAGGCCATTTTTTATGATATTGGGGGCAAACGAGCAGACGTATCACTTGATGGTCAGCGATCAATTATTGTAGTTGGGTCAATTAGGCCGGTTTCCACTTCTTCGGGTGTCAGCGTTGGTGTTTATGAATTAGTACACATGTCTCCTTCCCACTCTGGCGAAGAAGGGAGCGTCGTTAAGGGGTTTAGTCGATAGACCTTCAGTTTTACTGGAGGAGAGCCCGACAAAACCCTTCCGCCCCACGGCAGACGGGTATACATAAGGAGCCGCAGAAAGGTGGCGACGTCGAACATCGGGCCGGCGGCATTCCCCTAACGCAAAAAAAAGCTGTCAGTCTTGGTATTGCCTATACTCGAAACTGGAATTCAAGACCAAAAAAACTACAATAGATACGTCACTGTCAAATCTATCAATGTCACTTATGTCATTGTCAAATTAAGTTTTCAGGTTTTGTCAACATTTTTGTTATATGCTTTTTTTCATAGTACGGTCAGCATCAAAAGTAGATTAACACTTTAGTACCATGTCGAAGTAACATTTTTTACGAACCCCTTGGAAACTGCCTATAATAGGCAGAACAGTTACTTTGACATGGTACTAAAGTGTTAAGCTACTTTTGATGCTGACCGTACAAGGCTGGGCAAGGCTCTTAGTATAGGCTGGCACAAATCATGAAAGGATTTTCTCAAAATATAGAAACTTAATTACAAACTTTATTTAAAATAAAGTTTGTTATTCAGTTTCTATCTCAGCTAAAATTGACAAAATTATATTGCAAAGAACTTAAACAAATTAAATTACCCATGAACACCCACGAAAGTGTGGTATAGAAGAAAAAGTTAAATGAAACCATTTTTTAATTAATTGTTTTTATTTATATTCATCTTCACAATCACTGTCAAAATCTACCTCGGTCATTCGTATAATAAAGTTTTCGACCACTCCGGTAATTAATTCGTCTAGTTTTGGACATGTTTTAGATTGAAGACGTTATTAAGTGAAATAACTCGTAAGGAAAATTGTCAAGTGATATATTGACAAAGTGGGTAGTCAACAGTCAAAGTCATTCAAAGTCTCAGTCACCAAATAAAACGGGGGCGTTTTGCGTTTAATCGACCTACGAATTCTGCGTAGACTACTCTTAACGAATTCGCAGGTTTTAAGACTCTCTTAGGTACTAGCAAGTGGTTTCATGTAACACCTCACTCAACACACAATAGCAGTGTTAAAAACGATGTAATTCAAAGATTCTTAAAAAAATATCACTTTGCCTCACCTCACTGCACGAAACAACAACATGTAAGTTGAAATGTTGTACCAAATGTTATTAACACCTGAAGTGACACAAGCTCGATACCAGCTTTTCTACCAAACATTACGGATGATTATGTTTTTATTAAAGCGGCTCGTGTTTATGTAAAAAAAGTCAACAAAATAACTTCTTTAAATTATGGAATTAAAATTACCAATAAATAAATTATGTCAGTATAGTTTGTAATCGTTCATAGAGCGACATAGTCTATTAAGACCAAGCTCTTTAAACAAATATTAAAAAAAGAACTTAACAATACCGCCACTAGTCTAAACTTAAGTGCTATTTTTGTTTGTTTGAGGAGAGGCGTAAACGATCTCTCTCTGTGTATATATACTATTTTTAAAATATTTAGGTAAGCAATAGTACTGTGCTTATCCAATATTTTTTGCTACTTAATTAGATTGTTCAGTGCTCAAATATATAGTTTTTCTTAAAAATATGTATTGTGTCTGCCTCGCCAATCTTCATCAGCACTAGGAGAGGGAGGAATTGTTGTGTTAGTAGTACCTGGAAGTGTACCTAAATAATGTAACAAGCACTAAATTATGTACCTAGACATAATTTAGTGCTTGTTACTTTATTTGGTGCTAGTCATAATAATTTAGTGCTACTTAAATTATTAGTGTTTCTTACAAATCTTGTAAATGAAATGAAATGAAATGAAATGAAATGAAACATCTTTATTCGGTCCGGCATTACATATAAATACACTGAATTTAAAAACGAAAGTAATTGGACCAAAATGGCGTCAAAAGTTTAATAGTGATTGTTTTTTTAATTATAATAGAAGGCAGACACAATATAAACACTTTGTAACCTATCAAATCGAATAACGCTACAGGTTTTCCATCGGAAAACTAGTTACATCTCTGAAGCCCCGAGCGGAATTCATGTCAATATTGTATTGTTTAGAATCCTCACAAGGAGGTGTGAGAAACCCGCTTTATTCCCGTTCACTCCAGTTGTCACGTTGCGAAATTGCATCACGTCTGCCCTCATACATATTCAAATAGAAAGCTAGTCGCAGGTGAGCTATTCTCATGTCTTTAGACGCTTGGCAAATGATGGCGAGAGGCTTCCTGTATCTTTCTCATAGAGTCACTTATATATACTGAGATAGAGGCATCAGTCGGCTAGCCAGTGCTAGCGCCATAAAGAGGAAAACAACCAATACTCAACAGCTATGTAGTACAGCCGCCTTAGACAATTAGTCAATAATTTTATTTTATATGTTGTTACAAAATTCCCAATGCCTTCTAGATCTCTGGTATACTTCCCCCACACTTTTTTAAATTTTCTCATGTGGGAAGGTGGCTTGAGGTCATGGTTTCGGAAACATGCCTTGCTAGCGCGATGTAAAAATACATAGTGACATCTATCGAAACAACGCCGAACCATTGCTTGAATGCTTTTTATAGCTACATATGCTTTTTACAAGCTCCATCTAACAAATGTACTATTTTTCCCATACTAAGGAAAAGGACTTAGTTAAATGATTCTGATCTTTCTCTCTTCCATTCAAAGACAGTGTTTGACGACTTTCTTTACACTCGCCGTCATTTTAGCCAATATACGTAAACTGCTGGACATAGGCCTCCCCCAATGATCTCCACACGGATCGATCCTATGCCGCCCGCATTCAAGGGAGACGGACTGCGGATACCCTTCCCCACCCATACACTGCTGGCTGCAGTGCAGTGTGAGTTGGGGAAAGCGAAGCCGCCGCGAAACCAACTCTGCTGGATATGGAGCCGGCAACCCCGTCCAACTTCGACGCTGGACTCCAAACAAGGCCTTTCGGCCACTACGCCCGAAGGTGAGGCCCTTCAAAACGCAATCACGTGTGAGGTGACGCCGGACAGGGCCCCTGGCCCAGAACAAAAGAGGCCTAGGACCCGGGGGGGCTCAACTGGGGGTCGACAGATTCCCGCGACCTCCATTAGATCGTTGCCACCAGATGTCCTTGCCATCAGCATAAACCTATTTCTAAAGGCGCCGTCATTGCAAGACAGCTAAAAGTCTAGGCTACGATGGCGAAGTAGATGTATCATCAACTTCTTCTGTTTGACCACGTACAACGTAGAACTGCTCGAATTGTTGGTGACTTGACTCTCTCTAGTCGACTTGATCCTCTAGCACTGCCACGGGATATAGCTTCCCTCAACATTCTATACCGCATCCATCATGAGGAGTTCTCTGAGGAACGGTTTGATCTACTCACTACGGCTGAATTCTTACATCGAACAACACGCAAGCGATTGTCATTCCATCCCCATGTTCTCGATGAATGGCAGTCTAATACTGTGCATTTCTCGCGAAACTTTCTACCACGTACCTCAGTTCTGTGGAACGATTTGGCTGCGGGAGTATTTCCCGATGGCTACGACTTAGGGACCTTCAAGAGAAGAGCTTACTTTTTTTAAAACAGGCCGGCGACACATTAGCGATCTCTCTGATTTTGCGGATGTTCATGGTCGGCGTTGATTAATAGATAGAGATTGAGAGATCAGATGTTATAGTATTTGTGATGCAAAAGAAAAATCTTGAAAATGACCCTTTTTTAGAATTGACGTTTTTATCAATAATAGATAAATTTATTTTATGTGTAAGGTGGCAGACGAATAGATGCATCTCCTGATGGTAAGGGATTGCCGCCGCCCATGGATACTCGCGACACCAGTGGAATTATAAAATATTTTTTCTTAACAACTATACTACACGTTCCTATACAATGTCCATCATCATCATCAGCCCATTTAAGTCCCCACTGCTGGGGCACGGGCCTCCCTCAATCACATGAGGGGTAATTGCCATACTCACCACGCTTGGCAGACGGGTTGGCGAGGGTTTTGATATAAATGCAGAGTTTTCCTTCTCTGGGTGCTGATAATAAAATAATAAAAATAATAAAAATCATTTATTTCGGACAAACATTATCCATAATGGTTAGTACAGTATGACCTTATATCTAATGGTTAGTGTGATTTATGGGAAATGTAATAATTTAATCATAATTTATTTGGTCGAATGAACTGCACGCAAGACATGCAGCTCAGTAAACCTTCTAAAGATGGCAGCATCCATCCTGTCTGCTATCATCCTTAGGATCCCATTACCGCTCCCACTGACTCTGCGTACAACCGACAGTGTTTTTTTACGCATGATTGCAAAGAAGTCATCAACCGCAGCTATTGCAAACATGTTAGATGCACTGCAGAACCGCGGGAGCCGCAACAGGGCCCTAAAGATGTTATTATATTGTATTCGTAAAGCACTATACGCCCTCAGCGTGAAATTAGACCACAGGCCACAAGTGTAGAAACTCTGGCAATATGCTCTGAAGAGCGTGATTTTAACATTCGTGCTACACCGTCTGAACCTGTGGGCCAACATGTTGCCTCTGACAGACAATGCCCTACGCTCCCTTTCTATATCTTCTTCATCCCTTAAGCTCTCTGTCACGACATGACCAAGATACCTAAACCGCACGACACGTCTTAGTGGCAACCCGTTCAGACAAATACCCGGTACATTTGCTGGTTCTTTGTTTTTACCCTTGAAAAGCAAATATTCACTTTTTTTTTCATTGTATTTCAAGCCATGTCGCGCGGCATAGGCCTCGCACTTGCTCAGGAGCCTCCTCAAGCCATTGATAGACGGGCTAAGCAAAACCATGTCGTCGGCGTAGCTTATATTATTAACTGCCACACCGTCAATGCGACACCCAATCTGCATGCTGCTCAGCTCCCTGATCAAGCCATCCATGTAAAGGTTAAACAGCCTAGGCGAAGTCAGGCCCCCCTGTCTCACCCCACATCCCAGAACATATTCATCTGACTGTGCATTTGCCCATTTCACAACGTTCCGCTGCCCACAATACCAATGTGAGAATATACCAATTATCTCCCTAGATATACCTGCTTCCCCCATTTTTGACCAAAGTATGTCATAAGAAACAAGGTCGAACGCTTTGGAAAGGTCTAGGAAGCAAGCATATACCGGAGTATCTCTCCTAGTATAGTATTCAACAGTAAATTTTAGGGACAGTATGGCACTCTCAGTCGATAAACCTTCCCTAAAGCCAAACTGAGAATCGTGCAAGTGTATACGCTCACTTAAATAGACATCGAGTATTCTATCCAGAATTTTAGCCGTAATTGTTGCTAGCGATATTGGTCTATAATTGAATTTGTCTGCCAAATCACCTGCACGGTTCTTTACAAGAGGAACAACTACCGTTCTCATCAACTCAGGCGGAAGATACGAATGTCTTATGCAGAATGTGAACAATAAAGCCAAGACTCTACAAATGTGTGGACCTGCATATTTAATGTGTTCGATACTAAGCCCATCATGCCCTGGAGATTTACCTCTTTTCATGTTATGTAATGCCAACCTCACATCTTTGGCAGTGATTCTAACAGGTTCCTCCACATGATATGACTCATCACCGGCCTTCCCTGGTACTGGTAAAGATGACTCAACCTGAAAGTGATCCTTAAAAATGTTCGCAATACCCTTGGGGTCATTCGTACCTTCCACACTGAGTGGTAACTCAGCACGATATTCCAACTTTTTTGTGCTTTTCCAAAACTTATCAAAAGCTTAGATGAGTGCTGAGATGCAAGCCTATCCATTTTTATTTGATCCTGATTTTGTTGGCAGTATCTAAGCTTTGACTTAAACGTTTTACGACTCATGCACATTTTCTCAAAAATTGTTCCACTATCTGGCTTACCATACAATATATACATTTGGTAATCCAAACGTGCTGCTTTGTGTGCATTTGCCACATGTTTATTCCACCCCATAATACATTTATATTTATTTGTCTTATTTTTCGGTTTACAGCTACATACTGAGGCTTGTTTAAGAATAGAAACAATATTTTCATACAAATTGTCAATCACTTCTTGGTGACTACCATTATTACACATTTTGTCTGCACAGCTACTGAACTCTTTAGGAAAATCTACACATTTAAGATACTTGTTACACAACTGCGTATACATCTCAATCTCTTCGGCAGTTCTCTCCCCCCATATAACATTATCTGTCTGTTTATATGTAACAGTAGGCTTAGACTTGATTAGATCAAGTCTACATTCTATCATCAGTGGAAAGTGATCTGACCAATACACGTTATATAATACTTCTACATTCAAAACACTGAGCCATGCACATTGACTAGTAATACAGTGATCTAACCATTTTCTACTACCAGAAGCCTGACACACAAAAGTGTGAGTACCTTGTACAGTTCCTAGCTTTTGTTTATCGGCACAAACCCAACCCTTTTCAGAACAGAAGCTTACAAGTTCTTTATCAAAAAGTGATGCTGGGTGGGCATTGTAATCACCTAATATATAAACAAAGTCTGTATTACACTCTTCTATAACAGCAATTATTTCGGACATACAATCTGTAAACAGTGGCAGATTCTCTGGTTTATTTATAGGCATATACACACATACAAACACAATATCACAAGAATTATTTGTAGTTGCTTTAATAGCAACAATACGTTCACTTTTACAGGCTAACACTGAGACACGTTTGAATACACTCTTTCTCCACATAAGAGCAACACCTCCGTATAAACGCCCCCGAATGATGTTGTTAGCAGGGTCCATCCCTGACTTTGCAGTGTATCCAAAATCCGGGTCAATCTGACCCAGGAAAGGTAGATCCTGCGGCAACAACCAGTGCTCCTGCAGTGCCACGACGTCAGCATCCCTGCACAGCGAACGGACACAGCCATCACTGCGTTTTATGTTTTTACAATTGAAACTTATTATTTTAGTATTTTTGTACTTATCCATTTCTTAGGTAATTTGTCTCTCTTTGTAGTATCTTTATAATTCTCCTGTAAGGATATTACCTTCCTTCTGAAATGTACAAACTGTCTGTATTTCACTCCATCCGGCCAAAAGTTATCATTCAAACATAATTCTAACTTGTGCTTAGGCACAGAAATTTTAAACGCATTGTACGGTTTTTCCTGCTTCATAGTGATCTTTTCCACAGACACACGCATTTGCGCTTTCGATTCCAGATACTCAATAATATTTTCTTCTTTCACTTCTTTGTTGACATTTGATATAAACAAAGGTATTTGGATATCAGCCGCCGTAAACTGCGAGCTCGTACTAGACAATGCTTTTCCTGTTCTTCCAATGAATCGATTCCTTAGACGTTTTTTCTGCATTGTAATCCAGTTTTCATTAGGTTTCTCGCTTATCCATTCGCCTTTTTCTGATAATATCGCAGCCATAGTCTTTTCCTTTTGTTTACTTTCGGTTTTTGACATTGACGTAGTGTTCGATGTACATTGCTGTTTTAATGTACACTGCTGCTTTTGTGCACCTTCTGGCTCATTACCTTTGTGTCCAATGCCATCTAAGTCCGTCTCCTCGTCAATGGAACGCATCGCCTCCCCCGTTGTCATTGCGTCACATACCGGGCGTAAAGGTGTGAGCGAGACGGTGCGAGGTAGATCGTCGCTGCCGACTGCGTGCGAAGAGGACTGCGGACTTCCAACGTCATTATTATTTGAATCTTCAACAGAAATATATTTACCCTCCACGACTTCTTGATGACTTACATTTATTTGATGTGATAAACCGATCGGCCCGCTATCGCAGAATCCACCTCTTTTACGTGTGTTTACATTGTTTACATAGCTGATGATCATGCCAGCAGCTTTACCTTAGTCGCCTTTTACGACACCTCGGTAAGAGTGAGGGTGGCCTATTCTACTCTGCCGGGGACCACACGGCGGAATGTCCATCAAATGTCAATGTCAATGTCCATCAAAGCGCAGTTAATTATGGAGTAGTAGCATTAATACATAGTTACTTTACAAATTAAAAAAAACAAGTTAGTATGGAAAACACAACTTCTAAGAAAATAGCCATACAAAGCGACAAATCCTACACATAACACTCTCTTTTATTTACGCAAAAGTGTGGTCACTTCTCCTAGACCTAATTCCTGGAACATTCAATTCGCTCGCTTAGGCAGAAGCCTTTAGCTAATTCGCTCGTCCTCATTAGGGCGTAGTTGTAAACTTGTCTGTTACAGTAATGCGGTTAAAGTAATAACCGTGAGAGCCACTTCAGGTAATTTATTCGTGAATAACGTGAGTCACGTCACGAGGGATGTCTTTATGGCGTATTTTATTTTGATCTAATAAGGATTGAACGCTTTTACTACTTAGACATTTTACATTATAAGAAAAATCATCGTCATCATTTCAGCAAATAAACGTCCACTGCTGGACTTATGTCCAGATCCAAGGGATTCCCGCGACCTTCACCAGGTCGTCAGTCCCCTTGTGGGGGCCTGCCACGGCTAAGGCTGGCAACACATTGGCGATCCCTCTGATTTTGAGGATGTTGATTACTTTCCATCAGGTGATCTGCTTGCTCGTTTGTCGCCTTTCATCATTCATCATTTCAGCCAATAAACGTCCACTGCTGGACATAGGCCTCCTCCGATAATCTCCACACAGATCGGTCCTGTGCCGCCCGCATCCAAGGGATTCCCGTGACTTTCACCAGATCGTTGGTCCATCTTGTGGGGGGCCTGTCACGGCTTCGACCTTCCACTCGAGGACATTTCTGCCCCATCGGCCGTCTGATCTCCTCGAAATGTGCCCTGCCCATTGCCACGTGAGGCATGCAATTCTTTGTTCTATGTCTTTGACCTTGGTTCTCCTGAGGATCTCCTTCCTGATACGATCACGCAAGGAGACACCGAGCATAGCCCTCTCCATTGCTCTCTGGGTGATTTTGAGCCTTCTTGAGCCACGTTTCAGTTCTGGCAAGATACACACATTAAAGACTTTCGTCTTGAGACACTGCGGTAAGAAATATAAATGAATATAAATCAAGGCATCGTTATACCTATAAGACGTACATTAGATCCTTCATCCTATATAGATCCATGCTAGATTTCCTCCCCTTATTACACATCGCGAAATAGGGTTCATCATCAGTCCATTTAAGTCCCCACTGCTGGGGCACGGGCCTCCCTCAATCACGTGAGGGGTAATTGCCATACTCACCACGCTTGGCAGTCGGGTTGGCGAGGGTTTTGATATAAATGCAGAGTTTTCCTTCTCTGGGTGCTGATGATCATACCAGCAGCTTTACCTTAGTCGCCTTTTACGACACCTCGGTAAGAGTGAGGGTGGCCTATTCTACTCTGCCGGGAACCACACGGCTCTAATAACGAGGGAAATAGGGTTAGTCCCGTAACAAAACTCGTGCCAGCACTTTTTACATTACGTGCTAAAACGGGATGATATTAGCTATAGTACAGTAACAACATAAAGGTGAGTATAGACTACAACATTTACTTGTAACAGAACAACGAGCCGCTCTATGATATGTTCTAGTGTATCATCCTCTTACGAACTAAACGTCGAGCTCGGTGGCCTCTTTTGTTACAAACCAACGAGCATATTGGTGTAACATATCATTCGTAAGAACGTTACATTACACAGAAATGCTCCAGAAAATGTTGTAGTCTATACTCACCTTTAGATCGCGATTTGTCATAAGGTGGCCTAGGCCCCTTAACAGTATCGGTTCGGTATACTAGCTCAGTCTCTTACTGCCTGGTGGCGCAGTGTAACTCACATTTCAAAGCCACAGCTCCTCAAGATCCCGGGTTCAATCTCAGGGTTTGGTCAAAAAATTTGTACGTTAGAATTTTGATTTGAACTTTTTAGTAAAAGCCCGGTTTTTGGAAGTTGCCAAATTTGTAACCCTGTGTTGTCATGCCCTTAATCCCTCTTAGTCTTGTCACACTGACGTCTCATCGGAATATGGGGGTAATGGAACAGGCATATGTACACTGAAGTATAATATCAGGACGCAAATATCGGCCAGAGGACAATGTTACATTAGACTAGTCACAAATAACTTTCCCGTTATTATAAAACGTGACCTTAATTTAATACCGCACTAAAGCTGTAAAAGAGTTTACTTCCGGAACTTTTTTTAGGTCACGTTTTGTAATAAGGGGCTTAAGTTTTTCCTTTGCCGTACTAAAGTTTAAAGGTGTTTAGTTCTGGAACTTTTCTTAGGTCGCGTTTTGTAATAAGGGGCTTAAGTTTTTCCTTTGCCAATTCGGTATATTGGCTTGGAAACAAACACCCTTGTGTACAAGCGGTAGTTTTAGCGAAATAAGATAACTGCGGTAGTAAACAATCAGTTGTTCACTGATTTTCACATGGTGCGTATTTTGGCCAACCCTCCGAACATCGAACTCAGCAAACGAGGCAGTCAATTTCAGAAAAATATTTCTTCAGTAAACGTCGTTACTTCGTAAGTACTTACTTGTTCAATATCGAGGGTGCACAGAAAAACGATATTGTTTTCCTTGCTCCTACAAGTAACTAAATTGCCTCTTTTGGCATGCAAATATTTCCATAACAAAATCAAATTAAAAGAAACCAATATAAAACACGTTGGCCACGTTAACAATTGGCCGTGTGGTCCCCGGCAGAGTAGAATAGGCTACCCTCACTCTTACCGAGGTGTCGTAAAAGGCGACTAAGGTAAAGCTGCTGGCATGATCATCAGCACCCAGAGAAGGAAAACTCTGCATTTATATCAAAACCCTCGCCAACCCGTCTGCCAAGCGTGGTGAGTATGGCAATTATCACTCATGTGATTGAGGAGGCCCGTGCCCCAGCAGTGGGGACTTAAATGGGCTGATGATGATGATGAATATAAGACACTGTTGACGTGAGCCAATAACCCGCAACGTGGTTTGCGTACGGAATGGTACGCAAAATGCCGGACAAGATAATTATGGCCGAAACGAGTTATTGACGGGAAACCCCAAGGGTACAAACAAGCTCTTTACATTTTCTGGAGTCAGTTTAGCCCATCAAATACTATCTGGTTAAATTAGGATGCCGAAATCGCAATTTATATATGTCGCAGATTGTATAATCGAACGCGAAAAATTGATTCACGCTAAAAGTGGCCGCTTTTGGCGGTAATCAATTTTTTGCGTACAAAAACGAACCAAATATTTGTGCATGGTTAATAATAATTCCGAAATTGTTTAAAATAGATCCGGTTTAGCAGCTGACAAATAAAAACAAATGGTGTCGCTAGTTAGGATCTGGAAGTTTGCGGTCTTGTACCCCCGTGCCTCAGAAAGCACATTAAGTTAGTCCTGCGCCTAATCCCTATTCGGTCGTGTCACACTAGTGTCCCATCGAAATAAGAGGGTACGGGAATAGAGAGTGCACTTGTGTCTGCGCAAATACTTTTGCACTATAATAAGTCCTGCGTCGATGGCTGGTCGCTGAGATTGGCCGCCATGACTGAAATATCGTTTTGGAGGACATTACCGTACCGACAGTACCAAAAACATGGACTTTAAATCTGAACTCGATAAGTAGGTATTTAAAATACTAACTTTTCATACGACACTAACTCAAATATCGGATACAAGTTCACAAACTAAACACGGCGAATAACTGCAGAAAACTAATATTCAGATGATAGCGGCAAAACCTTGTTCCCAACCCAACTGCATACAGTATTGCAGTGGAAATGGCAACGCTATAAAAATAAGCTCTCTCGCCTAGACCTTACAGCTCAGTTTTACCTAACACTTGATTTTGAAACCCCAATCACTAGCTAAGTCGTCGATTGCAATACAATTCAGTGTCGATATTTATGCAAAACCGGACTCGATTGCTGGTGATGGTAAATAACTTATAGACATGCTGCAGCATAAGCTTATAATCCAAAATCTATGGTAATCCTAACCTGATTACATTACGTCGTTTATGTACCAATCTCTTATCCATCATCATCATCATTTCAGCCAATAGACGTCCACTGCTGGACAGAGGCCTCCTCCAATGTTCTCCACACAGATCGGTCCTGGATTCCCGCAATCTTCACCAGATCGTCGGTCCACCTCGTAGCCTCCTGCCACGGCTGCGACTTCCTGTACGTGTTTTCCACTCCACGACCTTTCCGCCCCAACGGCCGTCGGTTCTCCTCGCTATATGCCCTGCCCATTGCCACTTGAGACATGCAATCCTTTGGTCTATATCTGTGACCTTAGTTCTCCTGCGGATCTCATCAATTCTGATACTATCACGCAAAGAAACTCCGAGCATAGCCCTCTCCATTGCTCTCTGGGTGACTCTGAGTCTCCTTAATCGGCACATTGTAAGCGGCCACTTTTCGGTTCCGTATGTCATCACTGGCAACACACACGCATTGAAGACTTTTGTCTTAAGACACTGCGGTAGATCTGCCGAAAATATGCTGCGTAGTTTCCCGAACGCTACCCAGCCGAGTTGGATTCGTCAATCGACCTCTTTCTGGAAGTTGAATTTACCAAGCTGGATCTCTTATCCGCAAGAAGCCTTTTATGCTCTGTATGTGTTTTCCCTGGTCACTGTCTCTATAGCCAACTCTTTAAAGGATATCTTTAAAGCAAGACTGAACAGGCATCTTCCGTATCGATACGCTTGGACCATGATTCAGTATTTCTGGTAGTCAGAGTCTGGTAATTACAATGAAGCGGCTGCCATCTGACCTACGCAGCCTTTTACAGGAGAACCAGACCAACTGAATCACGGCCACACGTTTCAGAAACTATCCGAAACGTGCACCGCCGAGCTAAGGGTGGAAAAACGCACATAGATTTGAAACATACAGAAGTGGATGTTTGGAATCGAGGCTCGACACCCCGTATAGAAAGCGCGTTTTGAAACACTGAGCTATTATTTAATTATTAATATTTTTCACAATATCACATACATTGATCTGACTCCGAGATATGTAGCTCAAGCACCTGTGTTACGGATATCAGAACCAACAGCAGAATTAAAAATATATACATATCATACTTTTCTTTTGTAAATACATATTTATAACACATTAACACATCGAAAACACCCAACCACCAATACAATCAGACATGTTCGTGCACACAAATATTTGTACTGTGCGGGGATTTAATCCCTGTCCTACACCAAGTAGTTCAATAATAAGATCGAAACAAAGTAAAAAGCTCGGATGTCTCTCCACACCAGTCTCCGGCAAAGCGAGTAAACAGTCCGAGTCCGGAACCTAAATCGAACCCTCGAACCCGTAATTCCGTTTTCAGTGCACCTGTTCGCTCCGCATATATACGGATTGGGAATTGCCTTTCCGTTTCTCGGCTTCCTCGAAGAAACATTTAGCATAAGTATTTGGGGATCTACGGTACAGCTTGGGCTACTGCAGCATCTAATTCAATTTTGGGGACGAACCTCTTTGACCGTCTATTTAATAAATAAAAATATCCTCCAACTGATTACGGCTACGACGACCAATCTCAACGATCAGCCACGTACGCAGGATATATTAGAGTGCTCAAGTATGTGGTCAAACACGCATTGCACTCTCTATTCCCTTACCCTTATATTCCGATGGGAGACTAACTGTAACACTACCGGAGAGGGATCGAGCGCAGGACCAACAGCTTGACATGCTTTTCGAGGCACGGGATACAAGACCGCCAACTTCCAGACTCCGGGCAGCCACTAAGATTTTTTACCGAAAACTTGGGCACAAATTTTCGGCGACGCTTTTAATTTTAGCATCTAATCTGGATCTATTTTAAAAAAATTTCGGGGTCACAACCTCTCGGCAAACACATATTCTATTTATTTTATACTTATAGTTAACTGTTTGGTCTGCTTTTGTACTCGAAATTTGGATTACCGCCAAAAGTGGCCGCTTTTGTGCGTGTTATTTAATAAATAGTATAATTGTTTAGCCAGAGGTTGTAACCCCGAAATTGTTTAAAATAGATCCGATCTAGTAGCTAAAAATTAAAACCGATTGGCGTCGCTAGTGTGCCCTACTCGTCACCTTAACAAGAACAGTTGGAAAGAACGTTTTCAACTTTTCATACCTTTTTTTATGTGATAGGTGGTACACGAGCAGACGGATCACCTGATGGTAAGCGATTGCCGCCGCCCATAGACACCCGCAACACCAGTGGAGTCACAAGTGCGCTGCCAACCTTCGAACTCCCCTTTCCCCCGGATTGGGCCTCTGGTACCCTCACTCACGTAGCGACACAACACAGTGCTGCTTCACGCCGGTTTTCTGTGGTATCACCCCGGTTGAGCCGGCCCATCAAAATACCTACAGTATTCTTAAATACAGTACATGTAAGGCTGAATAACAAGATGTGATTGTCCACGTGCAGGCTTCCGCTGCACGCCCGAGGCGACTGCGAGCGAGCAAACAGCCAGATTCCGGCATCTAAATAGATTCCTTCGCGAGTCGCCATCCGTTGCTGTGTACACCTGTACTCAGCTCGCTTGTACAGTCGGATTGAGAATTGCCTTACTGTCCACCGGACATGGCCAGTGAAGTCTAAAATTGGTTTCGATCTTGCAAAAATGCAGTTTACTCCGACGAGGCAGATATTCCACGATGAACGTGACCAATTTTTCCACTTCAGCATGTTAGCAAGGCTACACGCTATACTGTGTTCCTGATTATTAATATAGCAAGGGATGAAAAAGGTACTTAATTTACTAAGCTACTTAATTTTACTGAATTATAATCAGTATGTATCTGGATATGAATATAGTAATTATATTTCGTTATTATTTATTTATTTCCAAATTAGCCTGAGCTTAGGAGCCAGTGCTATGAATAATACGTTGTGACTGGACCGAACCTCTTGAGCATTAACATTAGCAGCGAGCTGTCATTTTTGACAGTTCAACAGGGATACACTTCCCAAGTAGCACGTTTAACAGTATAACTAATCAATCGTGACCTTATGTAAAACTTAAGGTTTATATAAGGCTTTATAGATGTTCAAACGAATGTCTTCCGCTGTATATAGGCATTTCATAAAGCCATCGGTTATACAATAGCGTTTTTAGGTAGAATAAAATGCCTAAAGCTTATTAATAGCATAAACCAAACCTATTATCATGCATTTTCGAACAGTTGTACAGCTTGCAGCTGTTTTTAATGCCATGGGCATCATAAAAGCATCTTAGAAGCAGATATTTGCCTTGAAGCTGCTTTAAAGCATGAATTTGAACTAATATAATGCTTCATAATAGCTTTAAGCATATTCAATTGCCATTGGTTTTTTAAAGACATGATATTATCAGGTATTGGCTTGAGGTTTAGCTCGGCTCGTTAAAAGAATGATCTTGAGCCAATATAATGCTCCATTACAGCTGTAAGCTTTATTTAGTGCTTTTGGATTTGTAGAAACGTTTTTGAATGCTAAATTAATACTTAAAACAGCTGTGCAGCAGTATTTTAATCCATTATAATGCTGGCATGTTTAAACATCACCCGTGCGCTACTATATATCTAATAGTTCACTTGTTTGTTTTTGTAATGCATCAAGCTGTATTACATAAATCCTTTAGGTTTGTAAATAAGTAACTATCATAAAGAAAAACAATTCGAGTGTTATTTTGAGGGTGTACAATGTGATTTATTTTATTAAATTGTGTTTTGAGTAACGATCCAACAGATATAGGAACCTAGTTTTACCGTTAGGGTTATAATATATATCGTCTTTAAAAAATGGAGAAATCGTGGAAAATAAAAACAGGAACCGGAGGATTTAGGCGAAAGGTTGTAAAGGAATATACAAGAATTATGAATACTTCGGATGAAATAAAAAATAACGAAGATAACTATTTATGTCAAGCGAGTACCAGGGGAAATAATTATAGTTCCGTAGATAAAATAAATATGTACCATCAAAAAAATTAAGCGGATTCTATGAAGAATAAAAACCTACCTCTCCAATACATCCGTCATATTTGCATATTTATAAAGCAAAAATTAAAGATCCTACTGGTTCTAATGTTATCTTAGCTCCTTTGGATATTCAGTGTAAATTAGTATGTGTGGATCATCATAAATATTTGTACTTTATGCCATTAATGCATACACTCTAATAAAAGACAGTTTATTTTCCAATAATTTGTTTTTATTAATGTAACATTTTTTTTTCATTCTCATAACAATAATAATACACTACAACACTAGTACCTAAAAATGTCAAAATAATTTTAAGCATTGTTTTGAGAACATAATTACACATTTTTATGACGTAACGGCAATCCGTTACGCCATAAAAATATGTAATTACCAAAGCACAATCAACAAACTTTTGAGCATTTTTTTGAGAAATACAATGTTCTCAAAACAATGCCTAAAATGATTTTAAAATTTTTCACAGATTTCTGTTCCACACAAAATTTTGCACATCAGAGGCCTTACCATGAGTTTGAAATACTATCCTCGCTATCCAAAACTATTGCTCTGTCTCTTTTCACATGCACCACAATGAAAGGGACAAGGCGATAGTTTTAGATAGCGAGAACAGTTTTTCAAACTCATGGTAAGATTTTTGCCTTCAGTTTCTATATTTTCATCTTCTTTTTTATTTGCGTTATCGTTAAGTTGCCGTAGCCCAGTCTCTTTGTTTTCTTCTTCTTTTTCTTTTATGTCATCTTTTAATATATTATGTTCTTTAGTTTGTTTTGTTGATTGGTTCTCATTTTCATTATTTTTTCCTTTGTTTGATCGTCTCATTGCAGACATTCTTAAGTTTTTCATGGCTTTTCTTTGTGTTGAATGTTTCGTAATAGTCTTAAAAAACTTTTCATTCTCTTGATAGGTATATGTTGGATCCCATGTATGTACCATTGAATAAAAAAAATATTAAAACATTTTTGTAATCTTTGATGGCAACTTTTGACTGATCCCCTCAACTTCCACCCACCCACGAGCATAGACAAAGAAATTCTCTAGTAAACAGAATGTCTTATAATTTGTATGCACAAGTAATTCCTGCTCCATTAACGTTATTCCTTATAATTGTTGTCGTATTTTATTTTGCTGTTTTTTATCTGCCAATAACTGGTCCAGCAAAATGAGCTCTCTTTGGCTGCTAATAGGCTTTATTGAAAAAGTTTTACGATCTTCGGACTGTACCTCTGCCAATAAGGCGACATTTTGTACGCCAGTTTTCTCTTTCAGAACTAAATTTCTGTAGTAATATTTTGCAACAAAACAGATTGTGCTGCCAATTCCTGAGCTAGTTTTTTTTGATTGCAGAGAGTTTTATTCTGAATATTAATCATATTGTCTATTTTTTCAGATATAATTATCTGATTAAGAAAAATTTGATCAAATGATACATTTTCTACGTTAAGTATCTGCACATAGTTATCACTGTCGTTAGCTACCGTAGCAGAATTGACGTCTACAGTAGCTGCTACGTCACCATAATTGAATGTCATGTTTTCTTTATTTTCTTCTCCAGATTTCTGAAATTAAAATTGTTATGTTACTTTTTATGTGATAGGAGGCAAACGAACAGACGTATTACCTAGAGGTAAGCAATAACCATCGCTCATGAACACTCCCAAGAACATTGGAGTCATTTGACAACCCGTTTGGAACAGTGGTAGTGAACGCTGCCTTTGGTCCAAGGGTGGCGGGTTCGATCCCCGCACAGTACAAACATTTGTGTGTATGAACATTTCTGTTTGTATTGGTCTGGGTGTTTGTATGTATTATAAGTATGTATTTATAAAAGAAAAGTATTATATGTATATATTTGTAATTCCGCTGTTGATTCTGATACCCGTAACACAGGTGCTTGAGCTACCTATCTCGGAGTCGGATCAATGTATGTGATGTTGTGAAAAATATTTATTTATTTATTTATAAGTACGCTACCGGCTACCGACCTTTTAAGTTCCCTCCCCAAATTGTGCCAAATAAACTATTACTGTCTCAAATTACTTTAAGTATTTGGAAATATTGTTTTAAGAAGATAAACATCAATAAAAACACGGAGAATTCAAATTTTCCGGCAAATGCGAAATGTGAGACGAAACCTTTAAGACGACGGGTAGCCTTTTAAAGATCCTCCCTTCCATTTGGGCCTCTGGCATCTTCACTCACTACATATGAATAAAAAGGATATTTTATTTTCCTAAACGTTTAATCATTCAAAATGGATTATAAACAGTGTTTCCAACGTACCAACGTACAAAGTAGGTACCAACATTCGAGCATTAGCTCAAAATAATTTTGCAATAAATGTTCCAGCATTCAACAAGAAGATTAAACGCCAGGAATAGGTTCTTTCATTTAGCTTACTGATCCCTAAAGTATTTGAATTATAAGTTCACATTAGGGATTTATGGACATTATATGAACATTAAAAAAAGCTAATATCCAACATAAGGCACTACAAATAATTTAAGAACGTTCTTTCTATGACTTCTGGCATAATAACTAATCACTTGTGAGTATTATTACAATGAACGGCATTACAAAGCTAGTGTAAGGGTTCACGAAGCTGTTTTATATAGACACCATTTTGTTAATATTTAATAACCTAAAATAACAAAAAATCTATTCATGAAACAAAGTAATTGGCCTTAAAATAACGAAACATGTGCCTATAACATCGTGAAAAGTATTATTATAATATAAATAGTAATATAAATAGTTAAAAAAAACGTTTTTAGACAAAAAAACAAATTATGTTTTATTTTGACACGTACCAAAATAATAACTTAAAACCATAACATCTTTAAAATAAAGGCGCGTTATAATTTTGAATGAAAACCATATAGATAATTACAGTAAACTGCCCGTCGCAGTAATTTAAAAGCAAGAATAAAAAAATAATAGTAGATTTTACTTACCCACAAATAAATCCAAAACAGGGTTTATGATTTGACACTCATTCACCATTACTGTTTTTTACGACAGATAAAGTTTATTGAAGTTTTAGCAATTATCATTATTTTTGCCGAGAGAATAAGTATGTTTTTCCAATAACAAAAGACATTTAAACGTTCTTGTCGTGAATACTTGTAGAACTGAAATAAAGCCCTTACTCGTGTGGCATACCACTGAAATACCCATGTAATTCTTTTATCGTGCGAAAAACCTCCTAATGATTCACAGTAAAGCAATTACAATGCGGTTAACGTTTTGTTTCTCACAATCATGCTGAATTAATGCTTTTAAAACGCTAGTGGCATGTTGCTTGACCACAATGCAGCTTATATGATGTGTTTTTAATGCTGTTAACTGACCATTTGTGAACTTTTTACCAGCTTGAAGCTGTTTAATTTGTGCCCAAATTAGCATTAACTCGGCACGATAAGATCTTTTAATGCTAATTTTGGAAAGCCATTTAAAGAGCACAAGCACGCAGGTGAGCCTATAGAAAACTGTTATAGGGCTAAAGTGTGTTACTTGGGTTCGCATCGATCGGTGGAGCCGGCGCGAGCGCTCCCGATATCGCCGTAACTTAAATCTGTAAAATCGTTTATTTTGGTGCATCATTTAACGTTTTAGACTATTATTTGAGTTTTACACTGTGAAAGTTAATTGTGTGATCACCGTCTCGAGACTAAGCCGTGACCGGACCCGGCACACCTCCTCGCCAGCAGAGCAGAAAACCCACCAGGTTAGTGTCCTTCTTTGTCCTGCTGTTGTTAGGTTCCTGAGGGAAGACGTCCTCTTACATTATAAAACAAATTCGTATACTATTATTGCGACATCGTATGTCCTAAGAAAGCCCCATGTGGTAAACTGCCGTCTTGCCACAAATTATATGAGCAAAGTTATTAGTTATCTTATAATTCTGTTTTACCACAAGATTGATAAAGCATTGTGTACAGTCAAAGAACGAAAAGGATCGTCAGTTTTCAAATTTATTCATTTTATATACTATGAGCACTAATTGCCTTTCGTAAATATGCCAGAGTTCTGTTGCACAGAAAATTATGCTTAAGGCGACGGGTACGGCACACAAGCGACCCCAATCGATTTTAATATTTAGCTACTAAACCGGATCTATTATAAACAATTACGGGGTTACAACCTCTCGGCAAACACTTATACTATTTATTAAAAAAACCATGCACAAATGTTGGATCGACGTTTTTGTCCGCGAAAAATTGATTCACGCTAAAAGTGGCCGCTTTTGGCGGTTTAGTAGCTAAAAATGAAAATCGATTGGCGTCGCTAGTGTGCCCTACCCGTCACCTTAACTGTTAGATCAGAAAGTTCAGATTGTTTAGTAGTAAAATTGATTATTTTTGGTGTAAAGAACTTTTAAAAAAGGTTGGCCGCTCTTTTTAAAACGGTATGTTGGTATAACTGATTCTTGCCGTGCAAGCGAAAATTTACCTTAAGGTGACGAACATAGAGAGTGTGGTCTTTACTTAGAAGTAGTAAATAAGTTAGGTATATAATAATAATATAATTCTCACAACATCTCATACGTTGACCTGATTCCATACTAAGTAGCTTAAGCACTTGTGTTACAGATATCAGACAACAGAGGAACACAAATATATACTTAAATACATATATTACACCCAGACACTGAACAAACACAAGTGTTCATCGCACGAATGTTTGTCCAGGGTGGGGATCGAACCCACGACCTTTAGCGAAAGAGGCAGGGTCACTACCAATTGCGCCATCCGGTCAGTCAAGTATATTGTAACAATTTAGGTATACTGTCCAATAAAATGATTTATCGAAGTAATTTTTAAGGACAAAATTTAAAACATTTGTAGTAAAATATACTTTTAAGTATAAACATCCTGTGGGAACTAATATGAAAAAACATCTTATCGAACAGTATCAATTTTAAAATTATTTATGAGTAATAAGTTGAAAATTTAACGTAAATGCAACGTGCATCAATAAATACGACTAGCATTCATGTCTTCCCTTTTAGAATCGCGTTTATTGAAAGAGTAAAGTGAGACGGGTAAACTAAGTTGCAAAAGCGATTGGTCCCGTGAAGGTTTGCTTTGAACCAATAAGGCAGGGTTGGGTGAATTTAGTTTTGGACTAGTTGAAAGGACATTTTTGGCTGTTGCAAATTTCGTTGCAATCTAAAGGATACAGAACCCTTGAGAAATTATTCAAATTAAGAGTCATTTATTCCTCTTAAGCTTTATTTTACCAATTTAGCTTCATTCCACAATTTTCATTGCGATCTAGGTTTATTGGGATCCGGTTTTTTCCTGCGTATTTAAAATTACAAAAAAAAAAAAACTGCGAAAATTTTAAAAAATAATACAAAAATTATACCAATTGATCTGGTTCCGTATTCAGCTGCTTTGGAAATGCTGAGATGAGGATAGTACATTTTTATGCCAGTTCGTGTAAAATAGTATTCTATTATTTATTTTAATGTTTCGTACTTTATTTTTATTTCTGTTATCATTACAAAACGATCACAACAAATATTTTAAATTTAAGTTACGTACTTAATTCTATGTCTTTTAACTCTCTACGTTTTGTTATGTAAGCTCAGATCAAAGGCTGCCAAGTTTTAAAGACGTTTCGGCTACGTTACAGCAGCCGTGGTCACGAGCGGACTCAAGCGGACTCGAGCGGTCCGCTCGTGACTACGGCTGCTGTAACGTAACCGAAACGTCGAGCCAAATATGTGAGTACACAATGTTGTTTCACATAATAAATATCGTGTTAATCCATTATAGTTATGTTTTTACCTTGACCGGAAAACTTTTCGGATTATTGGTCTATCTGAGAAACTTTTGTTCTAGGGTGTGTTAACACAAAACGCTAGAAAGTAAATAATTAGGTTCGACACTAGAAAGAATTTACCTGTAGCTCTAAAATCATACCTCTCCGCAGATTTTAGCAATATCAGTGAATTTTTCCACTCTTGTAGGTTGGAAGCTGTGGACGTACATCGACCTCGGACAAAAAATCCAGCTTGGCAAGTCCAACTTCCAAAAAGAGGTCGATCGACGAATCCAACTCGCCTGGGCAGCGTTCGGGAAGCTACGCAGCATATTTTCGGCTCATCTACCGCAGTGTCTCAAGTCTTTAATGCGTGTGTTACCAGTGATGACATACGGAACCGAAACGTGGCCGCTAACATTGTGCTGATTAAGGGGGCTCGGAGTCTCCTTGCTTGGTCGTATCAGAAATGATGAGATCCGCAGAAGAACTAAAGTCACAAACATAGCCCAAACGAAGTGGTGAAGTTTGCCTGTCCCAACCGCATCCATTGGATGCGGGTGGGAAAGGACCGATCTGTGTGGAGAACATTGGGGGAGGCCTATTTCGAGCTGTGGACGTCTATTGGGTGAAATAATGATAATGATGAGCCAATTTTTATTAGCCTCGGTAGTGCCTCTCCCAACAACAATTTCTGAAGGGCTGGCTCGACCGGAGTGAAACCACAGAACAGAAACTGGCCTGATGCACCTATGATGCTGTATCTCGCCGAGTGAGTGAGGGTACTTTCGGCCCAATAAGGGAAGAAGAGTTCAAAGGTTGAGTTATTTATGAGCGCTGGCAATCACTTATTGTCATAATATGATCTGTCTGCTCGTCTACAAAAAAAAAATGGAGCGGTTTTGTTCCTGTGGAATCGCACCCTAAAAAATAAACTCGTTGCTCTACTTAAATACGTACAGCTCTTAAGCAGCTTACATACTCATGGAACTAGAGGAAGCACTTGCACTTCATATGGAAAATACCATTTCCAGTTTTCACGTATCACGTCACAGAGTGAGAGGGCAATATAATCCACTACCAGGCAGTTTGAATACATCTCTACGTGGGTGTGATAGAGACAGAAAACTATCTGGACTTTTATAGTAACTCTAAATAATCAAATATGACTTCGCTTGACACGCCTTGATATAACGACAGTTTTACTACCACTGTAGTTCATCCACCACTCTAACAAACACGCTCGCCAACGGCTCCAACGGTTGTCAGTTCTGCGGCTAATATGACCAGCCCACTGCCACAAAGTCTTAAGTCGAAAGTCTTCGACCAGTGCGTCCTTCCGGTCATGACTTACGGTGCCGAGACGTGGACACTCACGGCTGGACTAGTCCAACGGTTCAAAGTCGCTCAAAGAGCAATGTAAAGGGCTATACTCGGAGTATCTCTGAAGGACCGCATCAAAAATGATGTTATCCGACAGAAAACCAGAATCACCGACATAGCCCACCGAATTAGCAAACTGAAACATTACAATACTCGTAATGTATCTTAACTTTTTTAATGCTAAAGGCTAAGTTGAGATCCGCAAAAAAACCAAAGTCAAAGACATAGCCAATAGAATGGGGTATGGGAATGAAAACTAAACAGGTTGTAATCCGAAAACCGTTTCGAGGCATTTGTAATTCATAACATATTTTAATATTTTTAAAATTTAAAACCACTGGATCAAGGATATTTTCAATAGCGTTAAACTTCATTTGATTTAGGTGACCACAATGCCTCAGTGACTTATTCACCTGGACCAAGTAACAGGTGGCGCTAGTTGTGTTGTATTCAGAAGATTACATTAGTATAACTTCGTGTCTCAGTGACTTATTCACCCGGACCAAGTAAAAGATGGCGCTAGTTTGACGTATATTTGCAGGGTGACACCAAAATAAGACAGTAGGCTGTCTTTATTTTGACTTACCGTAATGTTACCAGATAGTGATTTAAAATTTCCCCGATTAAAAGGCATTTTTAGAGGTATGTAATTTTTTCTTACGATATATTTCCCGTAAATTGGGGAAAATGACATATGGGAACACTAAGTGTATTTATGACGTCGCAAAGACGCGTCGAATTCAATATGTTTAAAAAAATATAAAAAAAACAACTATCTGCTATTTTAAAAAACTATTCAAGTTAGTAAAATTGTAAAAAGCATTGGAAAAAAATATTAAAACCATTCTTAAAAAAATTTTCCCATAGTCTATTGCATGCCTCAAGTGGCAACGAGCAGGGCACATTGTGAGGAGATCAGACGGCCGATGGGGCAGAAAGGTCCTCGAGTGGAAGGTCAAAGCCGTGTCAGGCCCCCACAAGGTGGACCAACGATCTGGTGAAAGTCACGGGAATCCCTTGGATGCGGGCGGCACAGGACCGATCTGTGTGGAGATTATCGGAGGAGGCCTATGTCCAGCAGTGGACGTTTATTGGCTGAAATGATGAATGATGAAAGGCGACAAACGAGCAAGCAGATCACATGATGGAAAGTAATCCACAGCCGCAAAATCAGAGGGATCGCCAATGTGTTGCCAGCCTTACATATCATAACAAATTGGCTAGGTACATTTTTATGTCTTAGGTGGCAGACGAGCAGTATTGCTATGCCGCCGCCAATGGGTAGTAATTACTTGCTCAGTGTATTGGTGTCCATGGGCGGCGGCAACAACCAGTGTAGTCTCATCATAAAGATATACCTATTGTATTTATTCAAACTATAACAGTAACTTTATCACCACGCTCGTGAAACCGTAGGGTGCAAATAGTGATATAATAAATAGACAATTTGTCCACAAAGCGCTAGATGTAAAATATAATTTTCTATAAAACCGTCTGGTCTCCCATTTGTCACGGACCGAGTAAATCTACAAGTTAATTGCACGTCATTTGTATGCTCTGGCGGCTAGAATCACGACAAATGCGTCCCGGGCCGGGTGCAATATAAGGACCCCTTTGTAGCCTGTCAGCGTGATA
>CM032468.1:18077623-18393539 GCA_019059595.1 Marasmia exigua
TTAAATAACCATGCATAAATGTTGGGCCCGTTTTTGTATGCGCAAAATTGATTCACGAAACAAGTGGCCGATTTTGGCGTGAATCAATTTTTCGCGTACGCGTTGAACCCAACATTTGTGCATGGTTATTTAATAAATAGTATAAGTGTTTGCCGAGAGGTTGTAACCCTGAAATTGTTTAAAATAGAATCGGTTTAGTAGCTAAAATTTAAAATCGTTTGGCGTCGCTAGTAAGCCCTACCCGTCTTAAGGCACACTTGTAAACAATAATTAATTTATTTTCGAAAGGTACATGGTATTACAAAATAGAGTATCCGTATCATTTTAATTAGCACATAAACTTTATTCAAACTAGCCTTTTACCTCTTTGTAAGGACTCATATTAAGGCGACGGGTAGCCCTAACTAGCGACACCAATCGATTTTAATTGTTAGCTACTAAACATGATTTATTTGAAACAATTTCGAGAATACAACCTCGCGGCAAAAACTTATACTATCTAATAAATAAAAATGCACAAATGTTGGATCCAACGCGTACGCGAAAAATTGATTTCCGCCAAAAGCGGCCACTTTTAGCGTGAAGCAATTTTTCGCGTACTAAAACGGACCCAACATTTGTGCATGGTTATTTAATAAATAGTATAAGTGTTTTCCGAGAGGTTGTAACCCCGAAATTGTTTAAAATAGATCTGGTTTATAAGTAAATAACACACTTAAAAATTTCATCTCGTGTTCATAAATAATAATAAATCGCAAAAGATTGCTATAAAATATCAACTATTGATTAAGCAGTCTCATCTTGGTGGTCAAATATTTGTTATAATATTTCCACTGGATATTGTAAATATACCTACAATATTGATGAGACTATCGACAGCTCATGTCGAATCAAGCACTTACAAATTTCGTCGACTTAGTAACGCGTTCAGTGGTATAATTGGTAGTACATTCACCCGGATTGTGGAAGGTGTGGGTTCGAGTCCCGCCTGAACACGAAATGAAAATTTTAAGTGTGTTATTTACTTAAAATTAAATCGCAAAAGATTGCTACAAAATATCAACTATAGATCTGGTTTAGTAGCTAAAAATTAAAATCGATTGGCGACGCTAGTGTGCCCTACCCATCACCTTAAAGCCAGTTTCAATATACGCTTGACTTTTCAAGCGTATATTGAAACTAGCTTTAATCATCATTCAGTTTTGTTCTACCTACTAGTATTTTTGGAGCGGAATCAACACGTGGACCGCAATACATGAAAAACTTTGATCTAACCCCAACGAGTGTTGCTTTGCTTATTATCATTAGCAATGGAAATATATTTGCCAAGGAAAGTTTGAACCATCTGCGTTTGAGTTAAGGTCCAGATCAAGAATTATATTTACATCTACTCATTAAGGGGTGCTCTCAAAAGAATCCCTAGTAAAACAGTAATGGAGTATGAATTAGTGATGTAACGTATATTTCATAAATATTAGTGATAGTCATGAAGAGTGATAGTAGATCAGTGGATAAGAACCCACCTTCCGGGAGTCGTAGGTTCAAAGTCAAAGGTGTTTATTGCATTCATGAATGTATTACAGGTTCGTCGTCAGCCCATTTAAGTCCCCACTGCTGGGACACGGGCCTCCCTCAATCACATGAGGGGTAATTGCCATACTCACCACGCTTGGCAGACGGGTTGGCGAGGGTTTTGATATAAATGCAGAGTTTTCCTTCTCTGGGTGCTGATGATCATGCCAGCAGCTTTACCTTAGTCGCCTTTTACGACACCTCGGTAAGAGTGAGGGTGGCCTATTCTACTCTGCCGAGGACCACACGGCCAATTACAGGTTATAGGTATAAAAATGTTCCAGTAGGTACATCATGTTACCCTCTTGGGCATAATTCGTATCCAAGCATGCTTTCCATCAGGTGACTCGCTTGCTCGTTTGTCGCCTCTAGCATAAAAAAAATGCTTCTCTGGATTTGTCAATTCTATGTGCGTATTTTTACTATTAGATCGGTGGAAATCCGCACGTGCAGGTACTTTCTGACACGTGTAATGATTAATCAGGTTTTTTTATGTGATAGGTGGCAGACGGATCGCCTGATGGTAAGCGATTGCCGCCGCCCATAGACATCTGTGACACCAATGGAGACGCAAGTGCGCTGCCAACCTTTAAATCCCCCTTTCCCCCGGATTGAGCCTCCGATACCACAGTAGATATATAAGCAAGCAGTATGGACACTACGAACAAACGCTCGATTACGCACAGACGCACACTTTACACGGATTCTAAGGTCCCATCGGAGTACAATCGTATTTTAACAATAAATTAAAAAATATTTTACAAAAATAAGAGGACAACCCTATACGGTAGGTAACTTTCTGTCCAAAATTTCCGCCATTTCGTCTTTAAGCAGTTGTGTCGATACTGCTTTAGCGTATTTATTTACTGTGCCTGATACCCTCATTCACGCAGCTCAGTTGGTCTGGTTCCCCTGGTTTGGGTTGTGATTTGTGAAGGTCAGACGGCAGTGGCATCATTATAATAGCCAAACTCCTTAAATCCTGAATCACGGTTTAAGCGTACACTGGGCTTCGTAGCGACATCTTTGGATGCAACCGGGAAATACACGCTGTGATGTGTGAGTGTAGTCCGCGTTACCAAAGAAGCCCCGTGAAAACCGCACATGAGTCCTGAACCAGACCTTCTTCTTCTTAAAATGCCTCTCCGACTAGCGAAAATTGGCCGTCCAATCTAGCATATCCTTCTCGGTCTCTAGCGAGGCGAAACATCTCGGCGGCGCTCGCGATCCCCGTCCACTCCCGGATGTTACGCAGCCATCATTTTTTCCTCCTACCCACACGCCTCTTACCAGTTACTTTCCCCATCATAATAAGTGGCTATCAACATTCAAATTTAAACTTTATGATCATAAAAACAAATTTTAGTTCCGTGTTTGTCCGCGGCAGTTCTTCCGTGGCGCGGAGTCTAGTGACAATCTTGATGAAGCAGTGTGTCTTGCAATATAATCCGCGGTAAGACAAGCGTAGTGTAGGACTCTCGACAACTCGTACGAGCGGCAGCTCTTTGGACTGCTGACCTTAGAAGGACTGATGTCAGTGAGTGAATGAGGAAAGCCTGGCGGCGCAGCAAGTGGCCTAATTTAGACAGTGGATGAACATAAATAAATATTTCACAACATCACATACATCTGATCTGAGATAGGTAGCTCAAGCACCTGTGTTACGGAATGCAGAATCAACAGTGGGATAACAAATAAATACATATAATACTTTTCTTTTGTAAATACATAGGTACTTATAATACATAGATAACGCCCAAACCAAGACAAACAGATATGTTCATGCACACAAATGTTTGTACTGTGCGGGGATCATAGTTTGTTGATAGATATAAACATTTATTCACTGAGAATACGATACACCACATTTTATAGATACGACACAACAAGTATAAACAATATTTAAACAAACAGAAAAAGCAACAAATACAAACTGAAACCACAAACGAAACATTACAAGAATAAGAGGAGATAAAAATTAAGACAGAAAAAGAAAAGTAATAATACGGCAGCTCAAGCCGGGCAATAAGTATTTGCGTACAGGTGTGTGTGTGTGTGAGGTGTGTCGCTTATTATTATTTTATTTTTAGGTAGGAGTACCTTCGGGCCATGGCGCTGGTTTTATGTGAAGTCTAATGTGACCCACGTACGACATAAATAGGTAAATAATGGGAAACGAGTACGATTTAGCTGTCACATCACTGGCAATTACTTTCTAAATCTCATTCGAGTAATGATTACCAACGTAGATTCTGGCGGTAGGAGTCAAACACTACGCGTGGGCTGATGAAATTCAAAGGTTTTAAATTAGTATCCAGTGGTTTTTAGTGAATAAAATTTGGTGTATTTTTGTGCAGTGAAGTGCCGCAAAGTGATCCTGATAATAGGAATCGTTGAATTGTATCGTTTTAAACACTGCTATTGTATGTCGAGTGAGTTGTCACGTGACAAATTGCTTGGATAAAATAGTCTTAAAACCCGCAATTATGTTTAGAGTGCTATCCGCAGAATCCGTAGGTCGATAAAACGTAAAACACCGGCGTTTTATTGAGTGACTGTGACTTTGACTGACCTCAATTGTTAACTACTCACTTATTCTCAATAAATTACTTGACATTAGCAAGATATCTTCGGGTAGAACCATAATATAAAAAAAAATAATACCAACGTAAAGCCCTATAGTACACAGATAGGACCAAACCAAGTGGATTATCTAAAAACTTTAAAAAAGTCTATGAAAAAAGCAATTTATCTTATAGCCTTACCTTTAAGAAAGCGATGGCTGGTTAAAAAAATCCAAAGATATTAAAATTTTGTTGATGTCTATTTTGTTGATCTCTTTTTGTAGATGAATATTCATCCATAATTAAAATTAATAAAGTAAATTTGTTGATACGCATAATATTCTTTGAGCCACGCTTCGACATGAATGGGCCGGCTCGACCGGAGTGATACCACGGCCTCTCAGAAAACCGGCGTGAAGCAGCACTGTGCTGTGTTTTGCTGCGTGAGTGAGGGTACCTGAGGCCCAATCCGGGGGAAAAGAGGGTATAAATGTTGGCAGCACACTTGTGACTCCACTGGTGTCGCGGGTGGCTATGGGCGGCGGCAATCGCTTACCATCAGGCGATCCCTCTGCTCGTCTGTCATCTATCACATAAAAAATATTTCAATAATGGTAAGACATTTAATGGATAGCTCTTGAAGAATTTATTAATACCCGTTGGGAGCGACGGGTTTTTGAGTAGAGATCGCGAGTCGGCAAGCCAGACTTAGGACGTCCTTCCCATATTCTTTTTCATGCTTCAAGATCAATGTTAGTAGCATTTTTTCATACATCGTGATTTTTTGAACACCCGAGCAACTTCTCGAGGGCATTATATATTATACTATCGTAATAATTTATGAATTTTATGTAATAATTTTATTTATCTGGACTTATTTTGTCAATTAATATCTGTTAATTTTGTGTACTCTAATTTACAATAAGGTATTTTTGCTTACGCATAAAAGATTACCTCAATTGTGCTCACATTTTCTTAACATTAAACTGGTTCTAAACCATAATTGATCATTTGTTTGTAATCTGTCTTTGATTCCTATTGTCTGTTGTGTAGCCTAAATAAATAAATAAATACTAATAATGAAAATAGACATTATTCAAAGTCGAATCTCAAAAAAAGTGAAACGCCTTCCCTTACAAAAATGATTAGCTGATTGTTACAATGGGGACTATCGCGCGCGAAATTCGCAAGATGGCGTACTATACCTACACCTGAGGTCCATCTACACGGTGATTGGGTATTTTTTGACGTGATATGTCAAATTGTCAATTAACTTATAAATCAGCCAATGATGTTTAAGTTGGTTCACAGGCACGCCATCTAGCGGATATGTCACACGCGTGAAATTTCCATTTGTATGGAAAGGCGATTCGACCCAAGATATAGGATTTGCTCTAGACAGCAACCAAACCAACTGAGTCATGACTAAGTTGATGGTGAACGTGTTGTTTTCCTCACGATGTTTTCCCTCACCTCCGAGCCAATTTGAAAAATAGGTGCATGCTCGGATTCGAATGTACGAGGCGCACGTTCTTATCGGGTGAGCTACCATCTCTCCTCTCTACGAGAAGCCGCAAGTACAGTCAACAGTAAAGTTGTCACACGATTTTAGATTTTATTGACTCTTATACCCCTCGGAATAAGAACTATAAACTATGTTATGACTATATACTATGACTGTACGCAGACTAAATGCGTCAATCCAACAGATTTCCTATAGATAGATAATCGTCCTCTGTTAATAGATAGATTTATTGCACAACATACAAAACTTAAAAGCTAGGTAAGTATACAGTGATACAATGTACATTAGGCAGTGTTATCGCTGGTAGCGATCTCTACCAGACAACCTTTAGGTAAAGGACATTAGGTAGTAGAGTACAGAGCGTTGCAATCCTTCTGATATATTAATATATCTGTCAATTGAATCTGTTGGCCGAAACATCCATTATCGCTAGATAGGCATATTATGTTGGTACAGTCACAGAGTAATAAGATACGTTCAATGCAATGTTGCGGCAGTAATACCCGCCGCAAATTAATAACACAATATCTTCTGCATATTAGACGCCGCACGCGCCCGCTTAATTGCAATTACATTGTTTAGGTGATACCGGCTACAGTGAGTTACCCTAGTAATCTGGTTACGCCTCCTCACTGTACCAGCTACACCGGTCGCTTATTTTTTATTAGCTTACACTTTGCAGTGATATCATAGTTTAAAAATAAACACCTCTTATCAATATTTTCTTTTTCAGGGTTCCGTAGCCAAATTGCAAAAAACGGAACCCTTATAGATTCGTTATGTCTGTCCGTCTTCCCGTTCGTCCGTATGTCACAGCTACTTTTCTAAAACTATACTATTGAAACTTGGTAAATAGATGTATTTTGTTAACCACATTAAAGCTCTTTCTGACCCACCGCGTAAAAGTACTGAGAGGTAGGAAGTTTCCTAGCCACCTAACCTAACCTTAGTATGTCTGTATCTACATAGTAGCCTTTATTGGCTAAACAGTAAGTATGTAGGTACCTATCTACGTACAAACAGTTGGTCTACCTGGATACTGTCCAGGCTATTTAATTATTACCTTACTATAGCAACTTGTGGACTGACTACACGCTGAAGGCCTATAGTGCCCTTCGCGTACAGCAACAATGTACGCGGAAGCGCACGTTGACTGCTTCTACGCGACAATGCGAAAGCGAGCCGCCTCGCTGGTACGACGCGTGCGGGGGAGCCCGAATAGCATGCTAGCTGCGATTGCGGAAAGGTATGACTGCCCGTATATGCAATGGACAACATTTCAAATTTTTAACATGTCCATATTGTTTTTTTATATGAAAGTAGACAAAAAATGAACAGACCCATATTTTTTCTTTTTTCAAAATTTGTCCATTTTCATGCATAAAATAATTATTGAAATTCTTTTTATTCTAAATAGACGTAAGCGCCAAATGACGTCATCGGACGGCTGAATACAGCGATATTCCTTTGCTTATCATTGTTTTAATAAAAAAAAGGTACTACTGTCAAAGGTAAATAATACTAGTGTCACGAAAAAAAGGGCGCGAACTTCGAGGCGGGAGGTTCAACTTTAGTTTGCTCAATTTGAAAATTTTATTTTTCATAGCTAGTTTATAGTTTCTTTCAACAAAAGCGTTAGTACAGAGTGTCATCATGTCCTCTGAAAGTGGGGGAAACAATAGTAGTGCGAATAAACACAATCGTAAACGAAAAAAGGAACCACCAGATGCAATCTCTGACGATGAGGAGAAAGAAGACAACAAACATCTACCATATTTCAAGGAAAACCATGTCAGAAGCTATCCAGTAAATTCTCCAGGCACAGTATTCCCAGTCTTTATTCAAAGTACCAATGAAAACACTAAATTTGGCAATAAAGATCCCATTTATTTGAATTCAATTTTCAGTCGATACAATAAAGGAGTTAAGGAAATTAAAAGGATTAATGCTCAGAAATACGCTATTATTTTTGACAATCCTAAAAATGCAAATTCTTTGCTTACAAACACAGGCTTTTTAACATCTCATGAAATTAAAGCTTTTATTCCAGCTTCTAATTCTGAGTGCACCGGTGTCGTAAAATTTATTCCGACAGACCAGAGTTGCAAACATTTGTATGATAAACTAATTAGTTCACAGGAGATACTGTCTGTTCGTCGTTTCACCAAGAAAACACCAGAAGGTATTGTCCCCTTACAAACTGTGTCAATAACTTTTGCAGGAAATGTCCTCCCCACTCATGTGAATTATGGTCTATGTGTTATACCTGTGGAAGAATATATTAAACCAGTTTTACAATGTTATAAGTGTATGGGCTTCGGACATACTACTAAATACTGTAAACGAAATGTTGTTTGTTCTATTTGCTCTCAAGCTCACTCATTTAAAGAATGCACTAATGTTGATAAACCATTTTGTATTAATTGTAAAGGAGAACATGTAGCAGTATCTAAAGTATGCCCGATAAAACAACAGAAAATTAATGAAAATAAAAGTAGAATAATGAATAAACAAACACTAGGCTCACATTTCCCAGCCTTAAATAAAACTTTTGCTAAAGCAGCGGGTTCACAACCACAAAATCTTATTAAAAAAAATAATAAAGAAAGTAAGGACTTATTCACTGATATAATAAACAATGATAAAATAATAAAAGTTATTGTCGAAACCTTGTTATGTTTGTGTAACAAAGATAACAAATCACCTGTAAATACATCTACCATTAAAGAGATGTTTATCAAAAAAATAAGTGATCAGTATGGGTAGTAGTGGTCACTTATTAATTGTACAACACAATATCCAAAGTTTAAAACAAAAAATGGCTCTTTTTAAACAGTTTCTGTATGATTATAGTGTAGATATTTGTATATTAAATGAAACTTGGCTTAAGCCAATCGATATAATAAATATTGGAGGTTATAAAATGTTTAGACAGGACAGTAACAATGGTTATGGTGGGGTTGCCATCTTATGTAAAAATTACATAAATTGTACTAAAGTTACTATCCATAGTACTGATAAAATTCAAACACTTGCCATTAATGTAAAAACAAAAGATAGTTCATTCACAATCATGGGTGCTTATTGTCCTCCCAGGAGTGGTCGTTTTCCCATTTCTGCATTAAAACGTATTGTCAGTTCATTACCATCGCCAGTTTTAGTAATGGGAGATTTCAATGCACACCACACAGCGTTTGGCTCTGTCTATAACAAACCAAGAGGAGTTCAAATCATTGATATGCTTGATGAATTAAATATGTGCATACTTAACACTGGTGAACCAACTACAATAAATCGTCCGAACCAATCAGCTTCAGCCATTGACATAGCTTTTTCGTCCCCCAGTATTGCAGGTTCCACAGAATGGTCCGTATGTTCCGATGACGCTCTGGGAAGCTATCACTTTCCTACGTTAATTCGTTTATCAGTAACTGTTGATGTTTATGAATATGTACAAAGTTTTGAAAAATACCTTTATAAAAAAGCTGATTGGAGTGGATATTACACTAAGTCAAGTACTATTTTTAATGTTTTATTAGAAGAACCTGATGCTCTTAAAGCTTATGACAGTTTCTGCAATATATTGGACAATCTTAGAAAAGATTTTGTCCCTATACACAAAGGGTCCTACAATGAAAAAAAAAACACGAAAACCAGTTCCGTGGTGGAATGATATTTGCGGCAATGTTGTAAATCAGAGTAAGTTAGCACTACACGCTTATAGACGCTATCCCACAGTAGAAAATTATTTATTATACAAAAAACTTGATGCCTTTAAAAAACGTACTATCAAAGAACAGAAAATCTTAAGTTGGAAAGCTTTTTGTTCAAATTTTGATAGGAACACTCCCCTCAACGAAGTATGGAAGTTAGTTAAAGTCTTTAATCGTAAAACCACTACGACGAAATCCAAAGATGATTGCTTCGTTGATGAATTTCTTAACAAAATTGCATCACATCAACCGTCAGCTGATATTGAAAATCTTGATCAGTATTTTCACGATAATAATTTTAATATGCATTTAAATCTACCTTTTTCGGAACAGGAATTTAATTTATCATTAAATAGCAAAAAAGATACAACTCCTGGTTTGGATGATATACCTTATATTCTGATCAAACGTCTTCACTTTTCAGCTAAATCAATCCTTCTAAAAATTTTTAATGATTTGTGGCAGCGTAATATAATTCCAAATTCGTGGAAAAGTATTGCTGTTGTTCCTATACTGAAACCTGAAAAAGATCCAAGTCAAGCGGAATCATACAGACCTATTTCATTATCTTCCTGTGTAGGCAAAATTTTTGAAAATATGATGAAAAGCAGATTAGAAATGTATGCAGAGTCTAGATTATTAATTCCGCACGATCAATTCGGTTTTCGGAAGGGTCGGAGCACTACAGATAGTTTAGTCAAATTTGGTGGTGATATTCTTGAGGCTTTGTCTAATAATAAATTTTTAGTGAGTGTATTTCTAGATGTAAGTGGCGCATTTGACAACGTAGATTTAGAGTGTTTAGTTAAAATTTTACATAGTTACAATATTCCTGGAAAAGTTTGCAAATGGATATTCAATTTTTTTTACTCGCGCACTGTTTATATCAAATTTAATCGTAATTTATATGGCCCTAAGATAGCATATAAAGGGGTTATGCAGGGAGCAACATTATCACCATTGATTTACATTTTGTATACAGCTCAGTTGCATTCTTTTCTTACTGTAAATAATTTAGAAGTTTTACAATATGCAGACGATATTGTGTTGTACACATCCAATAGAAACTTATTGATAGCGCAAAATGATTTAAATGAAAGTTTAAATAATTTATTTGAGTACTATAAGGGAACGCTGAAGCTAGATATTAATCCTCAAAAGAGTACAGCAATGATATTTAGTACGAAAATTGATTATTCTGTAAATATAAATGTAAAATACCAGTCTGTAAATATTAGTGTAGTTGAGGAAAAAAAGTTCTTAGGCGTAATTTTTGATTCTAAAATGAATTTTAATTCACATATTTTAAAAGTTGTAAATAGTATGCAAAAAAGGATAAATGTAATGAGGCACTTGGCAAGCGTAACTTGGGGTATGGACCCTAAATTATTGAATATCATTTATAAGGCTATAGTCAGAAGTCATTACGATTACGGGTTAATAATTTTCGGTAAGTGTATAAGTCCTTCATTATATCGTAAATTAGAAGTAATGCAAAACAAAGGGCTTCGTATTATAACGGGAGCAATCTGCTCTACGCCAATCAACTCTCTGGAAATTGAATCTGGAATTTGTCCCATTGATATTAGAATAAAATATTTATCAGAGAAGTTTTATTGTAAAATATTAGCAAATAGACCGTATTTATATATGTATAAAGATAATAGCTTACTAAATTTTAATGAATTTAAGGATTTATGCCAGTACATAGACCATAAGGATCAGTGGGACTTTAGCACTTTAGATACTCAATTAACAATACCTTTTGTTTGTAAGAAAATAGTTAAAAACAATGACGATTTTTTGCAATATGTGAATACAGAAAAGTCTAGTTATAGAAGGATTTATACGGACGGATCTAAAACACATGATTCTACAAAGGCGGCCTATTACGACTCAACTGCGAAATTTGGTCGATGCTTTCCCCTTGACCAGAATGCTTCAATATTTACTGCTGAAGTCTACGCTATATACATAGCATTGCAGTATATAAGAGGGATTGAAAACAGCTCTGAGTTTTTGATAGTAACTGACTCTTTAAGTTCATTGAGATGCCTTGAGAATCCGAAAATAACTTATAAAAATAACATTTATGTAACCAGAATTCGTGAATTTTTGTATTTTAATAATAAGAAGAAGATAGAATTTATTTGGGTTCCATCACATTCTGGAATTACAGGAAATGAAGTGGTTGATAGTCTAATGAAAATCCCAACTCCTCTCATCATTCATGCTCAGAGTCAATACTCTGTTCCACCAGTACCTATGACTGACTATTTTCCAATGATTAAAAAACGGATGTTCGACCATTGGTCTCGTGACTGGGAATACACAAGACAGTATAAAGGAAAGTGGTACGCAGATATCCAGAAAAATATACCAATAAAGCCCTGGTACTTCAAGCTGGAATCTCCAACACGAAATTTCATAACCACTATGAACAGATTGAGATTCGGTCATGGAAAATTCCCTGCCCACTTAAAAAGAATCAAAATCAAGAGTTCTGCGGCGTGCGAATTTTGTTCATATGAAGATGCCAATCTGGATCATTTGATTCTCCACTGTTCCGCCTTTAACATTCAAAGACTACTTCTAATAGATGGCCTATTAAAGATATACAAAAATCAGGATATACCCCGCCTCTTGCCATCTATACTCCAGAATATAGAAACTTACCAAGAAATCTATAAATATGTCACTACTACATTTCAAGAATTATAATCGCATCTAATTGACTATAACTGAACACTATGAAACCTATGAAGACTAGAACAACAAAATAATAAAGAAGAACCATTCAAAATTTACGTACAAAAATCTTAATAAATTGGCCACACCAAGAAAATGACAGCTTCCACAAAAGATTGGGCTGTATGGTGAAAACCCAAGCCGTGAAACCTTTATCAAAAAAAAAAAAAATACTAGTGTCAACATTGTCAACGTCATTCATACATTCAACGTTGACAAGTTGTCTTTTTTTTTGACAGTTACATGTCATGGGTTTGGCATTACGTAAATTTAAAACTATAATGTGCTAAGCAAAGAAATATTTTACATTCTGCCGTCCGATTACGTCATCTTACGTTTTTTAGTTTTTAATTTTTTTCTCAGTAAATAAGCAATATAAAAAATGAATAAATATATATTCGAGCAGCGGAAAAGTAAACAAAGAATTGGTATTTTTTGTTTCAGAGCTTAGCAATTTTGAAATGTTGTCCATTGCTGCAAACTGCACATTGCGTATAGACACAGTAATGAACGAAATCGTAATTGATTGTGACGTTGTTTTAATTTGTTACTATTCTGTAATCTAATCTAACGTAATATGACTAATGATTTTTTATTTTTATTAATTTGTATTAGTTTTTTATTAATTTATTTGAATGAGTTTTTTAAATGAGTTTTTAGTTACTTGAACAATAAATAAATGATGATTTTGCCGTGTGGTCCCCGGCAGAGTAGAATAGGCCACCCTCACTCTTACCGAGGTGTCGTAAAAGGCGACTAAAGTAAAGCTGCTGGCATGATCATCAGCACCCAGAGAAGGAAAACTCTGCATTTATATCTAAACCCTCGCCAACCCGTCTGCCAAGCGTGGTGAGTATGGCAATTACCCCTCATGTGATTGAGGGAGGCCCGTGCCCTAGCAGTGGGGACTTAAATGGGCTGACGATGACGAAGACGATATATGTCTGATACCTACGGATATTTGGGATTTCAACTCAAAACCGCCTAAAAATAGGCATTTGTACCTACTGAATGTTGATAAAATTCAAGAATACTTAATACGTAGCCTGCTTGTAAAATTAACAGACGTAAGGTTTTCCAAAAAGCGCTACGTGTCTTTGGGGAGTTGGTGTCGGGAATGTCTGTTATTGGAAATTTCTTTAAAAGTATAAACAACGCGATTTTTCTAGTCTAGTTATATAAAATGTCTCGTGGGGTATCTTTTAAATTTAATTTGGAGCTTGGATCTCTAAAATATACTTCCCGCCATTTCAGAACTGGCAGACTTATGTTTCCCCCCTCTACTATTAAAGGACTAACGTCTTTTTTATTGCGAATAATAGGCAGACGAGCATGCGACCCATCTGATGGTAAATGGTAACCGCCGATCATAGACATTAACAATGCCGGAGCGCACGTCTGCCACGTGTTTCGTAGTGTTGTCACATGACGAACATTTTCACCAGAAGTGAAGGATTTTTTCTCACTTCCGCCCCATTGTGGATGCGATTATCTTTCGATTCGCGTTCAGCACAACTTTTTTCACCGTCTGCCATGCATCTTATCTTGTTGGCATATGACGTAGGTAATATGGTCACGGACGACGATGTTGCGATGGGCGCGCGCGGTGGTGGGTGTCCATGGGCGGCGGCAATCGCCGCTTACCATCAGATGGTGAACCGTCTTCTCGTCTGCCACGTCAAAAAAGAGGAAAAAAAAAGTCCTCCAAACCAATATATATGGGTCATGGCGGCCAATCTCAGCGATCAGCCATTGACGCACGACATATTATACTGCACAAGTATTTGCGCAGACACAATATATAACAAGGAATAGAGAGTGCACACTCTCTATTCCTCTTATTTCGATGGGTCACTAGTGTGACACGACCGAAGAGGGATTAGGCGCAGTACCAACGGCTTAACGTGCTTTCTGAGGCACGGGGGTACAAGACCGCCAACTTCCAGACTCCGGGCTAACACTGAGAATTTCTTAACAGAAAATGGTTAGCGGGTCGCAATTTAAAGCGACAGTTTCGCTAGGGGTCCCGGGTTCGATCCCCGGGTCGGGCCTAAATTTGTAAAGAAATACCTAGTCTCCAACTATAGGCTTCTTTGATTAAGAGTTCGATATGACCATATTTGGAAACATATATTCCCGATAATTATTAAGTTCGATATCCTTACTAAACTGACTGAAACTTTTTTATGAGAAATCGAATCTACGAAAAAGGATCTACACAATATAGATATCATTTAATTACAGAACTAATTTCCTTTTGTTTATTTATTTACCGGTTTCTAGACATCTAAAGCAAAATGTAGACATTCATAATTGACCCACTTATAATAAAGTGCTTTGATCATAAAGTCTTTCTAGTTTTATAACAGAAATCTGTTTGCTTTGTATCAATTAAAAGAAACTGCGATTGACTTCGCTGTAGTTTTTAATACATTAATTATTTCTATCGGAGATTCTTGATACTTTATTGGTACTTAGAAAAAGTCAGCATTGAAATCAATTTAAAGCTTCCGTTTCTTGATGTTTTTTTAAAATTAAAATATAGGAGTATAAGAGTTCCTTATTGTTCCTTATCCTCGATACTAGAAATATTACTGGCACAAGTAATAGGTACCCACTAGTAGCCAGTCAAGAAAAGTATGGTTTATTTCTAGTCTATGTATGTCTTTAAAACTATAAATAAATAAATATAAATAAAAATATTTCACAACATCACATACATTGATCTGATTCTGAGATAGGTAGCTCAAGCACCTGTGTTACGGATTCATATATACATTAACGACTTCTTTGTTTTTTGTAAATATAAACTTATAATACATAGAAATCACCCAGACCAATACAAACAGGCATGTTCATGCACACAAATGTTTGTACTGTGCGGGAATCGAACCCGCAACCCTTGGACCAAAAGCAGCGTTCACTACCACTGTTCCAAACGGGTCGTCTAACTATGTGAACCCATGGCCTTGGCATATCTAAAGACGGCCGAATTTGTATGTAACGTTAATTTTTTTTATGTGATATGTTTCAAGTGACACCCATTGTCACGAGCCTCGAGTGGAGGCCACGTACAGGAAGTCGCAGCCGTGGCAGGCCCCCCACAAGGTGGACCGACGATCTGGTGAAGATTGCGGGAATCCACTTTACGTGGGCGGCACAGGACCGATCTGTGTCGAGAACATTGGGGGAGGCCTAAGTCCAGCAGTGGACGTCTATTGTCTGAAATGATGATGATGATGAATTGATGATGATAGGTGACAGACTAGTAGACGGATCACCTGATGGTCAGCGATTGCCGCCGCCGATGGACACCCTCGACATCAGTGGACTCATGAGTCAATTTCGTTATTGTACTCGTAACTAAGTAACTAAGTCTAAGACTACAAGAACTGCTGACTAATTGGATAAGTATGGATTGGATTGGGGCGGTCATAAATATTAGCTAGCGCAGTAGTGGCTACCCCAAATGGATCTCGGCCTCCGACACGAGAATTCGCCATTCTGTTCTGTTCTCAGCCACCTGTCGCCAATCCGGCCTTGTAGGTGACCGAGATCTTTATCGACCTGGTCTAGGCTATAATGTTAAAAAAAATTGAATTGCCACTCCGAAGAAATGCGAAAGCACTTGTAACACACTTTTTAAAAATTAACGGCACGGCTTAGAAAAAACATTTTGAGACTCACCAATGACTGTACAAATACAAGATAGTTTCGTATGAGACCTGCAAATCTTTTAACTTCTAATGCTAAACGTAGATTCAAAGAGGGGATCGTAAGCCTCTCGCTGAGTTGGCAGCTGCAGAATTCTAACAAGTTGCGAGAGTTTGAATCTAAGTAAGCAGTAAGATACTCCGTAAATATTTCTAGCGATAACGTGAAAGATTTTCAAAGTAGTTTTGTTGAGATCGGCTTACATTTCCTTCTTTAATGATAAATAAATAAATAATAAATATTTTACAACATCACAAACCTTGATCTGACTCCGAGATAGGTAGCTCAAGCACCTGTGCTACGGATATCAGAATCAACAGTGCGATTACAAATATATACATATAATACTTTTCTTTTGTAAATATATACTTATTATTCATAGAAAACACCCACACCAATACAAACAGATATGTTCATGCACACAAATGTTTATACTTTGCGGGGATAGAACCCGCAACCCTTGCACCAGAGGCAGCGCTCACTACCACTGATTCAAACGGGTCGTCTAATAGTTACAAGTTACTTCTATAAAGTTACAAGCTACTTGTGGGCACTTTCAGAGTAATGTTTTTTGGTCAATAGGCTAACGCTTGACCACAATCGCACCTGATGGAAAGCGACGATGAGGTCTAGGATGATACGCGTATGCCTAAAAAACGATTTAGTTTTAATTTTTGTTACACTCATATTGGTGATTGTCAATTTTTTTTCTTACCTTAGTGAAGTTTAGTATTGTACAGTACACGTCATCGTCATCGTCAGCCCATTTAAGTCCCCACTGCTGAGGCAGGGGCCTCCCTCAATCACATGAGGGGTAATTGCCATACTCGCCACGCTTGGCAGACGGGTTGGCGAGGGTTTTGATAAAAATGCAGAGTTTTCCTTCTCTAAGTGCTGATGATCATGCCAGCAGCTTTACCTAAGTCGCCTTTTACGACACCTCGGTAAGAGTGAGGGTGGCCCGTGCCCCAGCAGTGGGGACTTAAATGGGCTGACGATGACGATGAGTTATAAGACCAAATCGTATGTACCACATTATGCGATAAATAAAAATGAAAAATATGAAAAAAAGCTTAATCTATTTCTATCTACGTATGAGTGACCAAATCCCTATTATCACGCCTCAGGGGCGTAGCTACCGCCGTATCTGCCGTATCAATTATACGGGGCCCCCGGGCCACGGGGCCCCCAAAGTGTGTAAGGAAAAAAAATAAAACTAAAAATTAAGACAAAATTCTATAAAGCAATTTTTACTTTTTTCCCGCCTTAAGCGTGCGTTCAAAAGTTCAAAATGTTTTTATTTGTAAAGTGGTTAAATTATGTATGTAAATAAATATAATGAAATATTTCTTTTCAAAATATTTTTTTTCTTTTGTGAAAAATCTTAACCCCCATATAAGGGTCTCCAAAAATGTTTTTATACGGGGCCCCGTTAAGGCACGCTACGCCTCTGTCACGCCTACGGGTTCCAAAGAGCTATTTAGTACTAGATAGACATCCTATGATCGTTTCTCCTTTGAGTCGTGATAACTTAATTGTTTGTTCGTGCGCGAGATAACAGATAATACAAATATCTTACACTGACATGGGGTACTGAGGCGGCCAATCCCAGGACTATTCTCAACAAGCTTATTCTGAAGCCTTGAATGAGAAAATGTAATATTGCTAGCGTGAAAAAAATATTAGGTCGACGTTTATGTAATGTTCATAAAATAGCTTATTTGTATAAAATAGCTTACTTATACTAATAAATGTGAAAAATATTATGTTGTCCATCTTTCACGGCAAAACAGAGCAACGGATTGACGTGATTTGTAACAGCGGGAGAGCCACGATTCGGCATGAATAGGCCGGTTCGACCGGAGTAATACCACGTCCTCACAGAAAACCGGCGTGAAGCAGTGCTGTATTTCGCTGCGTTCGGGCCTAATCCAAGGGAAGGGGGGTTACAGGTAAGCAGCGCACTTGTGACACCACTGGTGTTGCAGGTGTCCATGGGCGTCGGTAATCGCTTACCATCAGGTGATCCGTCGGCTCGTCTACCACCTATATCATAAAAAAAGGAAATAGTTGAAGGGATGGAGAGTGACATAGGCTACTTTTTATCTCTTTCTAACACGAGCGAAGCCGCGGGTAACAGCTAGTTATCAGATAAATATTCCTACTCTGTGGCGTTTGTAGTACTATTTTCTTCTTGAAGCACTCTAAAGTAAGGCAGACACTGCGTCCAGTCAAATTACGTCAATTTTTCTTCAACTTGGATTGTGAGAATTACTGTTTCAATCTTAGATTAAATCAAAATAGCGGAGATAAGTGACTCGACTTAAATTAGGTCACCGTCGCGTCGCCTTATTGCACAAACAAAAACTGCACGCAGTGGCACATTAGCAAGTCTGACAAAGCGGTCGTGTCACACAAAAATATTCTTTGTTTTAAGTGGGATAAAGGTTACCGAAATGCCTTCGTGCGCGTACGCGTAAGCATTGTACAAATTATTAAAAAAGAAATAACAACTTTCATGGAATCACATTTCACTCATAAGTAGAAGAAATGTTTTAATTTCTCATGATATATTTAAATTCATTAATGTTTAGTCACCATTTTGCAGAGCGAGATAGAATTATACGATATTTTAATGTGTGACGAGTTAAGTCCTTTTGACAGGACTCAACTGTGACCCGTAGCTGCGCGTAGCACACTTGACTCACTCACGCTTATGTCAAAAATAGGATTGTCTTTGTCTTCCAATATCGTACAACTTAAAACAAATGTGTCATAGAGATGTGAGTACGTGTACATATACAGACTGACCAAGCTCAAGAGGCATTTCAGTGACATTGACAGGGGACCGTTGTAATACGTGTTTTCTATGCGGAAATGTCAAAACAGCATTAGTTCCGACTTTTGCCACTTGCCAAATAACCGTGATCGGACTGTAGTTGTGCATCAGCCCTGTTTCCTTGAGTGGAGACCGCGACTCGGTAAGCGTAGTGTAGGACGCCCTGCGACAAGATGGGATGATGACATTCGAAGGCTGGCTGGTGTGGGCTGGATGAGAGTGGCCGAAAATCGGGAGCAGTGGCGTGCATTAGGGGAGACCTATGTCCAGCAGTGGACGAGTGTAGGTTGCTGATGATGATGATGATGAAATAACCGTGATCGGACTGTAGTTGTGCATCAAGCCCGTTTTCAGTTGTCTAATTGAAAGGACGTGCCGTATCTTCCGCTATTTTGTATTAATCTAAGGTTTCAATCACACATGCGTTTTTTTGACACAAAACGTTACATCTGACAAGTGTTAGACTATTTGGACAGCCATCTGCTCAAAACTAAAATTTATAATGTTTTATTATTATTATGTCGCATAGGGCGTTTGATACGCGCCAAATAAGGTGTGACTTTATTCTGTTAATGATCATTCCATAAAACCTTTACGGTCAACAGGACTGTCCAGTTTGTGAAAAAGAAAAAGAATAGACATTGACAGATGAAACTATAAAAAAGTAATTATTCTGGATGTTGGTTTTTAGCGCGTAAGATTGTAAAAGTGATTTTTGTACAAAAGAGCAGAGTACAGTGAATTGAATTGATTTATTCCAGTGTTTTATTTTAGAGGGTGCTTTTACAAGGTACAGTTCACACTCGCAAAAATGGCTCGAATTTTTGAAATAAAAATGTCACCTACCACAAAGTAGATTAATGTAGGAGCGGCCCAGAGTCGTGTACGCTGCCCAAATAAACAGCGCTGAAATATTGTATCGAACTTACGGTGAAAAAGCGAAACATTTCGTGGCCGTGCGTGTTATATTGTTCTGTAATGTTCTCATCAATACCAGCTCAGTGAGTGATGTGTGAAGTCACTAGGACCTTTTATCATAGTATGGATTGAACCCTCTTTTTGTGCGTATTATGCCAATGTCAAGTGAAGTAATCGAGAAAGTAGTAAGTCAACTGTTGAAGTCAGTCAAAGTCACTCAGTAGAACGCCGGTATTAGGCGTTTCACCGATCTATGAATTCTGTCAAGACTGGTCTTAGGGCCGAGTTCAACATCTTTAAAACAGCGGTAATCACACTTTTAACGTGCTTTCATTAATGATTAGCCAATGCTAGTACGGGCTTTAACAATTTAAAGGCCGTAAAAGTGTGATTGATAACCGTGGTTTCAAAATTTGGCGAACTCGGCCCTTGACATATTAAGGTTTACATTTGACAACTCACTCGACATGCTATGTAATCCAATGATTCTTATAACACTTTGAGGCTCTTCAATACATAAATACCTCATTCATCATCATCAAAATCGGTTGGGTAGTTTAGGCAGAATCTTGGAACATACAAACATATGTACCTATATACTTACATACATAGACTGCTAAAATCTCCTCCTTTTTGACTTTGCCGTAGTCGTAGGTAAAAATAGAGAATTTGTGCACCTATACACATACAAATCGGTACTAAAACTATAAATGGGTAATGAATGTGTGTATCGAAAACGAAATTATAACAGATCGTGCGTTTCGTTATTATACTACAACAATGACGACCCGTTTGGAATAGTGGTAGTGAACGCTGCCTTTGGTCCAAGGGTTGCGGGTTCGATCCCCGCACAGTACAAACATTTGTGTGCATGAACATGTTTGTTTGTATTGGTCTAGGTGTTTTCTATATATTATAAGTATATATTTACAAAAAAAAAGTAATTTATGTATACATTTGTAATCCCACTGTTGGTTCTGATATCCGTAACACAGGTGCTTGAGCTACCTATCTCGGAGTCAGATCAATGTATGTGATGTTGTGAAATATTTATTTATTTATTAATGTATTTCGCTATTTACTACAGGGTATAACTATTTTAATTTTATCATTTTTTTTCCATTGACAAAAATTAGTTATAAGACTCTACTATACATCTATATTCTACTCTGCCGTGTGGTCCCCGGCAGAGTAGAATAGGCCACCCTCACTCTTACCGAGGTGTCGTAAAAGGCGACTAAGGTAAAGCTGCTGGCGTGATCATCAGCACCAGAGAAGGAAAACTCTGCATTTATATCAAAACCCTTTGCATTTATATCAAAACCCTCGCGTGGTGAGTATGGCAATTACCCCTCATGTGATTGAGGGAGGCCCGCGCCCCAGCAGTGGGGACTTAAATGGGCTGACGATGACGGATGTGTGTGTCTGTGTGTTTGTTTATTCGTCCGTCTTTCTCGGCAAAACGGATCGACGAATTAACGTGATTTTTGAAGGGATGGAGAGTGACGTAGGCAATCAGAATTTCACACGAGAAAAGTTGCGAGCGACCTCCAGTTTAGAGATCTTTACGATTTGTACGTTCGAGCCTAACCCACAGAATGCCCCCTGCCTACCCTGATTTAAAAAAATAAACACCGTCGTTAATTACCTCCACCGGAAGGTTATCCTTTAAAACATTTATTCGCTTACAGGTCATAATTTTGCAGACGTATCTGGCCAATTTTCAAAATGTAGAATCGTCTGGATTAGCCAATTACATTCCAAATCCCTAGTCCCAATTTAGAATACAATTGGCAAATAAATTCAATTTAAGTAGATTTTCCTCTAGTTCGGCGCATTTGGAGGAAAACGCAGTAAAACCTGATTTACATTACAACAGCCTACAGTAGTACTTTAGTTGCGATTTGGATAGTGGATTTATTATTTCGATTTTTTATGTCATAGATGGCAGACGAGTAGACGGATCATCTGATGGTAATCGATTGTCGCTGGCCATGGACACCCGCGATACCAGTGGATCATAAGTGCGCTGCCAACCTTTAAGCCCCTTTTAAATCTCCACCCCTTCCACCGGATCGAGCCTCCACTCACGCAGCGAGACACAGCACAGTGTTGCTTCACGCCGGATTTCTGTGGACCCGGTTCAGCCGGCTCATTCATGCCGAAGTGTGGTTCTGCTACGGTCAATTTATAAAGATCAAGATAAAAAAGAAAAAAAAATCTTTATTCAATTTAGGTCTACACAGAACACTTATGAATGGCAAAATAGGTACGTAATATCTATCGCTGGTTCGGAATGTCGATTTCTACTGAGAACACACCAGCAAGAAACTCAGTAGTTACTCTTTTCAAATATTGATGATGTTACAGAGTTGCAATTGAGAAGAGAAAAATACATTATGAAAGTTAATATACTACTATGAATAACAACTCAAAAGATTAATCAATTAACATGACCAAGAATCCTTATCATTTAAATAGTATTGTACACTATAGTAACCTTTCGTCATTAGGCAGGTTTTAATATGAGACTTACACTTATCCAGTGATAGGTTAATGACATTTTGTGGTAGCTTATTAAATATCTTTATACTTAAGCCAACAAATGAATTACCGATTTTATGAATGATTTTATTACATACGAAATGCTGGCCTTTACATCTGATATAGATGAGTCAATCGCTCATGTTATATCGTCGTCTTATTTAGTACGAACATGGCTATCGAAGCCTTATTTGTGGTATTCCAAAGTTTGTTACACGACCCGACGAAAGTGGCCGAAATGAGAATCGGAGATACTAAGCCGCCCCTTGACCCTTTTCAATCGTCCGATCTTTTAGTATTCAGTTTCACATAAACGACGATGTAAAAATATTTTAGGCCTTAGTTTTCAGATAACGTATTTTCATCGAAAAAGTGGGTTAGGATTTGTAAAGGTATTTTAAATAACGAAGGTAACATTTGGTGTGGCACAAATCGTCGAAGGTGTTTTGCATAATTGGCGCTCGACGTCGCTCGATATTTGTTAGCATGTGAAAAGAAAATTAACATAATAAAATTATGTAGTTTTTGATAAAACTCTTTGTTATAGTCCATTCAGTATCTGAAGGTGAATAGGACAGTTCAAACGTTTCTTATAATGCATCCGACTTTCTACAAATTAAAATATTAAGTTGTAAAAATCATAACTTTTTGTGTTATTCTAAAATAACAAGTATTAATTTTTCTTCATTATTATGAACAAAAATATAAATAGTTATTAACAAAAAAAAGTCACGTCAACGTCATGCACCATGTAACACGAATGGTCTTCCAAGCGGCCATGAGCCGTAGCATAGCTACAATTTCTCGTAGCGAAAGGGGAAAGCCGTAGCGTTGCCGTAGCATGCGGGATGCTTGACCGTGGGAAAGCCACGCTTCGGCATGAATTGGCCCGGTCTCAAGAAAAACGTAAAGCAGCACTGTGCTGTGTTTCGCTGCGTGAGTGAGGTTATCGAAGGCCCAATCCGGGGGGAGGGGGTTTAAAGGTTGGCAGCGCACTTGTGACTCCACTGGTGTCGCGGGTGTCAATGTGCGGGGGCAATCGGTTACCATCAGACGAACCGTCTGCTTGTTTGCCACGTAGAACAAAAAAAAACTCACCATAGTAAGTAAAAATATTACAAAGGAACACAATACGAGTATTACAAGAAATGCAGGTAGGCAGCATTACCTATATCGGGTTTTGGTAAGCGTTTGGTTTCCCTGTTAGAGGGTTGCGAAAGTCAGACGGCAGTCGCTTCATTGTAATTACAAGACTACAAATCCTGCTTACCCCAGGATCCAAGCAATAGCTTAAGATGCTACCGGGAATAACACGCTAGATGATGACAATGATGATGATGAACGCCCATTTTGTAGCATTTGGTAGCCGACTGTGCGCGCTCATTTCCTGGATAAAAACTCATCGCCGACGGCAGCGGCCCTAAACAAATTACCTCTCTAAGGCTGCCGTGGTCTAGCTATAATACAATTACAAGTCGGAGAAAAATAGACTTAAAGAGCGCTCTTTAAGAAGGCCACTTTTTCAGAATGTGGTTTGGTACTTAACGGCATTATAGATAGAGCACGGGCAGCAGGACACTCCCGTGAGGTTTAAAGGTTGCAGGCAGTGCACTTGTGACATCAGGCGATCACTCTCCTTCACTATCACATAAAAAACAAAAGATAAAAAAATACATTAGAACCTTGATTATCCAGCCCTCAGTTATACGGATTCGCGATTATCCGGTAGACGTGTTGTAACTCTTTACTTAAACGACTCAGTGATCCGACTCAGCCAAATGATACACTGTTCTGAATCTGTAATGTTCGCTCCAAATGGGTCTCCAGTTCGAGTGAGTTGAATGAGCTGTATGATCCGATGAGCCGAATGATCCGAATGAGCTGATTGATCCGTGTGAGACGAATGGTCCGAATTAGTGGAATGATCCGAATGACTGCGAATGAGCGAAATGAATCACGGATCTATCTGAGAGTCGATGTTCCAAATGAAGCGTTCACTGTTCCGCATCTCTGCACTGATCCAGATGCAAATGTTCCAATCTTTTGAGAGATACGTTTTTGCCAGGTCTATTATCTAGACTAGACCAACAGCGACGAACTTTTTCTAACATGAACGTGTCGGAACGTGTCGCAACACGCTCGACCGCACCCCGCGTGATCGCCACTCCTACGCGTGTCGTATTGTTTTAGTTAGCAATTTTTACTTCGCTCTAACGTGCGGTTCACGTAGGTAATTATACAAATTTAAAAATGTCAAAGCGTAAAAGAGTGGTGTTGTCGCTTAAAGATAAAATAAATATTATTGATTCATTAAAAAAAGGAGAAACCGGTCGTAAGCTAGCTGATAAGTATGGTGTAGGTACATCCACGATTAGTGATATCAAGAAGAATACTGATTCAATTTTGTCGTACACCTGCAAATTGGACAGTGAAGACGGGAGTAAACATCGGAAAATGATGAAAAAACCGAAACATGAACTTTTAGAAGACGCTTTATACTGTTGGTTTTTACAAAAACGATCAACTATGCAACCGATATCTGGTCCCTTGCTCTGTGAAAAAGCATTAGAGTTAAATAAAAAACTAGGTGGCGATGAATCGTTTGCAGCAAGTAACGGATGGTTGCACAGGTTTAAATCTCGTCATGGAATTGGAAATACAAGGTAAAAAATGTCAGCTAATATAGATGCAGGAGATTCTTTTAGAGATAATTTTAAGTAGAAATTGAATGAAAATAACTATGACTTGGATTTTGTTTATAATGCTGCTGAATCCGGATTAAACTGGAAGTCATTACCGCCAAAATATTTAGCTTCTAGGCGAGATAGTTCAGGTCCAGGATATAAAACTAGTAAAGAGCGAGTAACAATATTAGTTTGCGCTAATGCTACCGGGCGGGACCCATAAAATACCTTTGCTTCTCATCGGAAAATAAAAAAACCAAGATGATTTAAAAATGTCCGGGGCTTAATTTGTAAAAATCAAAAAAGCGCATGGATGAACTCTGAAATATTCATTAACTGGTATGACTACACTTTTATCCCTGAAGTAAAAAGAAAACAAAACGAAATTGGAAAATAAGGAAATGTTTAACTTTTACTGTTAATGCGCCAACGCATCCTTCGGCTGAACTGCTAGAGAGAGAAAATGGAAAGTTTAAAGTATAATTTTTGCCTCTTAATGTGACATCCTTGCTACAACCAATGGACTGAAACATTGAAACCACATTTTAGAAAACAACTTTTTCGTGGGTTTATCTGTTGAAGAAGATAATGTATGTACATGTCGTTTTATAATTTTTTAAGAAAATGAATTTAAAGGAGTTGCTACATGGTTGTAGATGCATGGGTCTTGGTTAAAATGGAGACTTTGAACAAAGCTTGGAACAAAGTACTTAATCGGGAGAATGAAAATTTAATAACCAATACGGATGATTCTATTATAGAGGACGTGGGACATGGGTTATAGAAACAGTGGGTCGCTTGTGACAGTAATGATCAAAGCTTTCAGATTATGTCGGATGACGAAATAGTAGAAAACTTATTGTAAATAAGTGATCAACAGGAATCGGAACAAGATGAAAATGAAGAAATTCTAGATGTGGAGAACGATGTAGAACCATCTCATGATGAAGCACTTCATGCCCTGGAAACAGTAAGTTAACTATAGCTGAAACGAATTCGTGATATAGCAGCAATGAAGAGAATAAGTGACTTACGTCAAACGACAATTACCTTAAGCCAAATTAAACTTAATATTATATTTCATAATTACCAAATGCAAATTAAATATTATTGTAAGTAAACAAATTGTACATACGTACATCATGTACCATTTCTTAATATATGTTGATTTTCTTTGATATGTATTTGTTGCTTTTCATAAACACAACGTGTTATGTAAATAGCGCAAAACCTCTCGAGTGGTAGCCCAGCCCATGAAACTGAAAAAATTGCCGTTTCATACAAATTGCCTTGCTGCGCTGATCTATTTGGCAGAAACAGGTGCTTTTTATTCGCCATTTCAATGTTGGTCCCATAGTGAAAGATGTTTTAACCGTCTTACTGCCTTATCTGGGGCACTATACTAATGAAAACAAATATTTTTCCCCAAGAAACATAGGTAGGGCTAATCTCTAAAAAAACTTTCGCCGTATGATACAAATTGTACCAAGCAGCTGATCACTTTTGTATGGAAAGGTGATTTTTTTTCTGAGATAGACCCAATGTTCCTTGGGGGGAAAACGTTTGTTATCATTAGTATAGTGCCCCAGATAAGGGAGTAAGACGGTGAAAAAAAAAGGTGTTTATGTGCATATGCAAAAAAACCCGCATTTCTTCATACATTCGATTCTCCAGACGCCTAATGACAACAATTAGTGTCCGGTTAATCGTGGTTGAACTTTGACGTCGGAGGCCAAGACCCACTTTGGATCGCTGAGCCAGCGTGTAAGTAATCGAGGTTCTATAGTTCAGTTTATTTAGAGACTAGTGCGACTGACATGTGTGTTCCTAAAATCCCATCATTTCTCTTCCTGCGAAATCCTAATAAAACAGCTGAGTTTAATGCGACCTCATTCGAATCTTCTTTAACTAAACCGTCTAAAGCTTGTTAAGTACGGATTCTCGGAAATGGTTGATTTAGGACGGTCGACTTTGAATCCGTATAAAATACGGCTGTCGCTAAGATTTATTTCGAAGTGGCATTACGCAGTACTTTGACTTGACGACACTTGGTGGAAAGCGTCGAGGAGGTAGTGAAATGTATTAGTATACCTAAGATACATGTTCGTTCGTTCTGTATTTATTGTATGTGATAACTAGTGGCCCACCCTCCTTATACCAATAGATGGCGCTAGGTGTCGATTATATCGCGCGCAAGCGTTTCGGATTACCTATAAGCGTTGCCGCTGTCTATTAGATTAACCCAAACCAAGAAGGAAATACGATAAACCTATTGATAAATAGATAGATAACCCATTTATACTCAAAAAGATCAGCTAGACCCTTATTAGATGATGAGAGATATCTGCATGCAAGTAGTTATTAATAGAAATCATTTTGACCGTTGGAGAGCCACGCTTCGGCAAGAATGGGCCGGCTCGACCCGGAGTGATACCACGGCTTCACAGAGAACCGGCGTGAGGCAGCGATGTGCTGTGTTGTTCTCTGAGTGATGGTGCCGGATGCGAAATTCGGGGGAAGAGGGGGGGGGGGGGGGGCAGCGGCGGCAATCGCTTACCATCAGGTGATGCGTCTGCTCGTCTACCACCTTTAACAAAAAAGAAAATAGAAAAAAAGGTAAAGATTATTAAAATTTATCAGTGACCATAGATAGCATTAAGTTCTGTAAAATTGTGTGCAATAAAGAATATCTATCTATCTAATAGAAATAAAAACAGTTTAGGTGCATACAGCCTGCCCGTTCCCATGGGAAATAGCCACTTAGGGCAATACGGTGTTAAAACATCGGCAGTAAAAATCCAGGATTACCCAAAATGAAATTCGGACGCTCCTCGATTAATGGACTTGCAATAGAGATGTGCTTCAGCCTTTTGATATTCGATTTGTAGAGATTTTTTTTTGCCTTTTATCAATCAATTTATTGAGTCATTTCTAATATTCACTCAAACCACTCATATGGTACGAGAGAAACTCATATGTTACTATTCTGGTTCAGTGACCCAAAGTAGTATTAGTATTACCTAGTCTGTGCCCGAAGTTAATTGGCTTTTGACACGAGATTTCGTCATTCTGCTCTTACAAGCCAGTTAAGTGATTATAAAACCTCGATATTTGAAATCCAAGAGGCAACACTATTACTCTTTTAAAATGTTGAATCTGAGGCAAATTGGCTATCCAAGGGATACGCTTGTAACGGTACCGTTTCCCTCCAGTCTCCATGGATGGTTGGACCTCCATGACAACGAGAAACTCCGTTCTTATTCATAGGTACGTAACGTGCTGGCCACTCATAATCAACATTTAAATTTAAATTGTCGGCCACAGAATCCAATCGTTCTTCGATTCAGTCCTAAAAACACAGCCAAGCCGCACAGAGCTCCGTAATAGAAGCCTAGAAGCACACAGCTCCTGACTGAACAGTAAAATGTATGATTCAAATAATGAGCAATGACTAAATAACTAAAAGGAACCCGTTAACTACACGGGGTAAGCTATGTAGCTTACCCCGTGTAGTTAACGGGGTTGGTCCCATAGTGAAAGATGTTCAGTTTCATGGGCTGCGCTACCACTCGAGAGATTTTGCGCTATTAAAGTAACACGTTGTATGTACTGTTATGTGTTTATGAAAAGCAACAAATACATATCAAAGAAACTCAACATTTATTAAGAAATGGTACATGATGTACGTATGTACAATTTGTTTAATATTTAATTTGCATTTGGTAATTATGGAATAAAATAGTAAGTTTAATTTGGCTTAATAGATGGATATTGGATGGATGCGCATCCATTCATACCCACATTTATAGGCCTTTTGTATTAATTTATTTTATTAAACTATTGTACAGTTCTTTTTTTAAAGTATACCGATACTAACTATTGAAATAAACAACAATAGGGTATTTGACTAAGCTCGAGTTTTTACAAAATATAAATACTTTATCAAAATATAGGTAAATATGTTCCAACAGCAAAAAATCTCAGTTAAAAATATAACGTCTAGCCGGTTTTATGGTCATTCAAAGATTCATGGGCAAGTCCATTTTAAAAGTATGAAATTTTATTTATAATAATTATACCATTGAATAACCCATACAATTTGCACCAACTATTATAATGGAACCATTGACATAAAAAAAACATTTGATATAGCTACCATACAAAATTCAAATGAAATGCATACCAAATAGTTAGGAGTGACGTCACATCTTAGTAGCATTTGTATGGAGCATTTTGGGTTTGCCCAAAATAATGTGATTTTAAAGTTGTGATGATATCTCAGGTAGTTTAAATGAGAATCAAGTTATTCTTTCAACGATGTTTCTATCATTGAGAGGTCTTTTGATTACAAAAAAAAGTCAAATACCGTATTGGAATCAATAATATTTTAACGCGTTATACCGGTGACCACATAAGTTTGGCATTTTTCAGTTCTTCTCCTCCCTGAGCTTCGGCTGATGTGTACTTATCTTAGCGTGTAATTATTTCCAGTCCTTCATCTTAGCGTGTAATTATTTCCAGTTGCGACCAAAGCTGTATTTCGAATCCCTCGGAACGCTTGGACATGATCACGCCTCGCGTTGCTGTTTGTATAGAGCGTTTTGGGCAAGTCTATTTTAAGAGATTTTCAAATTATCCTCTCTCGAAGTGTTTCCAAGCTACCAAATCCATTCTTTCACTGATGTTTTCACTTTTGAGGTGTTCTTACATTACCAACAAGAGAAAAAATAGGACACAAGCTTATTCGAGTGAATATTTTTTCACTAGATTTTTTCCTAACGAGTTAGAGAAAAAAATGGAGTCGCATCACCAGCTTAGATTGAAGCGGCTGCAGCAATCGATCTCACTCGAACGGATTATAACTTTCAATTAAATTACTGGACGAGGAAGTAATATGATTGGGGATTTTCGGCTCGATTCGTTCGGAAGGTCGTGTTTTTTTGCCTTAGTTGTTGCACTGGTTTTGTTTTCTTCATTGATTCATACGGTTCGTGAAAATTAAACCGTTGGGCAATTCACACCGAATCATCTAATTTCAAACACGTGCAAACTCTGGACTGAGCTTCCAGCAGGGAGGTTCCCTGATTTCTATGTCCTTATTTAAATGAGGTTTAAAAAGAGTTCTTCGAAAACTTTTCTTTCACGATAGGTAGCGGCTTGACTATGTCCCGACATTGTTGATGTCTATGAGCGATAATTACTATTCAGAATCGGATGTGCCGCATGCTAGTTTGCCTAAAAAACATAACTAGAGCGTTCACTTAACTTGAATAGTTATACTTAATATAGGATTTGTATAGTACGCGGGAATCAATTGGATGCGGGTGGCACAGGACCAATCTGTCTGGAGAACGTTGGCGTTGGCGTAGCGATGACTCTGTGGATGATTTTATGGAGGCCTGCGCTCAGCAGTAGGACGGGAAATAGGCTGGTACTCTAATTTACTTTACATGATGAAAGGAGGGGACGCCTCACAGCACTACACCCTGACCTGGAGTAGACGATCACCTGTTGGTGCATACAGTATGTACAATTGCTTGATTGCCGCCGCCCATAGATACTCACAACACCTGTGGAGTCACAAGTGGGCTGCCAACCTTTAAAAACGTATTTCCCTGATTGGGCTTCCGGTATCCTCATTTGCCTAGATACAGCCCAGACGCTGCTGCACTTCGGTTTCCTTTGTTTTTTAACCCTGTGGGAATGCCGCCGGCTCGCTGACAGGAGCTAACGTCAGTGCCGTAGGTCAGCGCCACCTTATGCATACCCGTCCGTTGGGAGACGGATGGTAGTGTGGGGCTCTCCTTCGGGTTGGGTGTCTGCTCATCAGAGACCGTCCGGAGGCATACCAACTAAACCCACAAGGGCGTTATGCGGATGCGGGCGTCGCGGGCAATGGCTCCTGCAGCAGGACACCCCACAAATTCACACCCTGCTAGCTGCAGGGCGAGGAGAGGAGACAAACCCGCAGGCTTCCAAAAGAAGCCCCGCGAATCGGCCGGCTACGTCGGATTGCGCAGTCGGTTGTGGGCAGAAAAGCGAGGGTTTCCGGTCGTTGCCGCATCCCACTGGCTGTGGGACGCAGCGTAGACCAGCGAAAAAAGATCCTCACATTAATATGGGGGGTGGCGCACTATAGGGAGGGCCTGTGACAATGTGTCGATAGGGCCCTCTAGGTCCAAGACAAGACGGCTGATGGGGCGGCCCGCTGTCACTAACCCCGCCCGCGTCGCAGGTCTAAAGCAGGCCCTCTTCCCCCCGGGTTAGCTACCAACCTCCCAGCCTGGTCCCCAACCCTCGGCGGACAATGGACCCTTGTAGGAAAATGAAAGCGCGGTCACGGTCCAGGGCCGGTCCACCGGAATCTTTAACCGTTGGCCGTCGGGTAGCATAGGTCGCCCCAATTAGCAAGCAGCCAGCAAGTTCATCTGCTTATTTTAGCATTAAAAATAATGAATATTGTCACTGTCAACAAGCTTAGCCATCTAAGTTAGGTGATTAAGGAATTTCTACACAAAACAATAAATGTGTTGTTAGCTGACGCGAGTTAAATGAGTCCGGTCCGCTGTGTTGTGGAATTCGATTGCTTGGGGTCACTGTGGGCTCTACTAGTGATGTATCTGGATTTTCAAAAGTTTGACTATCGATAGAGATTATCTCCAATTTAATTATAATATGTACAGGTATTTTTTAACCTAAATCAGGCACCAGTATCTCACAAAGATATGGGTCTACCACCTATATGAAGATAACAATAAACGAATAAATGAAACGAGAAACACGAGTTGTGAGCGCCATGGACACGGAGTTAATGAAGTTTTTGCGGGTAGTTGTTAACTGGCAACACAAATCCCCCCCCCGGTCTGGACCTCATTCGCAGTCTTTTAACTACATCACCTGCGTTTATCACTGACCTCAACCTCGAGCAATTGCTTAAGTGAGTTAGTGAAACTTATAGAGAGAAGCATACTAACCCATAATCATGCATGACTGCCTAAACTTAAGCTTTTAATTTTAGTTATTTTAAATTTTATCGCCGAGTAATTTTTTCAAAATTTTGTAACCCTTTAAAAATAAAATAAGCACAAAAAGGCACGGAACCAGTGTCTGTGGAATTTTTAGTACTTATAATAAAAAAAATTGCTCGAGTTTTGTATCATAGATAGTTCCATCATTTTTAGTGATAGAAGACATCATCGACATTGAAGATGCAACACTGGTTTTAGTTTCAGCTAGTTTTTGAATTAATTAGTTTGGATTGTGGTTTGTTCGGGTTCTTAAATGATTCTATTAGGATCTGTGAGAAATTCGGGTGGTTTTGTGTAAAAGTCATTTGTCCATAATCGCGTCTGGGACCAAAAGTGACTTTAGTGTTATTGCTAGATAAATTTAGAAGATTTTTTTTAATGCTAGAAGCGAAAAACGAGCAAGCGGGTCACCTTACTTACTTACTTATTACGCTGGCTCAGCGATCCAAAGTGGGTCTTGGCCATTTTTTGCGGTCCTGTGCCAATTCCGCCCAATCGATCAATCAATCAGTGGGGCGACGTCCTGTGGGTCGTCCGAGATACCGCTGGAGGGACGAAGTCGCCAAGGACCTCAAAGCACTCAACGTGCACGATTGGGCGAAAGCGGGTCACCTGATGAAAAGTAATCAACGCCGCTCATGATCATCCGCGAAATCGGAATTGCTAATGTGTTGCCGCCTTTTTAAAAAGAGATTACGATCTTCTTTTGAAGGTCCCTAAGTCGTAGCCGTCGGGAAATACTTCTGCAGCCTAAGCGTTCCACATCACACGTTTATAGTGAATCTAATTTTATAATCCAATGAATGGTGACGACCTGGACCAACACTCCCATACCAACTGACAAAAACTAGCAATAAATACGGAGCAGTGGATGCTATAAGGGGAGAAATTTGCCTAGCAGTGGGACAAGCGTACAAAAATTAAAAGGTTGATGAAACGTGGTGAATTATTTTACTTGAAATAGATTTGAGTTTTCATTGACAATACCAGGATCATTTCACTAAGTACTTTTTTCCTTAGTAGGGGAATAGTTCAGCGGTTTTCGTTAGATGGAGCTTGTAAAAAACAGATGTAGCTATAAAAAGCAATCAGGCAGATAGTTCGGCGTTGTTTCGGTAGATGTCACCTTGAAACAATGACCTTAAGCCGCCTGCCCACATTAGCAATTTTAAAAAGTATGGGAAATAAACCAGAGATCTAGAAAGTAATGGTAATTTTGTTATATAGCAAATAAAATTATTTCTGATAATTTATTTCATCGTCTTCCTGACTGATTCTCGAAGGTGATCGTTGAGACCATGAGTATTGGTCGTTTTCCTTTAGATGGCGCTAGCACTAGCTAGCCGACTGATGCCTCTATCTCATTATTTATAAGTTCCTCTATGGACTAAACTGTTATCAATTGACACCATCAACTTAGAGCAAAGCCCGCACGGGGCGGCGCCCACATCGTTGGATTGCGATGCAGGGCAGGGCAAGGCCTGATAGGCCTATGAACAAGAATAAAGACGAATAAGTGTATATGTATAGTTACCGTGTACGGGTATACCCTGTATGCTTAAAAATAAGAGAAAATCTGAATAGATCTTGGATAAAGCCTAAAGCTCATTTTGCATTTGATTCATTGATTGAAGAAGTATTGGCCTGTCAAAGTTTTTCACTTCGCCCTAACTTTAAAGGTCTCCAAGCAAAAACTTCTAATTTACCAAATTTACAGGAAAATATTTAAAACGAAGTTACTTCTCGGCACTGTCAAGGAAATTTTAAGCTTTTGTAATACGAATTAAATGAACCGTGATTCTTTGAGAATTATTCCGGGTGTTTGAACTCGGTTCAGATACACCGGTTATTTGCACAGGCCATTTAATATTAGGCTTATACTTTGCAAACCTTTTTGTGAAAGCGAGTAAGTAAATAGTTAAAATGCTTAATGAGGCGGAAAAGGAAGCTTCATATTTTGAAGGATTTAATGAAGATAATAAATAATAATTCTTTGGCCTATATTTCAGCTACGTCCGAAACGAATACTAAGAATACATACCATGGCAAAAAGTGAGGGTAAAAAGCTTAAAAAAGCTTTTTCTGCGAAAAAAAAGCCGCCTTCAACCACGAAATAAAAAGTGTAAAATAATATTTTTAACACTTTAGATACTTCAAATAACTTCAAACATCATGAAATTTTATCTCTACATAGTGAATATTTAGATACTTCAAATAACATTTTATAACAGTATACTCGAGAAATGGTATTACTGAAGTCCTCGCCTAATCCCTGTTGAATAATTGAATGAACTGTTATAAAATGTTATTTGAAGTGTATAAAGTGTTAAAAATAATATTTTACACTTTTTAGTTCGTGGTTGAAGGCGGTATTTTTTCGCAGATTTTTTTTTGGAAATAGCCTCTCCCATCTTATTTCATGCGTAGCGGTTAGACGCCTTGGTCATCCATTTTACACTTGCGTGTTCCTTGATGTCGTCAGCACGAAGTAACCTTCTTGGTCGTCAGTCCATCGCATCCAACGAATGGGTTCGCAGAGCAACGCGACTAAAGGACGTCGTTGTTGAGATAACCAAGGGAAGTGAACATGGGCTGAACACATACCGCGGGTAAGCAGGTCGTTGAGTGGAGACCGTGGGATCACACCAGATCATGTAGGTATTGAAAAAGAAAAGTAAAGTAAAGTATCAGCGTATATACTGTCCCACTGCAGGGCAAAGGCCTCCATCATTGAAATCAAGTCATCGCTACTATGATGGGATTAGGCTTAATCACCACGCTTGTCAAATGTGGGTTGGTAATCACAATCCCGAGCTATGTTCGAAAAATTCGAAACATATCTTTGCTCGACCCGGGAATCGAACCCAGGACCCCGAGATCACGACCTGGTACTTAAGCCACTAGACCAACAGGGGGAAAAAGAAAAAGAAGAGAAAAATATTTAATATGGAGCATTAAACTTAAGACTAATATTAACATAAATATAAATGAAATGCTACCAAAATGGCCGCCACTCAGCATTGTGTCATTGTTTCAAAAACAATGACGCTGGTATTCTGTGGCACCAGGGAAAGAGAGGACGCTACTCTTGTTTCCTTAGAGTCATATTTAAAAATCAAAAAGTATACATATAAAGGATTGCGTCGTTACTGTAGCGGGTACGTGACAGCGATAACAATATCTTAAGGACCATAGCCGCCCGTTTCGACTGCCCGTTCCAAAGGCATTGGGTGGAGACGATGATAGGGCTATGTTAATTCTGTCTGTTTTATTTATATTTATATTATGTTTGTATTATGTAAGCTGTAATGTTTCTTTATGTATGTTTGTACTATCGATGTTATTCCGAAATAAAGAGATTATTATTATTATTACTGCGTAAACTAGCAAATTGCTGATATATATCGAACCATTATCTTGTTTGTATCATTATTTGACGACCCGATTGGAACAGTGGTAGTGAACGCTGCCTCTGATACAAGGGTTGCGGGTTCGATCCCCGCACAGTACAAACATTTGTGTGCATGAACATGGTTGTTTGTATTGGTCTGGGTGTTTGCTATGTATTATAAGTATGTATTTACAAAAGAAAAGTATTATATGTATATATTTGAAATATGAAATATGTATTTTGTTAGGTATCCGCAGAATATCAGCGTCGAGGCTCTGTGTCTCGACAAACAGCTGAGCGGGGACCTTTTTGGCGCCACTTAGAATTTAGATACCTAGATTAGGATTAAATTAATTAGTAATGTATAGATCTATATTTTGTTATCTGTATTTTTGGTGCCAAATAAACCTTTTTCTATTTCTATTTCTATTTCTATTTGTAATCCCACTATTGATTCTGTTATCCGTAACACAGGTGCTTGAGCTACCTATCTCGGAGTCAGATCAATGTATGTGATGTTGTGAAATATTTATTTATTATTATCATTATATATAATTATATATTGGGTATAACTCCATTTTTCCGCCTTTTGAATGAAACAGTAGAATATTCAACAAAGCCACAACAGTCGCAAGCACTGGTAAACATCCCTATTTGTGTAGCTACTGAGATATTAATGTCTGTATTCAGTTTATTCAAAAGATTTGAATAATCTCGGCTTTTGAAGAATTGATTTGGAATTCACGTATCTTTTTGTCTTACCTAAATCCAGGGTGACGCTAAGTCGACTTTCTCATGTGACAGACCGAATTTGGCGAGCAAAATGTTACATTAGTAAATACATACTCGTACTGCCGAATACTTTTACACGTTCCTTCAATCTATGCGTAACTTTTTGTGTAGATAGCTTCCGAATGTCAGTTCGATTGAACTAGTTCACATTTTTAATATTATACCTATGAAATGATCGTTTTGTATTTTCTTAGAAGTTGTATTTTCCATACCTTATTTTTTAATGAGAAATAATAAACAAGGCCACAGAATTTTTATTTGGCCACGCGCGCAAACTTCTAATTTACTAACTAAGCACCGGGAAATTGACATAGCCTTTAATTAACTGATTCATCTTCTTTACAACGCCAATTAAAAATGTTAAAGAAAGCGTCAAGTCAGTATCAACAATTAATTTTCCTTGTCCTTCTGATTTATACATTGCAAACTAATTTACTAACTCAGCCACGAAATTTGTAACTCATCACCATATTACGTTTTACAGCTTCAATACAAGCTCCTCAAAAATTATGTATTCAAGCTTCAATACTCAACATCATATATTATAACTTAATATGTAAATTAATACTTCATATTCTTTTATCGTGAAAATAGCCACTGTACGATTTGCCGCGAGTGCGCGACATGACAGCAACCGGCCATTTGCACCAATCAGAGAGCGCTATTCGATACTTGTGCCGACCCGCCCGCCCGCATGCCCTTATTTTCTTTTTCTTTTAATCACGTAATTATACGTGTTAATGTTTATTAATTACTTTTCTATAAATGATTGTACTTGTTACACATATTAATACACAAATTGATTTGCATAAATAAATGGTTTTACTATGACTGTCCTTAATAGTTCTTCTTCTTCTTCATATTTGCGTATAATTCCCGGTTGAGTCCAAAGCTGGGCTTTGGAGCGTACCCTCGCTTTGGTCATGATTCAGGATTTGGGCAGCCTGGTAATTACAATGAAGCGACTGCCGTCTGACCTTCGCAACCCTTTGACAGAGGAACAAGACCAACTGAATCATGGTTACACGCTTCTGAAACTATCCCAAACGAGCAGGTTTCCTCACGATGTATTCCTTCACCGCCGAGGTAAATATAGAAATATATAATAGAAATATGCACATAGATTTGAAAAATCTAGAGAAATCGACCCTCCGCATGGAGGGCGCGTTCTAAACCACTAGGCTACCATCGCTCTGGCTGACTGTCCTTAATAGTTCATGTGTAATACATATTAATAATATGTAGTGGCTTTAATTATACTATTTGATGACAATTTTAGGTACATTTAACAATCGATTAATGTAGGACGAGTTACATTTTATTCATACTAACTTATGCAATTAGAGGCTAATATTCTTACTATTTTGGTGTCATCCATACTAATATTATAAATGCGAAAGTAACTCTGTCTGTCTGTCTGTCTGTCTGTCTGTCTGTCTGCTACTCTTTCACGCCAAAACTACTCAACGGATTTAAATAAAATTTGGTATACAGATAATCTAGACCCTGAGAAAGGACATAGGCTACTTTTTATTGCGAAAAGGGGGTTGTAAGGGGTTGAAAGGGGGGTAAAAAGTTACTTTTCCACGCGGACGGAGTCGCGGGCGGCCGCTAGTATATAAATACTTTAGAAGCTTCCTATTTGAATGCATACCACAAATTTAGATGCTAAAAAATAACCACTATGCTGAGTTATATTTACAGTGGCTTACATATAAGATAACTAGTGTCTGAGATACTATTATTAAGACGCGCATTGGTTGTGGCCGACTTAGTAATTTAGAAGGTAACATATATTTTCTGAGGCGAATAATGCTATTAAAAAGAAGCTTGTTTAATTAGTACCCTTTTTTAATTTGTAAAGTAACTATTAAAAAGTATATTACTTCGTTTAGTGATATATTTGCCTTATCCGAGGTCGTCTTTAAGCATAAAATTTTGGAGAAAATAAAGAACTGCTGACTGATCGAACTTGGTCAGTAATTATATTTAGATATCGATTGCTGTCCAGGTTTGGTTCTGCTTATATATATATATATATATATATATATATATATATATATATATATATATATATATATATATATATATATATATATATATATATATATATATATATATATATATATATATATATATATATATACATATATATATCTATATATATATATATATATATAATTAAATGCATTTTCCGTATGTATGTGCACATAATTGCATATATCTATCTATATCTATATTATAACATTGTATTGTATTTGCTTATAATAGTAGCACTGCCTACTTCTTTTATTACTAGCACCAACATTGTATACTCACAAAATATTTTTTCTGATTTCTTTGATGTCTGTATTCATTAAGCTCAAGTTGTAACTTTAATGTATATATATGGCTTTGCTGTTGGATATCGTAATAAATAAATAAATAATTTAAATGCTACCTACTACTCCATAATTAACTGTGTTTTAATGGATAACGTTTATAGTTTTTCAGAAACATAATATTTTAATTAAAAAGTGATGAAACGTGAATTCTGCCAAACCCAAAAAAGGGTCATTTTAGAGTTTTTTTTGGCATCACATATACAAAAATATCTGATCTCTATTAAATATAAACTTTTAAATAATGTCCCCAGCTACACTCACTGACATTGTGTTACACCATAGAGTAACATAGAGTAACTTGAGGGGTGTAGTGAATCGTTGGCGTCTATTCTATCGGTCGACTCAATAGGGTGATAGAAATCAGATAATCTCGTCGATGGTCTATAAACTCTCGTCAGTGGCTCCAAGCAGCTGTCTGCATGCAGCGGCCACACCCTGGAAAACCACGTCGACCCGTGGGCTAAACCTGGTAGAGGGGGGTCTGGGGTTAATGATCACAGATCTGTCCAGTCACCTCCTGGACTAGTGCTCAAAGACTACCTCGGCTTCATAGCAATCCACTTTCGGTGGCGAGGTAGCATGGTATATGCGTGAATGCCTTAAGGTTGCGATAGGGGTTTAATTATCGTCAGCCAGACCGCTGCATCTTCTCTCCCTCTGATCGTAGCGGCTCACCGTTCCATCAGATCAAGGGGGAAGCGGACGAGAGGGTGCATCTGTGTTTCGCGCACACACTCATGCACCTTAATATTTCCTGCGTAATTGACTAGGCTTCGTGTAAGGATACCGAGATCAAAAGCCCTATGGCGATGGACAGAAGTAGAGAGGTCTGACACCGATGTCTGTTGGGCTTTGTCTGATGTCTGCACTTAGGCGGCATAAGGAGAGTGGTCGCTCTTGCACTTTATCGGAGTGACAGTGCGGTTCGGCAGCACCTTGTGCGACAAAGCAGCTCTATTCAGAGTGACACTGCTTTCCTCGCCCAGCCGAGGAGGGGGCTAGAAAAGGTGCCCTAAACAAACGCTCACTCCAATTAAATTCGGGAGGCGGTAACCACAGCCGCCTGTGCATCCCAAGTTTTGTGGTCGAAATAAAAAAAATAAAGGAAACTATCGATAAGAATCTGACCTTTAGCACATGGAACGTGCGAACTTTATTAGACCGTCCCAACAACCTTTGTCCGGAGCGTAAAACCGCCATTGTAGCTCGAGAACTGATGCGGTACAATGTGGACGTAGCTGCTTTGAGTGAAACCCATCTTGCTGATGAAGGAGAGCTTACAGAACAAGGCGGTGGTTACTCTTTCTACTGGAAAGGTACACCAGCTTCTGAAACAAGGCGATCAGGAGTAGGCTTCGCAATTAAAACTAAAATAGCCTCTAAGTTGGTAGAACATCCGGTTGGCATTTCTGATCGTGTAATGTGTTTGCGTCTCCATCTTGAGAACAATATGTATTTGAATCTAATAAGTGCGTATTCTCCCACGCTTGATAAAAGCGATGATGTGAAAGACAAATTTTATGAGGAGTTGACACAGACCCTAAACCGTGTTCGGCGGGGTGAAAAAATACTCTTGTTGGGTGATTTTAAAGCAAGAGTTGGACGTGACTACGAAGCTTGGCCTCGGGTGCTCGGTCGTCATGGTGTTGGTAATATGAATGGCAATGGACAGTTATTGCTAGGCCTCTGTTCACAGTTTCACCTGGCTATTACGAACACTATGTTTCGACTTCCTGCTAAATATAACACCACCTGGATGCACCCGCGGTCAAAGCACTGGCATTTGATTGATTATGCTATAGTCCGCCAACAAGATCTGTCCGAGGTTACCCTAACAAGAGTTATGAGAGGCGCAAACTGCTGGTCAGACCACCGACTGATAGTTATAAAACTAAAGCTGCGTCTTAAGCCTTTACGAAGATCTAGCAGGCCTAAACCTAGATGCTTGCACTTTAAAAAGCTAGAGTCTAAGGAGACATTGGTAAAATATAGAGAAGCTGTCAACACCTACACAGCGTGTTTAGATCCTCAGAGTAGCAGCCTACAGGATACCTGGAATCGTTTGTCAACAAATCTTATCAATGCGGCCACTGATATCCTGGGTCCAAAACCACGACTCCATAAAGACTGGTTTGATGACAATGACAAACTTTTATCCCATGCTTTGATGCAACATCGCCTTCTCCTACGAACTGAGCGACATACGATAGATTCTGATAACATCAAGCAGAGCACAAATAACATCAGAAAACTGACCCGTTCTGCAAAAGATGATTGGTGGAGAAATAAAGCAGATTACATCCAATGGCTTTCAGATACCCACCAATTGGGCGAGTTCTTTAGAGAAATAAGGGAATTAGTTGGAAACCCACCTAAGATCAATGTGCCTCTTAAGTCGACTAGCGGTACTTTCCTGTACAGCAAGGAAGACAAAATTAGCCGCTGGGCTGAACACTTTGAGACTCTTTTAAATTTTGACCGCGCAGCAGATCTAGACTACATAAAATCCCTCCCTAGCTCTGAGTTACTTGGAAATCTAGATAATCCGCCTACGATCCAGGAAGTCACAGATGCCGTTAATGCTCAAAAAAACAAAAAAGCTATGGGTGTTGACAACATCATCCGGCCACTGCAGCAAATGCTGAGGTTAGGCCTTGTTGGCTACAGTATTTGTCATTCTTGTATGTTACTCATGTTTGATTTGTGTTCTGTGGCCAATAAAGAAATCTTTATCTTTATCTTTATCTAACATTCCTGGAGAGTTGATGAAATACGGAGGAGAAGAACTGCACCATAAGATCTGGCAGTTATTTGCAGAAATGTGGCAAAAAGAGGAAGTCCCTAGTGATTTCAAGATTTCCCGTATTTGCTCTTTATATAAAAACAAAGGCAACAAAGCTGATTGCAACTCCTATAGAGGCATTTCCCTACTTACAGCGCCAGGGAAAATGTTTGCCAGGGTGTTACTGAACCGCCTAATGGAATTGTCAGAAAATGTTTTACCCGAGACCCAGTTTGGATTTCGACCAAACAGAGGCACCTGTGAAGCTATCTTTTCTTTACGGCAGCTACAGGAGAAGAGTAGAGAGCAAAGCCAACCTCTTTTTTAAGCTTTGTGGACCTTGAAAAGGCTTTTGACAGTGTGCCTCGAGAAGCCTTGTGGATAGTTCTGTCCAAACTGGGCTGTCCTGACAAATTCATACGCCTGATAAGGCTTTTTCATGATAACATGACCTGCTGTGTTGCTTGTGATGGCGAGGAAAGTAAGCAGTTTCCTGTCACCTGTGGCGTCAAACAAGGCTGTGTCCTCGCGCCCACGCTTTTTGCGTTATATTTCTGTGTCGTCGTGAAAGAGGCGTTAACAGAAACCACAGATGGCATCCGCATACGTTATCGTACAGATGGAGGCATTTTTAACCTACGTCGACTAAATGCACGCAGTAAGGTAGCTTACGATCTTATTACCGAATTGATGTATGCGGATGATCTGTGTTTTGTAGCGGCAACACCAACAGGACTTCAAAACCTGATAACCAAGCTTAACACCGCCTGTTGTAGATTTGGCTTAAAGATCAACATCGCTAAAACGGAAGTGATGACTATGGAGACATTACAACAATTTCCGCTAAATCTGCATATTGAGGGGCAGGTTCTAAATCAGGTGGATAAGTTTAAATATCTGGGAAGTTGCATAACTGCAAAAGGCGACCTCGATTCGGAGATCAATGGTAGACTTGGCGCTGCTATGGCTGTTTTTGGTAAACTTCGGGACAGGGTATTTCGTTCCCATAATCTAAAACTTAACACCAAAATCAAATTATACATGGCCGTCATTTTGCCTAACATTCTCTATTCCTCTGAGACCTGGTGCCTGTATCGTAAGCACATACGTACACTGGACAGATTCCATCTGAAATGCCTCCGTGAAATAATGAATATCAAATGGTCAGATCGAGTCCGCAACACGACTGTACTGCAGAGGGCTAATGTATGTGGCATGGAGGCATATTTGATGCGACGCCAGTTGCGTTGGTGCGGGCACCTGTCACGCATGTCCGAAGAGAGGAAGGCGAAGCGCATCTTCTTTTTTGAACTTGAGCTCGGTAAGCGGAAACGCGGTGGCCAGTTCTTACGCTTTAAAGACGTTCAGAAAAGACATATGAAGAGATGTAACATTGAACCTTCCTCTTGGGAGACTATTGCTGCGAATCGGCCTGAATGGAGACAGCAAATACAGTCCAAAGTTTACCACTTTGAGGAAGATAGGAGGCGAGAGTTAAACCTCAAACGTGATCTATGTAAAAGTAAACCACCTCCCAATATTGTTTATCACTATGAAAACAATATCCTGACCTGTCCAAATTGTTCTCGCACATTTACCCATAAAATCGGGTACATTAGCCACATTAGGGCCAAACACCTGAGCCCTTAGTAGTCACCGTAGCCGAAATCGGCCAGGGAAAGATGAGACTAACTTATATATACTGAGATAGAGGCATCAGTCGGCTAGCCAGTGCTAGCGCCATCTAGAGGAAAACGACCAAAACTCAACGGCTTTGTCGTAGCACGGCCACCTTTGAGATTCTGTCAGGGAGACGATTAAGAAATATATCATAAATAATTTTATTTGGTATATACCAAGTTCCTAATATCTTCTAGATCTCTGCTCAGGCTTCCTTCTCATACTTTTTGAAAATCGCTAATATCTTCTTGATCTCTGGTATATTTCCCTTCCTTTCTTGAAATTGCTAATTTACTAATGTGGGCAGGCAGCTTGAGGTCGGGGCGCGCCCCGAAAGATCAGTTCCACGTACTGCGCCCCGGGCAACGGCACCCCCCCCTGACCACCGTAACGGAGTGGCAGGGCGGTGACCGGCTAAGAGTCTTTCGACTCTCGCAACTTTAGCTGTCTAAGCTATCGAGTTTGTCTGCGATGATGAAGAGAGTGACGAGATCGTCGGTGCGCGGGTCCAGTCCTTCTCAGGACAGGCCCGCCACATTGGTGGACCCCGGTGTGGCTGGTCCTTCTAAGGATAGGCCCATCAAAAACAACGACTTGGCAACGTATGCGGATTCTGGTTTTGCACACGATTTTGTTTTCGACGATTCGGCAGTGGAGGTGGTGGCTCCGATGGCGGCGGCCTCCACTAACAACTTGGCTTGTCAGAAGGACTCCGAACTTTCGCATGATTTGGCACTGAGCGAGAGCAGTGGCATGGAGTTTAGTAAGACGGTGGTAACCAGTCAGCGGAAAGATTGTGACCTTGAGTTGTCACAGAGGTCTGTAATCTTACAGAAGGCGGTACCTTCGAAAGGTCCCAATCTAAAGTCGGCGGCCCCAAAATCTTCTAGCGGGAGTAAATTCTTCCGCCAAGGAGAGTTGGATGTCTCGGAGTCAGAAGCGGACACCCTAAAAGGGATGTCAGACGCTGAATCCGTCATGAGTGATGTCTCCTTGGAGAAGGAGAGGGGGGAAGTACCTGCGGTCCTCGCGCAAGCGAGCCGCAGTAGATGACAAAGATTCTGACTCCCAGAAGTCAGATTGCCGCAAAAAAGCGGCAAAAAGCCGTGGAAAAGCCCCCATCTCAGGGCATCACCTAGCCCCAGTCGCAACGAAGGCGGCTGCGGTGCTAGAGATACAGGCTCAGGAATGCGCCACCCGTAATCACCGTGCCAAATACGGCTACGGGGTGGCGCCCGTGCTCAATTATGAGCAAATGTCGGTGGCGGACTTAGAAGAGACCGCCAATCAGGACGCGGAAAATATCATAGGGGTGGCTATGAAGTCCGGTAATTTTAAGGGAGAATTATTGAAGACCCTTAAGGACCGGACTTGCTCCCTCCTGGCGGTCACATCTGAAATAGCCAAGAGGACCGCCTCTAAAGAGACCGTTGCCCTTCAGGCGACAGTCCAGCGGCTGACAGAGGAGCTGTCAGCTGTCAGGGCTGAAATGCAGGCCCTTAAAGATGGCCACGCCGTGACTTCTACGGCACCTGGAACCTCTACACTTGAGGAGCGAACTGCTTCCCTCGTCGTAAATATGCTGCGCCAACACTCTGCTCAGGAGCGGAACTTCACCCGCTCGTGCATAGCAGGGCTTGAAGATCGGCTTCTACCGGAGCCGAGAAGGCGGCCACCACTTGCAGCGGATAAAGCTGCAGCCAATGCTGCAGCCAGAAGTAACGAGCCCACGCTTGAGGGTTTCAAAGTTCCACCGCCCCCAAAGGGCAAAGGAAAAGGCGTAGGTAAGAAGTCAAAGGGCTCTGACCCCTCGACTTCTCAGAGGTCGGCGACGGTTCGCTCTTACAGCGAGGTAGTTACGGCATCGACGGAAGCGACGACATCGTCTACGGTGGACGTCTTTTTGCCGTCCACCACTCCGGCAAATGATGACTGGAGAGTCGTCAGCCAGAAAAAGAAGGCAAAGAAAGCCCCAACCTTGTCCTTTGCCCCAGACGCCGACGCCAACTTTAGTTCGACACAATTAAAGAAGAGGCAGCGCCAACAGAGGAAGAAAGTCCCTACGGGAGCGAAATCCACCGCTGCTACTAAGATGCCTAAATTGGTTCCCCCTAAAAGTGCAGCGGTCGTCGTGACTCTGACAGCCGATGCAGTTGAAAAAGGGGTGACCTATGAGAAGGCGTTGAAGAAGGCCAAGGACGCTATGGATGAGGCGACCCTGGAGAAGGCGAAAGCCAAGTGCCGGCAGACGATGACCGGTGCCCGGATCTTTGAATTCCCGGGCGCTGAAAGCACGAATAGGGCCGACGTTTTCGCGGAGAAGATGCGGCAAGCTATTGCGGATGTCGCTAGGGTGGTGCGCCCAGTTAAGTGTGCCACCATTTTAGTGTCCGATCTCGACGACAGTGTGACGAAGGAAGAGATCGTCACAAAGGTGGCGTCGGTTGGTGGTTGCAGCCCGGACCAAATAAAGTCTGGGAACCTCAGGGTTGGCCGTGGAGGCATGAAAGCGCTGCGCCTTGACTGCCCTGTCACAGCGGTTAAAAAAGTGCTGGATGGGGGGCGTTTCCTTGTGGGCTGGTGTTCTGCCACCGTTCGAGTCATGGAGGAGCGACCTTTGCGGTGCTATAAGTGCCTTTGTACTGGCCACACTAGTGTGTGTTGTCCGTCAGCCGCGAGCAGAGCGGAACTCTGTTTCCGTTGCGACAAGGGGGGCCACAAAGCCGCCACGTGCTCCGACAAGGCGCATTGTCCTGTGTGCGCTGAGGCTGGAAAGCCTGCAGGGCACAGTGTGGGGGGACGTAAAACCCTCCCCCGAAGAAGGGCAAACTGCCGCCCCAAATCCGGGCCGCAGATTCTGGTGCCGCTGAGTCTCCGGCGACACAGGAAGAAGGCACGATGTCAGAATAATGGCCCAGTCAGCCAGACATCGCGCCATCCTGCAGGGCAACATCAACCACTGCCGCTCAGCCCAAGACCTGTGGCTACAAGTCATGGCTGAGTGGCAGATTGATTTATGCGTGGTGGCAGAGCCCTATTTCGTGCCTAACCACTGGTTGGGCGACGAGGACGGGCTTGTGGCCATTTTTTCACGGCCCCAGTCTGGTGTCTCTCCTCCCTCATTGTTTGAAAAGGGCAAAGGATTTGTCGCTGTGCTTTGGGGACCCCTCGCAATCGTGGGGGTTTACTTTTCCCCTAACCGCCCTCTCAGGGAGTTTGAGGATTTCCTCAGTTCGCTGGAGGCTCTCTTGCGTCGACTTGCACCGCGGCAAATTCTTGTGGCGGGGGATTTTAACGCCAAATCAGTGGCATGGGGCAACCCTACCACCGATCCCCGTGGCAGAGAAACCCAAAGTTGGGCTGTTTCTAGCGGGCTGTGCCTCTTAAATAAGGGCACTGTCCAAACGTGCGTCCGGCATAATGGAGGCTCCGTGGTGGATCTGACGTTTGCAACCCCTGCCCTGGCCGCTCGCGTGACAGACTGGCGGGTAGATGAGACCGAATCACTATCGGATCACCGATATTTACGATTCGGCATCCAGGCACAAAACCTCTCTGGCCTCCAGGCGGCGACACGCAGACCGTCTTCCTTCCCCCGTTGGGCCCTATCCCGCCTGGACAAGGAGTTAGCCAAAGAGGCGTCATTCCTCCAGGATTGGCTTAGGCCTCCACTGAGCGACAACGTCGACGAGGCCGCCTCGCAGCTAAAGCAGTCCCTGACCGAGGTATGCGACTTTTGCATGCCTCGGTCCCGCCGTCCCGATCCTCTTCATGCCGTCTACTGGTGGACGGAAGAAATTGCGGGCCTCCGGGCTGCCTGTTTCAGGTCCCGGAGGGCGTACACCAATAGCCGGCGCCGGCGGAGACGAGATGCCGAGAACGAGGCCCGTCTGTACGAAGCCTTCCGAGAGGCCAGACGAGCTCTGAAGACGGCCATAGGAGCGGCTAAAGACAGGGCGAGAGCAGAAATGCTCGAGAGTCTAAACCGAGACCCCTGGGGGCGGCCTTACAAAGCCGCACGAAATAAGCTGTATCCCATTGGCCCTCCTCTCACGGAGACTCTTGAGCCTGCTCTCCTGGAGGACGTTGTTCGTGGGCTTTTCCCCACCAAAGACACCTCCTATTCCCCCCCGTTGATGAACTTTGGAGATGATTTTTCTCCACGTCAGGGTATAGTCCAGTCGGATGCTCATCCCGCTCCCATCACAACAGAGGAGTTTGGAGCAGCGGAGCTCCGTCTCCGCTCAAAAAAGAAAGCACCGGGCCCTAACGGGATCCCAGCTAAAGTTCTGGCCATAGCGGCCGTAGAGATGGAGCCACGCATGAGGGGCCTCTTTAACCAATGTTTGTCGGTCGGGAGGTTCCCTCATCTATGGAAGACGGGGAAGCTGTGCCTATTAAGGAAATATGGGCGTCCTGTAGATTCTCCATTGGCCTATCGGCCCATTATCTTGCTGGATGAGATCGGAAAGACTTTTGAGAGGGTAGTGTCTTCCCGTCTCATTCAGCACTTGTCCGAGGTTGGGGGTATCTCCGACGCCCAGTTCGGTTTTCGGGCAGGGAGGTCGACAATCGACGCCCTGTCTCTCCTCCGGCAAACCACTGAGCAGGCAGCACAGCGGAGAGAGGGAGTTCTTGCTTTGTCGTTCGACATTAAGAACGCGTTTAACTCCCTCCCCCATAGCGTTATTTTAGAGGCACTCCGCTACTTCGCAGTACCCTTATACCTCCAGACTCTCTTAAAGAGTTATTTAGAGGGACGTGAGGTCCTCTATGTAAACAAAGAGGGGGAGTTAAGGCGACACACTGTCGAGTCCGGCGTTCCACAAGGGTCCGTTTTAGGACCACTATTGTGGAACGTCGGATATGACTGGGTCCTGCGGGGCCGTCTTCTCCCGGGCATGAGTGTCATCTGCTATGCAGATGACACTCTGGCCACAGCTCGAGGAGAAACATTTGAGCAGGCCGCCGACCGCGCCTCCCGCGGAGGAGAATTAGTCGCTGAACGTATTCGGCGACTAGGTTTAGAGGTGGCCTTCCATAAAACAGAGGCCATCTATTTTCCGCCACCTCGGCGTCGTTTTGTTCCCGGGGCTTCAATTTCCGTCGGAGGTTGCAGCATAGAGGTAAAGGCCGAGATGAAGTATCTCGGCCTCACGTTAGACTCGCGGTGGACATTTACCCCCCATTTTAGAGGGCTCCAGCCGCGTCTTTTGAAAGCAGCAAACTCCCTTAACTGGCTGCTACCAAACTTAGGCGGGCCGGGAACAAAATGTCGGCGACTTTATGCAGGCATTCTTCGGTCTATGGCATTGCACGGCTCTCCTATCTGGGCAGACTCGATGATTAGGAGGAAAAACATCTCCCTCCTAAGACCACCGCAGAAGTCGATGGCGCAGCGTGTCACCAGGGCCTACAAAACTGTAGGTTTTTCAGCGGCCTGCGCTCTTGCAGGAACTCCCCCTTGGGAAGAGGAGGCGAAGGTGATGGCCGCCATCTACAAGTGGACGGTGGCCAAAAAACAGGCGGGTGAGCCGTACTGCGCAGTAGAGCGCGAGGCGGTGCGTAAGGACGAGGAGAAAGCGTTGGTCCAGCGTTGGTCTTCCAGTCTCGGCGATGCTGAGTTCGGGCGATGGACCACGGACGCGCTGGTTCCGATTCTGGACCAGTGGCTAGAGAGGCCGCACGGTTTCCTCTCGTATCGGATGGTGCAGGTCATGACAGGCCATGGCTGTTTTGGAAACCCCGTGCTGTCACGCATGTGGGGCCGATGTTGACACCGCCGAACACACTCTGGCCGTGTGCGGGTCCTGGGATCAGCAGCGCCAGGCGCTAGTGTGCGTTGTTGGGAACGACCTCTCGCTCCCGAGTATAGTTCGGGCGATGGTCGCCGACGAACGGGCCTTTACGGCCTTTGCCTTTTTTTGTGAGGACGTAATGTCCCAAAAAGAGGCAGCCGAGCGTCTTAGGGAGCAGGACCCTCTCGCGAACGCTCGTAGAAGGGCAAGGAGGGGAAGAAGACGGCGACCAGAGGCGCGTCTTCCTCCTCTCCGAGGAATAGGCTCGCCGGCGCATGGTACGGGGGTACCAGCACAGGCACTACACATGCCTCTGCCTCAGCCTGGTAGGGACAGCCCGGCGCTCCCGGCTGTCCCTATCGCCCCCCCCAGCTTGACTGGGGGAGGCAGTGTCGGGCCCGCAGTGTAAGTGGGCCCTCCGCCTGGGGAGGGACGTGAAGTAAGGTTCTTTAACCCGTACTCATGTCCCCTCCCCACTCTGGCCATGAGGGAGCGTCGCTGGGGTTTAGTCGGTATGCCTCTGGCCGGCTTCTCGCTAGGAGAAGCCCCCTCCAGAGGAGAGCCCGACATAACCCGCCTGCCCCCCGGCAAGAGGGTATGCATAAGGAGGCATTCCCCAGCGTCAAAAAAAAAAAAAAAAAAGGCAGCTTGAGGTCATTGTTTTGGAAACACGCTTTACTAGCGCGATGTAAAAATACATAGTGACATCTACTGAAACAATTCCGAACCATCTGCTTGTTTGCTTTTTAAAGCTCCATCTAACTAAAAACGCTGAACTGTTTTTCCCACACTAAGGAAAAAAGTACTGAGTGAAATGACCCTGTGTTACACCCATAAAATTATAGTATGGTGACTATTTACTTATTAAAGGAGTTATACATAACGGAGGTTGGTCGAGCTCTTCGTTATCGGATAGGTTGTGCAAGATGGCAATATTGAAATGAGAGTCCACAAATCAAAAAGCGAAGTCACTTCCGAAGTTTCAAGCGTCTAGTGAACAAACTATCAACATTCAATGCGAAAGAAGACAAAGATCAAAGCAGTAACGCGGCAGGTTCAGCATAGCGATGATTATTCGATATTCGTCTGCATTTGTTCACTGCGCGATCCCACAGTCCGTTCTGGTATCACCACCATCAAATCCCCTCATAAAATCAAAGCAAAAACCAAGATTCACTAAGAAAATACACACCGAATACCTCTAGCGATTCCCGCGTGTCTTCAGTCCAAACGTCAAACTGACAGCTCGCTAAAATCAAAGTAAATGGCAATGAAACAGAAACAGAAACATTATTTATTTCATCATCATCATCATCATCAGCCCATCGCAGTCCACTGCTGGACGTAGGCCTCTCCAATTGTTCGCCACTGTGATCTATCCATGGCTTCTCGCATCCAGCTCTTGCCAACCATCCTGCGCAGATCGTCCCCCCACCTAGCCAGAGGGCGCCCTACATTACGTTACACATAACACGTAACATTATTTATTTGCATAACCAAAAAGTACCAATCCATCGCTATACTGACTCTGCCCAAGGAAGTTGCTTGCTTGACGTTTCCAAACATGATAGAGGGCACCACTGTGCTGACGCTCCGACATACATATTATTATGTCTAGAAAAAAAACAGCAATATTATAGGTAAAGACCTATTATATAGGTTTCAGACGAGCATAGCAGACCGATCATCTGATGGTAAGAGAAAACCGGCGTGAAGCAGCACTGTGCTGTGTTTCGCTGCGTGAGTGAGGATACCGGAGGCCCAATCAGTGGGGGTTTTAAAGGTTGGCAGCGCACTTGTGACTCCACTGGTGTCGCGTGTGTCCATGGGCGGCGGCAATTGCGGCGCGGCTATGCCACTTATGACATAAAAAAAATTTACACCAACTGACACGAGTCTTTAGCTCGTAGACTTCTATTTAAACCTACTGACTATTTTGAACAACTTAACTTTCATATGTCCTTGCGTTAAGTATAGAGTGAACATTTCTTCCCAGCTCAACTAAGTGTATTAGGAAATTCTTGTCCGTGTGAAGAGTTGGTAAATTGTGAATTAATTAGATTGGATCCCATGTCGCTGGTGCCTAACTCAGCCCGACGTGCCTGCGCCCTGTACCAGTACTGAGCGATCGACGAACAAATACAGGGTTACCTAGGAGATAGTACAAACTGTTTTACTATGTGTAGATGATTAAGATTAAAACACCCCTAATATTTTGTTTCTCCATGTTGTCATAGTCAACGTTCTTTATTTGCACAGGCTTGTACACAATACGTACAAATCGTCATATATTAAAATCTTTTGTAACTATTTGTAAGTATTATAATATGATTTACATGTAATTACATTTATGTCCATACATAAAATATCATCATCGTCCCCATTTAAGTCCCCACTGCTGGGGCACGGGCCTCCCTCAATCACATGAGGGGTTACTGCCATACTCACCACGCTTGGCAGACGGGTTGGCGAAGGTTTTGATATAAATGCAGAGTTTTCCTTGTCTGGGTGCTGATGATCATGCCAGCAGCTTTACCTAAGTCGCCTTTTACGATACCTCGGTCAGAGTGAGGGTGGCCTATTCTACTCTGCCAGGGACCACACAGCGCCACACAGTGACATAAAATATACTAAGAAATAAATAAACATAATGCGATTCTACCACCGGCTCGGAAAGTTATTTCTGGTCGAGAAGATCCGGCAAGAAACTCGCCAGTTACTCTTTCATCGCCAACTTTCCTTTTCCTCATACCAAGTCATACAGCCTACTGGGATATAAAATCAAATGAAGCACATAAAAAACTTAATATGAGGTAAACCGAAATAGACCAGTCTCCAAAGGTGGCACCTGTTCACAAGTGTGACGTATGTGTCAGCCATTATTTCACTCAACCATATTAGAGTGCAATGACTCGCCACATAGCGCCACCACCTCAGGGATATTTGAGTGAGCATGACTACTAAAGTTCGTCTCAAAGGTTACAAATAATAGTACTTACCTAAATTAAATTGCTTAAGCTCGAAAGCATCCACATTTCAGCGGTCGCTGTGGTCACTTTGTCTGATAGCTAACGGCGCCGCGAGGTAAATGATACCAATTCTCCCTACCTACATAACTAGGTACTTATTCGATCTTAGGACTGTCAAAATTCAGAACGATACAGAGCCTATGGTCGATTCGGCGGGTAGAGCTAAAACAAGCCGCGTGGGCTGATGCAATTCAAATTTGGTGTTTATTTGTGTGTGTTTGAAGTGCAACAAAGTGATCCTAATAATAAGAATCGTTGGATTGTATCGTTTTTAACACTGCTATTGTGTCTCGAGTGCGTTATTTGTGAGAACTTGCTTGGATCTAATAACCCTTGGTCTTAAAACCCGCGATTACTTTTAGAGTGATATCCGCTGAATCCGTTTTATTGACTGTGACTTTAACTGACTTCAACTGTTGACTACCTACTTATTCTCAATAAGTTACTTGACATTGGCGAATTATCTTCGAGTAGAGCCATAGTAAAAAAAAAGAGCCTATTGTCGAGAGCATCAAGAGTGATGGGACCTCAGTGGCTTAGAACGTACCTTCGAATGGGACCGTGGTTCGAATCCGAGCATGCAACTCTAGATTTTTCAAATCTATATCTTAATGTGATAGGTGGCAGACGAACAGACGGGTCGCCTGATGGTAAGCGATACCCGCGACACCAGTGGAGTCACAAGTGCGCTGCCAACCTTTAAACCCCCCGTTCCCCGGATTGGGCTTATGTGCGCACCGAAAATATCGTGAGAAAACTTGCACGTTTCGGATTGTTTTCGAAACGTGCAACCATTATTCAGTTAGTCTGGTTTCCCTGCCGAAGGGTTATGAAGGACAGATAGCAGTCCCTTCATTGCAATAACCAGACTCCCCAAATCTTTAATCATGTCCAGAGCGGAAGCTTTGGGTGCAATTTGGAATTACACGTTAAGATGAGAAGAGGGCCTATTGTCGTGCACTCGACACAGAAGTGGAATTAGCGATTTCCATACATTCGTCCATATAATGTTGAATTCAATATGTATTATAGTGAATTCCGAAGGAGATTAGTTTTTTAAAAAGAAAGAGCCAAAAATTATTCCTAACCGTTTAGTTTGAATTTAAATAAATAACGTTTTTACAAAATACGAATCGGACGAAAATCAAGAAGCTCCGCTCGCGTCGATGGCAGAATGCAAAGTGAACCCGAGCGCTTCTGCGCGTCGGTTTATATAGAGGCGTGTTCGCGGCATTTTTCTATCTGCTACAGTATTGTCATTGCTTTCGCAGCAATGACAAAATGCTGAGTGGCGACCATTTTGGTAGCATTTAAGTTCTACTTATTAATATTAGTCTTAAGTTTATATGCTCTGAATAAATATTTTTCTTTTCTTCTTTTATGTCTAGTGCACGAGATTAGGCCCTGGGGTATGTTATTTGACAAAGTGGAGTAAAAAATTGCTTGAGATTATTTTTCGTGCAGCATGTCCTATTATGTAACGATACTGGTACATCATCATATTAGCGTTTTGTCCCAGTTGCGTCCCAAGCTGTCGCTTTGGAGCCCGGGGTTCGCTGTTACTGGTTCATCGTCAGCCCATTTAAGTCCCCACTGCTGGGGCACGGGCCTCCCTCAATCACATGAGGGGTAATTGCTATACTCACCACGCTTTGCAGACGGGTTGGCGAGGGTTTTGATATAAATGCAGAGTTTTCCTTCTCTGGGTGCTGATGATCATGCCAGCAGCTTTACCTTAGTCGCCTTTTACGACACCTCGGTAAGAGTGAGGGTGGCCTATTCTACTCCGCCGGGGACCACATGGCTGTTACTGGTTGCATAGTAAAAATTTGCGCACTGTCTCCGAGATAACCCCGTATAGGACATACCTATACTTAATGTGCCATGTTTGTGTATGGCGTGGGCGTATTGACACGAAATTGTAGGCGATGTGAGACAGATTGTAATGACCTATTTTGGCCAAAAAGATGAGAGGAAATAATAATCTGGAAATAAGGATTTGAGGCACGGATGAGTAAGACTATTTTTCATTTATTCATGACCCAGGGTTTGCAGAGTCTGGTAATTACAATGAAGCATCTGCCGTTTGTCTTTTGGAAGCTTTTGGCAGCGTACATTTCTTTATGTGTTGACCGTGGGGGAGCCACGCTTCGGCATGAATGGGCCGGCTCGACCGAAGTGATACCACGGGCTTAAAGAAAACCGGCGTGAAGCAGTACTGTGCTGTGTTTCGCTGCGTGAGTGAGGGGGTCATGGATAAATGAAAAATAGTCTTAATCATTCGTGCCTCAAATCCTTATTTCCAGATTATTATTTCCTCTCATCTTTTTGGCCGAAATAGGTCATTACAATCCGGGGGAAAGGGGGGTTTGAAGGTAGGCAGCTCACTTGTGACTTCACTCGTGTTGCAGGTCTCCGTGGGTGAAGGCAATCGCTTACCATCAGGCGATCCGTCTGCTCGTCTGCCAACTATCACATAAAAAAAATGTGATAGGTGGCAGACGAGCAGACGGATCACCTGATGGTAAGTGACTTGTGGTTCCTCTGGTGTTCAGGATGTACATGGGCGGCTGTAATTTATAAAAAAAGGGGAACCACACCAGTTGAATTATAGGTACACGATTTATAAACAAATCGAAACGTGTAGGTTTCCTCATTATATTTTCCCTCACCGCCCCAAGCTTATGTTAGAAATATGCACATGGAACTGAAAAATGTAGAGGTGAATGCTCGGATTCGAACTTAAGACCTCTCATTAAGAAGTCGCACTATCTTATCCTCTGAGCTTCCATTGCTCATGTTTATAAAATACCTACTTTACTTAGCAACTTGTAGTTTAAAGTTTTCAGTTCCGGTATTAACACATGTTATGCTATAACCACCTTACTATAAGTCGCGATCTAAAGTTATTATTACCGTATTACCGCTCATGTCATCCCGTTCCAACAGGGGGTAATAAGGGGTAAACATCTAGTGGTTTAAGTACCAGGCTGTGATCTCTGAGTCCTGGTTTTGATTCCCGGGCCGAGCAAAGGTACGTTGCGAATTTTTCGAACATTACTCAAGATGGTGATGATAATCCTGACTGACCGGATGGCGCAACTGGTAGTGACCCTGCCTCTTACGCCAAAGGTCGTGCGTTCGATCCCCACCCTGGACAAACATTCGTGCGATGAACACTTGTGTTTGTTCGGTGTCTGGGTGTAATATATGTATTTAAGTATATATTTGTGTTCCTCTGTTGTCTGATATCTGTAACACAAGTACTTAAGCTACTTAGTACGGAATCAGGTCAACGTATGAGATGTTGTGAGATTTATTTATATTATTATTAAATCCGCATAAGGCAAGCGTGGTTATTAAGCTTAATCCCATTATTGTAGCGTAGTATTAATTTCTATGATGGAGACCTTTGCCCTAGGGTTGAACAGGCTGATACTTTTATTTGACTTATGCTATATTAATTACATCTTTTTTTATGCTAGAGGCGACAAACAAGCAAGCGAGTGACCTGATGGAAAGTACGCCATCAACGCCGCCCATGAACATCCGCGAAATTAGAGAAATAGCTAATGTGTTGCCGGCCTGTTTTAAAAAAAAGAGTACACTGTTCTCTTGAAGGCCGTAACTCGTAACCGTCGGGAAATACTCCTGCAGCCAAACCGTTTCACAGATTTTGTTTCTTACAATAAAACGTTAGAAGAATCGATTCCAAATACAAGCTTTCTAATTGCACAAGTATTTGAGAAAAAGAATTACATCGTAAATTAATTACGTTGCCATGTCGGAAGTGAAACTCGACCTGACATGGTACACGGACCCATGAAGCAATTGGATGGAACAGCGTGCGCATGTCAGCGACGACACTGGCGACACGTGATACGACATGCAACTGTTCCAGTATTTGGATGGATCTTATTCATAAATATGTTTGTTAGAATGGTTTTATAAAGCAGTATTGATTATATTTTCGAAAATGTTGTATGAATATTTTTGTTTCGAACGTCAAAACTGCTCTATAACACCGTTTTTGCTAACAAAGGCTTATTAAACGTTTATGAATAAAGCCTATAGATTCAATGTAGGTATGGAGACTAGACGTGTGCAACTCTTTACTGAAGCGACTCAGTAATCCGACTCAGCCTTCTAATGTTCATCCCGAATGTATCATTCGACTCAAATAGATCTCGAGTCTAAGTGAACCGAATGATCCGAATGATTTATGTGAGCCGAATGATTCGAATGATCCAAGTGAGCCGAATTATCCGTATGAGCCGAATGATCCGAGTGAGCCGGATGATCCGAATGAGCGAAATGATTCGATGAGCCGAATGATCCGAGCTGAATGAATCACGGATCTATCTGAGAGTCGATGTTCCAAATGAAGCGTTTCACTGTTCCTCATCTCTGCACTGATTCAGATGCAAATGTTCCAATATTTTCAAAGATACGTTTTTGCCAGGACTAAGGACACTGCTTTCTACATTTTTATTAAATGTACAGGTTGTATCAGGGTGTATCACATCATTGTTAACCACGTGTTCTATCAACAATTCTGAACAAAATTTTGTTCTACGACGACATTTCGTAATTCGTTAAAAATTGTTTTGACTTCCCATACAAAACGATTAAGTCCACGTCTTTGTATGAAAAGCTGAAATTTATTATGCGAATTTTCAAAAGTCATAGAACAAATATTGTTTGGAATGCTTGGTAGAACACGTGGTTGAAGGGACGTAAACTATGTTCACAGATACAGTCAGTATAGAATATACACCGTAATTTTTTTAATACCCGAGGGCATTATACTAATGAACTTAGTTACTTACTACGCTGGTTCAGCGAGCCGAAGTGGATCTTGGCCTCCGAGACTGCACTGGCTTGGCCACGTGGTGAGATTGGAGTCTGATCGAATTGCGGAGAGAGCATACCTGGGTCGACTAATTGGCAAGCGCCCGGTAGGACGCCCAAGGTATCGCTCGATAGACCAGGTCGAAAAAAGTCCGGAATGGCAAAATGTCGTGTGGGAGGACAAGATACTAAAGAAAACAATATTTTTTCTCCAATTAACAAAAAAAGCTAAGGTTAAAAAAACATTAGTATAATGCCCTCAAGAAGTGTTTCGGGTATTCAAAAGATCACTGTGTATATGATGCAGTCACATTGCCGTCCACGTAATGGCTAGTGGTTCTTCAGCCACTTGATTGAAAGACGAATGCGCTAGGCGTACAATTGGATGACTAATTTAATCAAAATGCTGTGACATTTAGAAGACAAGACTTTATATGTCACTACTAACGCTAAAACTTTTAACCATCTAACGCTTAGGTAGTTGTTAATAAGCGACGAAACATATCAGCACTTGAGGAGACGTGGCAGACAGAAGTTGACAAATTTCATTAGAACCCAAGCCTAACGAAGCCAGAATGGGCCTTAAGTGCTTTCGACTTGTATCGACACAATCTTGTTAACTTTGTTAAATTGTTGAACAGAAACACGTTTCGGCGAGAATGGGGCGGCTCGACCGGAGTGATAGGTACCTTGGCCTTTCGCAAAACTGATGTGACGCAGTTCCTGCGCTGTGTTTTGCCGAGTGAGTGGGGTTATTGGAGGCCTAATCCGGTGACCATCAGAATGACTGGACCATACGTGATATTTAGATGCTACTATTTGCTACCTTTAATTGTATATTTGCTACCTCTCTAATAAGACAGATATTTCATTAATTAAGTGGCCAGTCATTCAGACGTCAGGTTGACTGACCACTTCTGAGTTTTCATAGTTTTAGTGTTGTATTTACCACTTTGCTTATGTAGATATTTACTACCTATTTGCTACCTTAACATATATTTTTCACAGAAATGTGGGAAGCTTCTTTAAAAAGTAATCATTAAAATTCACTAAAACTCCTGCGAATTAAATACGAATATTCATGTCAGAATAATTTGGCTAACAATGTTTTGCAGGCGCTTAGTGGCTTATAAATTAATTATCTCTTAATGACCATAATACTTTAAATATTTTGTGTTTTTATGATTTCAAATGATTTCGAAAATGTCTGCGAACGTACTATTATTGACAATTAGGAGCAAATTGTTAAAAGCAAGAGTAAACTCGAACAAAATCTTGAAATATATCATTACAGTTGTTAATTTTGTAGGTAATTTAAAAAAAATAATTATGTCAGTAAAATGATAATCGAAAATTGTTGGTCTAGTTGGTCCAGTCATTCTGACGGTCACCAAAAACGAGGATAAAGGTATGTAGCGCATTTGTGACTCCACTGCTGCACCGGTGTTGCGGGTATGTATGGCGGGCGGCAGCTATCGCTTACCACCAGATTGGTCCGTTCGTCGAGCCGACGTTTGTATGCAACAACTTAAAAATGTCTTTATAGCTATTCATTAGTCATGGGAAATAGCATTTTCAGAAAAAAAATGTACTAAGCATTTTGAATGTTTAAAATTATAGAGCGAATTCTTAAGTAAATAACACACTTAAAAAATCATGTCGTGTTCAGGTGGAATTGTGGTGGATTGTGGAAGTTGTGGGTTCGAGTCCCACCTGAACACGAGATGAAATTTTTAAGTGTGTTATTTACTTAAGAATAAATTGCAAAAGATTGCTTTAAAAAATATCAACTATTGATTTAGCAGTGTCATCTTAATTGGTGGTCAAATATTTGTTTTAATATTTCCACTGGATATTGTAAATATACCTACAATATTGATGAGACTATCGACAGCTCATGTCGAATCAAGCACTTACCAATTTCGTCGGCTTAGAAACGCGTTCAGTGGTCTAATTGGTAGAACATTCATCCGGATTGTGGAAGGTGTGGGTTCGAGTCCCACCTGAACACGAGAAGAAATTTTTAAGTGTGTTATTTACTTAAGAATAAATTGCAAAATATTGCTATAAAAATATCAATTATAGAGCGAAGTTAAATAAAAATAATTATTATTGATAAATCTAAATAGATTTTTAATGACATAGGTGGCATACGAGCAGACGGATCACCTGATGGTATGATTTATTCAAAACTAGCTGCAACCCCTAACTAAGATTATTTTTCTTGTTGTTCTGTGTCCATTTTATGCTCAAAAAGTCTGTTAATTAACAGACAGGTAATTTGTTTAATTAAACGAAGTCATACTTAAATTAGACTGATGCAAGAGAAAAAATACACACTCACTTTGATATGAACCCCTATTTCACTGGCTGGTGGATTAAGGTGGACTAGAAATCAGATTCCCTCTGGGAGCGTAGATTCGAATCTTACGGTCGTGGCGCCCGTATGGGTATAGGTTCGTCCTATAGCCCACGATGCCTCCCCATTTAAGGGCGATGAAGGAAAACCGCTGGGGTTTAGTTGGTATGCCTCTGGCCGGCTTCTCGTTAGGAGAAGCCCCCGCCAGAGGAGAGCCTGACATAACCCTCCTGCTCCCCAGCAGGAGGATATGCATAAGGCGACGTCGGCCATTGCACTACGGACCGGCGGCATTCCCCAGCGAGAAGAAAAAAAGTTCCAATCCTACCGACTGTGTTGGTCAGGGTCATAACGGAAGTACCTATTTATGTAGTTAAGAGCCCTTTTACGGATGAATGGCTTTGCTGCCGGTTTTTTACTAATTGTATTGAAAATCAAAAATTGATCTAGACATTTAAATTTAAAAAGAAATGGTGATTTTTGAGGCTTACTTTGCACATGCCACTTATGTCATAATAGCATGATTTAAACCACTTTTTAAATCTTGCTAGAGATGATTGTGACATGAATGGCTTAAAAATTCATCCGGGTTTTAGTTAAAACACGCTCAACAGAACCTTACATTTTATCACTTTGGGAGCGTCTCTTGCGCTAAGTATTAAGTTTAGAAAAAAATATATTACAAACCCCATCACCACTTTTAAATACCTATCCATAGATACCCCATACGTATGGGTTTGATGAAAAAAAAAATGAGTTTCATTCGATGTATGGGGACCCCCCAATTTTTTTTTATTTAAAAAAAAAGGATAAGAAAGCATTTATTCAGGTTACAAAACATACAAAAGACGGTACAATCAAGTAATAAAAATGGTACAAACAGGTAAAATATTGACAATGTTAAGAGTAGGTAACACTGAAAAGGTTTCCTCTCAGCATACTAGTCAAGGTGCCTGGCGGACACCTCGACGCTGGTCTTCCGAGGATACCAGTAAAAGTAACGCCGTCCACAAGTTCCACTCTTAGGATTGATTAAATAAATAAATACGAAATAACATAATTGCCGCTTGTACAATGGTTTGTGCTCAGAGGAACTATTCGACTTAATGCCAACATCCGCATTTCAGCACTGCACCGCCCGCCGTCATCAGAGCGTTCATCCTCACACATTGGAACCCCAATAGTCTCGCACAGTACGGTTCGAGAGGAATTTCCTGCCACGAACGCTCCGGCTGTGGAATGAGCTGCCATCAGATATTTTTCCGGGGGAATACAGTTTGAGGTTCTTCAAAAAAGGAGTGTTAAAGTTTTTAAGGGTCGTCAGCGCGTATGCAAGTCCTCAGTCTGGAGTTGCAAACGTCCATAGGCTGCGGTAATTTTAGCTTACCATTAGGCGAGCAGCACGCTTTTTTGCCATCGACATAGTATAAAAAATATATAAACGAATAAGATATTATTATAACACGAAATAAAACAAATTAAATTATTGGCTCAAGATCTTTTTGGTAATTCAACATAGGTAGGTAGGTAGGTAGAAGGATTAGCACAGCTACTCGGCTATTTGGACTTTTGATAATTTAATAAATGGTATTTTTATTTTATTTTAAGAGTTCTAACACTGGAAAGGAAAAATACATCTATTTACCAAGTTTCAGTAGTATAGTTATTATAGTTTCGAAAAAAAGTGGCTGTAACACACGGATGGACGGACGGATAGACAGACATGACGAATCTATAAGGGTTCCATTTGGCTACGGAATACTAAAAATGACGATGTATAAGTCATATAATGTAAATAGCGGTAATCCTCGAAACTTTTTTTAAAGCTAGAGACGACAAATGAGCAAGCGAGCCACCTGATGGAAAGTAATCAACTCCGCCCATGAACGTAATAGAACTATTGTTTGGTAACATAACTTTTTGTTCTAATTTCATGGAATCTTTTATGAAATGAAAGAGGAATACAAATTTCCACTGAAACCCTGTTCCGCACGTATCACTTCGTCAGTCTAAGTAGGCATCAGCTCTTCAAGGCTGAAGGACGAAAGGATCTCATTACAGCGACAACGGAACCGGAGGGCACTCTTGAGAGTTAGGGAGGTTGTAAACGTTCGACGAAATGACTGTTTCTGGCCATAGAGTAACATATACAGGTTGTATCTGTGAACATTTACATCATTTTAACCACGTGTTCTACTAACCATTATGAAGAACATTGGTTCTATCACTTTTGGAAATTCGCATGAAAAAAAGTTAATTTTTCATACAAAGTCGGTCACGTGACTTGGTCATTTTGTTTGGGGAGTCGAAAAAAAATTCATTGAATTTCGAAAAGCCGTTGAACAAATGTTGTTCAGAGTGGTTGGTAGAACAGGCGGTTAAAGGGATGTAAATATTCACAGACACACCCTGTATATACTGAGATAGAGGCATCAGTCGGCTAGCTAGTGCTACCGCCATCTAGAGGAAAACGACTAATACTTAACGGCTATGTAGTACGGCCAACTTCGAGAATCAGTCACGGAATCGATTAAATAAAAAATATTAGAAATAATTTTATTTGCTATATAACAAAATTACCTATTGGGTCAAAATAAAAAAAAGGGGAATTTCACAAATTATGGTAACCAGATGTGTTGTTGTAGATGTGTTGATGTAGAATTATGGTAACCATAAATTTGTACCTATTGCGAAATGATATGATAGAATCATTAATTTGAATTAACTCTGCCAATGTCAAAAGTGATTTAAGATAAATGTATAATTTATGATGAAAGTTGGCAGTCTTGGGTCGTCTACTTTTGGACTGACGCACGATTGTAAAATGCCTTACGTTCTTATTAAGGGCACTCGGTTGTTGTATGTAATTTGATAATTATCTCGTTGGCGTCCTCATGGAATAAATCTTCTCTCAATTATATTAGTAGGTATATGTGATAGGATATAATAAAAGGGGGTTATAACCTTCAAAAGAACATCAGAACCGTACACATTTTTTACTGGAGTTCTTTGATCGTTTGTTGCCAGTGACTACTCGTCACTGATTGATATTTTGATATTTGATCTAAGTATTGTGACCTCCGCTCCTACTTATATATCGTCTCCAAGGCCCATGGTCAGCATAAACCGTATAATTGGAGTGATAGTCTGAACATCATACGGGCAGATGTGGTAGCTGCGCAGGGTGTGGTTTCGGTAGTATTTTGGTCTGTTTGGAGCTGCTACCGAAAGGGTCCTGGCGTCCCTGGGCAACGGCGGGTAGTAATCGGCATCACCCATTGCTACTCGACAGCTAACAGCTGCACACACATGGGAGGGCTACTGGAGTAGTTCTGTTGACCCCCAGTTGAGCCCCCCCGGGGCCTATGACCAGCCTCACGGTTTAGAGCATTGGAAACCCCTCTCCTGTGGCCTTTTTTGTTCTGGGCCCGGGGCCCTGTCAGGCGTCATGCTACGCGTGATAGCGTTTTCGACGTGGGGACACCCAGTGGGGGTGGAGAGCCTTCGGGCTCAGCGGCCGTAAGGCCATGTGTTGGAGGTCCGGCGTTGGGTCCTCTAGCCAGGATGGCTCAATGTCGACCGGTGGGGCCAATTTTCTCGGCTCCGCATCCAGCGGATTTGAGTTTTGCGGCGTTTTCGTTCTGAAGCCTGTGGGTTTTTATTTCCCCAACCCACTCTGCACTGCAGCCAGCAGTGTATGGGTGGGGAAGGGTACCCGCAGTCCTCCTCCCGGTGGTGTTTGCACTGCAGCCAGCAGTGTGGGTGCCATTCGGGGGACGGTGTATGGTAGGCCGTGGGAGAGGCCCTAGGTCCGTTGAACCGGTGTGTGGTAAGAGGCCGTACTGGCGAGCCTCTTTCGCCCTGAGCGGGTTCGCGGTGACAAGGTTCGTCCTATAGCCCACTTTCCCACTCTGAGAGTTTCTCCCGGGCGAGGGATGGAAACTGTCGCAGAGAGTTTAGTGGGTATGCCCCTAGGAGCACCCCAGGGGAGAGCCCCACACTACCCGGCCGACTCCCAGCGGCCGGGTGTGCATAAGGCGGCGCCGACCAACGGCGCCGACGTCGGTTCCTTCTGAGCCGGCGGCATTCTCTCTGCGTTACCAAAAAAAAAGGGTGTGGCTTCATGGGTGCCCGAGGGCATTGCGTTGATAAAGGATGTGCATCGGTGTCTCGTCCTCTGCCTTACAGAATCTGTAAGTGAGGTCTGGTCTCCGGCCAGCCCGGTTCTAGTGCTGTGCTTGTTGTGACCAGTAATGGTTCTTCTGAGGATGCTCAGTTGTCCTCAAGATGGTTTTTAGGGCCTCTAGCTTATACATTCATTAGTTTGCAAAAATCACGTACACTTCATAACATCAATATTTTAACGTAATAAATAAGTAGTTGTATCGTTCATCTTTCGTTTCTTTCAAATAATATGTAGCGACCATGTGTTCTAGTTTTAATGTAGGTATAATAAAGTGTGATAATGACATACTGATGGACGATGGAGCCGACACGTCATCATCATCATCATCATCATCAGCCCATTTAAGTCCCCACTGCTGGGGCACGGGCCTCCCTCAATCACATGAGGGGAAATTGCCATACTCACCACGCTTGGCAGACGGGTTGGCGAGGGTTTTGATATAAATGCAGAGTTTTCCTTCTCTGGGTGCTGAAGATCATGCCAGCAGCTTTACCTTAGTCGCCTTTTACGACACCTCAGTAAGAGTGAGGGTGGCCTATTCTACTCTGCCGGAACCGATTTTCGAATCACTTAGAGAGTACATACGACCCTCTTCTCTTGTATCAAAAGACCCTATAATTACCCCTAGCTACTGCCGTTTTCCCTAGGGCTCTATCCCCTAAACTTAATTTTTGGCGAATTTTCAAAACTTCCGGCAACATAGAAAAATTTTCACTTAAGTCTATGCTGCCGTCGAGGTAGAAAAGTACTTCTACTTCTACATAGAAACTTCAAAAATCCGTTAAAAATAGAACTTTCGACCAAATTTCAAAATTCTTTTAGTTTTTGGGTTCATTTGGAACCCCCTCCCCTTCACCTACAAAATCACCTCCCCTCACCCCCCCCTCCCCAATTTCGAAAAAATTTACCAAAAATTTTGTATTTTTAAAATCAACCCCCCATTAATATAGTCTCGTTTGTTGATACAAACCAGACTCCCCCCCCCTTTTTTTTACCCCCTCTTATGGTGTTCCGAGCGGGTGTTTTAGCCCTTGTCGTTCTTTTCCACCCGCCCGGAACCACTTGAGAGTAACCCTTTCTCATTTCGTCTCCCCCCCCCCCCCCCCCCCCTTTGTATACCAATGAGTTCCAAACGCCGATCGCGCGGTGAGCCGGGAGGCGACTCTCGTGGTCTCGCTTCTCGTGGTGGGGCCCCCCGCGCGAAAGAAACCCCCAAAACTCAACCCCCCCCCTCCTCTAAACCCACTACCCCCCCAATTAAACCGTCCACATCGACGACCCAACCCCCAAAGACCAAAAACTAACCTACGATAATAGAGGAGTTCTCCCAAAAGCTACAGCACCCCCCGAGATAATGAAAGGCGAGTCCATCGGAACCCGTATGTTGGACGTTTTACGCCGCCTACAACTCGGGCTGTTGTATGAAGCACAGAGGGCGGATGAAGCTGTCCGAGCCGGCAAATCCCTCACCAAGGAAAATAAAGCCGAGGTGACGGACAGTTGTCAGAACATACGTACCCTCGTAATGGAGGCCCTCGGCGAGTCTCTGAAGATTGCGGACGACGAGCCGGAACTGTCGCCCACTTTCGCTATGATCCTGCAAGAGACGATCGGCTACGCGGTTAAGTCCGAAATTCAGCCGGTCCTCAAAGCAGTAGAAGAGCTCGCTGCTCGGCCTCAGCCTCAGGCACCCGAGGACTTCGACGGCATAGTTCAGACCGCTCTCCAGGAGGAGATGCGGTCTTTCCGCGAGGAGTTTCAACTCCTCCGCGAGACTGTCCGCGAAGAAATCCGGGAGTCCCGGGCGGAGTTCGTGGCCGCTCAATTGGACGCCGGTATACAGCCCCCTCCTATCCCAGCGCTAGCCAGCACATTCGCTGAAATCACCGCTCTGCCCCCAAAAACCCCCAAGTTACCAAAACCGCCTCGACCCGCCGTTTTCGTTAAGTCCACTGAACCTAACCCTCCCAAAGACCCCGAAGAAACGATCAAAAAGTGGAAAAGGTGGACCTCTTTCCGCAACACAGGCTTCGCGCCTGAAAGAATTATACCTGTGAAAGAGGGAATCGTCAAGGTTGAGTTCCAAACTCCCATCATGGCAGAGCGAGTGGTGGAATTAGCGAAGAAGAGTGACAATGCCCGATTTCAGGTCACATTAGCCCGGCGCAAAAACCCTCTAATGATCCTGAAAGGTATCCCCGAAGAGGTTCCATCCGGGGAGCTAATCGGCATACTAGAGGGCCAAAATCCGGTGAAGGACCTTAGGCTTTGTTACCTCACCGCTAACCGCAACCCTAAGTTATATAATGCGGTCATAGAGGTGTCCCCGGAGGCCAGGCGGCAGATCATTGCGGGGGGCGGGCGTCTGGGCGTGGATTTCTGCAAAGTCCACGTCTCGGACCAAACCCGTTTCGTGCAGTGCTTCGCTTGCCTGGCCTTCGGGCACACCCGAGCGAAGTGCAAGGCGACGCGAAGGCCCTGTAGCTTCTGTGCAGCAGAGGGGCATCAATATGCAAATTGCCCCAGCAGGTCGGAGAAGATCCACATTAACCCGACCTGCTACAACTGTAAGGCTGCTAAAATGCAGGACCTCAAACACTCGGCCACTGACAGGATATGCTGTCCCTTAATTCGCCAGGCAATAACCCGAGCCGACGCTGACACGGTTTATGAAGAGTACCCTAATTACCCTCATCAATTACCTGGGACCCCCCCCCCCCTACATACAGAGACCGTACAGGCGTCAGCCAACATGACTTAACGCGCCAACATGCTTCACTAGATAGTAGTGAAGCATAGCTTGGCGAACTCCCTTTGTGTAGAAACCCCCACATATCCCAATCCCCACAAAATTAAACCCCAACTCCCCCCATATAAATTTAATACAAATCCCAACTTCCCCCCCCTAATTCCCTCTCTTATCCCCCTAAGCAAGATATAGCACCCAGTATTAAATGGCACTAAGGTGCCCAGATGAACAAAGGCCCGGATTACCATGTCTGGGGTAATAGCCGCCCCTTCTTAGGAAAGGGCAAAAAAAAAAAAAAAAAAAATTCTACTCTGCCGGGGATCACACGGCCGACACGTACTAGAGTGGATTCCTCATCTTAGCGTGTAATTTCCAGTTGCGTCCTAAGCTGTCGCTCTGGAGCCCGGGGTACGCTTAGACCATGATTCAGGATTTGGGGAGTCAGGGTTTGGGTCAATTACAATGAAGCGACTGCCATCTGACCTTCGCCTTTACAGGGGAACCTGACCAACTGAATCATGGTTACACGTTTCAAAAACTATTCGAATCATGCAGGTTCACTCACGATGTTAAGTAGAGGTCCTACGCACATTGGTTTGAAAAATCCAGAGGTACATGCTCGAGTTCGAACCACGACACCTCATATGTAAGGCGCGTTCTGAAACACTGAGCTACCATTACTTTTGTTAAGGATCGACTGCTGGACCAGCCTCTTTTATATTTTTTATGTCTCTATACTTTTTACTGGTTTTAAATTATTGTTTTGTCTTATTGTCTTGGTGTCAGTTCTAAGAACCTGTGAATACACCATTTTGCTGATATTTGTAGTTTAATTAGCATCCCATCGCCAGTTATATACAGTCCAATCTCCACCACTCTAATGTTAGTACATTAGACAGGTAGGGTGGAGTGGTGGTAGGTAAACGTGGTGTTGGAAGCCCTGCGACACGATGGGCGTACGATTTGAGAAATATGGATGGTGTGAGTTCGACGCTAACTGTGCACTGAGCAGTGCTTAGGACCGGGTTGGTTGGCTTTCTATGGGAGACGCCTATGTTCAGCAGGGACGGCGATAAGCTGATTGATATGTAATTTTAACATTTTACGCACGCCAAAAAACGCAGCGGTATGTAATTTTATTAATTTATTTGATTTGTTAGCCGTAATAATTTTATATTTAAACTGTAGATACCACACTCCTATTTATTCATTATAATAATTTAATAGTATGTATCTCATTATTATTTGATATTTTCTTCTTAGTAGATATATATACCCACATTACACATACACGTTAGGTACACAAAATACACTAGACAAGCGTCGGTGGCACTCATTCAGCTGGTCTCACTGAAAACCAGCGTCATGGCCTTTGTCTGGGCTGTGACATAGGCTGAGTGAGGGCCATTTATACTAGACGTCATAACACATCATAATATTCATTTGGCACTGTCTGGACATGATTGAATATATTTTGTTTTTTTTCCTTTTGTTTTATTTTTATGTATTTTTAATTGTTTTATGTTTTGTTTTCTGTTTGTGCCAAATTGTGTTCTGTTTACAATTGCTATATGTTCTGTGTTGTGATGTCTATAATAATAAATATTTCTTTTTCTTTCTTTCTTTCTTAATTTTTATTCTAAAGGGGTTTTTTATATTCTAAATACCATATATCCTCTAAACCAGCGCTGTGGCTGGCACACCGTTCGTTGCAGCACATGCTGTGGCTTGGACCTTGTTGTCCACTACTAGGTTAGTAGTAGTGCATGTAGGTACATGCATTTGTTTATTTGTCTGTATGTATAAACCATGGACATATTATAACATAAATCCCCTAGCCAATATTAACGTAATCTTAAAGCCGGTAGTTATTAAAGTTGGGGGCAACTCTTTCCGTCTATAAAAACACAGTGGCTGTCCCTTCCCCCCTCCCGCTCCCCTCGCTCTCAAAGAAAAGGAAGGCGAACTTCGGCCCGCTATTAAATCGGCCAATAAACTGGAATATTCGATTGAAGGCAGTACAGGGACTGATTTGGTCCAAGCTGTCTGTAATTTTTTTTTTAAATTACATTCCACAGACTCTGGGTCCGTTCCTTTGTTTGCTAGTTAAAATAATTGCTTATTAATTATTAATGCTCCATGTTACATTTTAGGGTTACATTTAGCTATTTACATACCATTACCACCATTACTTATCTAAGTTTAAGTGGTAGGTAGTGTGTTTTTTGTTTGAGGAGAGGTGTAAATGACCTCACTTTCGGAGACCCTTTCCCTAATGGTAAGCGATTTCCGCCGCCAGATAGACACCCGCGACACCAGTGGAGCCACAAGTGCACTGCCAACCTTTACTCTAAACTCACTCACGCAGCGAAACACAGCACAGTGCTGCTTCACGCCGGTTTTCGGTGTCACTCCGGGCGGTCGAGCCGGCTCATTCTTGCCGAAGCATGACTCTCCCATGGTCTAATACTGTGCGTTTCTCGCGGAACTTTCTACCAATTACCTTAGTTCTGTTCTGTGGAACGCTTTTCCTGCAGGAGTATTTCCCGATTAGGGACCTCCAAGAGAAGAGCGTACTCTTTTTAAAAAAGCCGGCAACACATTAGCGATCTCTCTGATTTGGCGGATGTTAATGGGCGGCGTTGATTTACTTTCCATCAGGTGACCCGCTTGGACGTTTGTCGCTTATTATAAATATAAAAACCACCCAAGTGCGAGTCGGACTCGCCCATGAAGGGTTCCGTAGCAGCAAGTAAGATACCTATATGAAAGGTAAATTGCGGTTTACGGTTTATAACGTATTAAAAAAAATACTTACTAGAACTAGTTCAAACCAATTTTATAGTTTCGGAAAAAAGTGGCTGTGACATACGGACGGACGAAGAGACGGACAGTCAGACAGTCGGACAGTCGGACAGTCGGACAGTCGGACAGTCGGACAGTCAGACAGTCGGACAGACGGACAGACATGACGAATCTATAAGAGTTCCGTTTTTTGCCATTTGGCTACGGAACCCTATATAGCAACCTCTCTTATTTCGCGGATGTTCACGGGTGGCATTGATTACTTTCCATCAGGTGACCCGTTTGCTCGTTTGTCGCCTATATAAATATAAAAAGGTCTGTATTATCGGATAACCTGGCACGGCTCTGTTTTACAAGCCCTTCATTAGATCATGGGCGCGTGACACCATCACATTTTATTGAATAAGTCTGGCGTAATTACAAGCGATCGGGTTTCTGATTGCACGCCTTTGTGACGTTTGGCGAAGTCTTTGCTTTTGCATGTTAATGACGAGGTGAAGTGAAGTGAAGTGAAAAAATTAGCCAGCCGTGAAATAAAAGGGACGTTTTGTCTTTGTTTGAAGTATGGATTGTTGGAGCGCAAAGGGGGATGGTAGGTCAGTGGACAGAGAGATGGTAGCTCATTGGATACGAAGTACCGTCCATACAGAGGTCGTGGTTCAAATCCGTGCATATACCTCTGGATTTTCAACTCTATGTGCGTATATGTACCGTTAGCTACTGGTATAGTTTGGAACACATTTACCGAAACATACTGAGGGCGGGACTTGATGTCGTATTTAATTTATTGTGATTTTCGTTTGTTTGTTGAGAGTTGTAAGATATATCTGAACCTTTCATTAAATCGTAAATTAGACCCTCTGCATGAAAGTTAAATCATGAATGATATTGTTAATTGGTGAAAGTTACAGACTGCAACAAGGCACGTGCAGTCTTGTCTAAGCACGAAATCATTTAGTTTTCCCGGTGTAGGATAAGCCGAGAAATTAATTATGTACAGACGGCATAAGGTTGACTTACACGCCTACAGTGCAAAAATTGAATTATGGAGTCTGAGACATAAGGACGGTCCACAGTCCAACAAGGGTAAAAAGTGACGTCGTGTCTACAAATAGTTTTATGATGATTAATTTTAAACGGACAACCTGTTCATCTAAAATTCGTTAGATATTTTATCCAATATTTTTATTTGGTAGGAGGAATGCCGCCGTCCCAATAGATGGGCCGACTATTTACCTTATGTATGCACGCAGTGTACACTTGTGGACCCGTTTGCGTGTACAAGTACACTCTTTATGCCTTTTAATCTTATATTCTGAAAGGATACCAGTGGGACAGGATCGGAGAGAGATCGGGCACAGGACCAACGGCTTTCCAAAGGCTAGGAGTACAAAACCGCCAAGTTCCAGGCTGTAAGCTGTCACTGGGAATTCTTTATCGAAAAACTTAGAACCTATGTGTACCGTTTCGTTATAAGGAAATGTTGATATCTCAAATCGATTGATGTAAGTCTTGTAAAGAACCTGATTATCATTGCAAATAAAGCGAAGTCTCTATACAGAGGAACGACAAACCCCGTCTATTTTTCATTTCGTTCGCAGTCTATAGAATCGAAGGCTTTAGGTATTTCACTCAATCCCTTTCATTTGATATCGCGCACGAAATCCCTTGGAAAACTTTTCCATTTTCAGTCATTTGAGGTTGAGATAAGTGGGGAAATTAGGTAGGATAAAGGGAGTGCGTGAGTGAGTAATCGTGTGTAAGAAAAAGTGGGGTAAGTGGTTTGTAAACGAGCCTTTGAATGAATGCGTCGTCATTCATTAATGAAATTGAATGAAATGATGTCTTCCTTGGAATTTTGTGGTTAGGTTATAGTGGGCGGCCAATCTGAACGGTCAGCTACAGTGTGCATTCGCCCAACATACTAAAATGCCAAAACAACATTCAGAAAAATTCAAGACACTTCTCTGCACAGTCGAATCCGGACCCAGATGATCCGGCAGCAAGTTGAGCAAGTTGTAATGGCAGTGGGTTGGCCATATTAGCCTCAGAACTGACAATTGCTAGGGTAAGTGAGTTCTAGAGTGGAGACCGCCTCTCGGCAGTGCCACAAATATCCTTGCCAATCTGTGCAAACATTTATATTTTTACGCTACGCTTAGTCTGCCTGGCTTGGTCTTGCGACAGGCAAGACCAAGTTTTTGCGCCCCCCCGAGCATACGCCTTGGCCTGAGCACCGGTGGCCTGAGCACTACCCTATTTACGGCACTGAGACCTGATTTGATCCCTGAGAGCATCCAACCCTACGTTTACCGAGACTCGTTAAACGTAGGGTAGAACGCTCTCAGGCCTGATGGAGTGGCGATCTGAGCAGGATTGCTAGCAGGAGCTGGATGCGAGTAGCCAAAGATCAATCGGAGTAGCGAAAATTTGAAGATACCTATGTAGCAGTGAACTGAGACAGGCTGATGACAAATTTGGGTCAGACCCGGAGTTGATTACGGGACCCAAAACACAGTTGTCTTTACATCCTTACTCCTTTTGGTGTGGCCGATGTCCATGAGCAGCGGTGATCACTTACCATCAGGTGACTCGCTTGGTCATTTGCCTCGCATTCTCATGAAAAAACATACCTACCTACATACCTATTTCTAGTATATTATATATGTAATAGCCTCTGCACCACCGTCATGTCATACCTACGTATTCAGTATAACATGACACACAAATCAGAGTCGCAACGCGCGTTCCATTCAGCTAATAATATCGTTGTGACTTTGTGAAAGTCAACTCTTTAAGTACAGTCAATAGGGTTTCATTTGAACTATCTTGCAGGTGCACCATGGTCCCGGATGCACTAACGAGCTATCCGGTCTGAGCCTGCCGTAAACAAAAACTAAATTAAGCTTAAGACAATTTGAATCCGGCTTCGTTACTCATTCAGTTAGGATTAGTGAGCATTCGCGTGGGTTTTTTCCTTTATATTTATGGAGCTCTGTCAATAATGATTATATTCGTTGCGTACGGCTCATACAGTGTAAGTTGAAGATACATAAAAACAGCATTATAAATCAACTACTCAGTGGTCTGCTGCCGTCACTTCGTTTCGGAATTTTATTACTTCGAAATTAGTACCAATAGGTACCAATAGTCGTGTCTTGGTATCGTCAATACCACAGTGTCTAAAAACAAAAGACTTCAATCAGTGCGTCCTACCCGTCATGACATACGGAGCCGAAACGTGGACACTTACGGTACGGCTGGTCCACAAGTTAAAGGTCGCTTAGCGGGCTATGGAACGAGCAATGGTCGGCGTCTCTCTCCGAGATCGAATCCGAAATGAGGTGATCCGGCAGAGAACCAAAGTCATAGACATTGCTCACCGGATTAGCAAGCTTAAATGGTAGTGGGCTGGCCATATTAGCCGCAGAACCGACAACCTATGGGGTAAACGAGTTCTAGGGTGGAGACCGCATCTTGGCAAACGTAACGTAGGGCGCCCTCTGGCTTGGTGGAGGGACGATCTGCGCAGGATGGCTGCAGCTTCGAAATTGTTAAAAAGATTACGCCCATTGGTCTAGTGGTTTAAGTATCGGGCCGCGATCTCGGGGTCCTGGGTTCGATTCCCGGGTCGAGCGAAAAGTATGTTGTGAATATTTCGAACATAGCTCGGGTTTGTGATCACCAATCCGCATTTGGCAAGCGTGGTGATTTAGCCTAATCCCATCATAGTAGCGATAACTTGAATTCTATGATGGAGGCCTTTGCCCTGCAGTGGGACAGTTTATAAGCTGATACTTTTATAAGTGTTTTCCGCGAGGCTGCAGCTTCAAAATTGTTAATAAGATATCCGGTTTAGTTGCTAACAATTTAAATCAATTGTCCGTCGCTAGTATACCCTACCCGTCACCTTAAACAATCTATCCATCTATCTGAAAGCCTATGTAATCAATATGTTTGTATGAGTATTATGTACACTGTCCACCAAAAAGCGTGTCACTGGAAAACCCATCAATTTGATAAGGCCACTCCATTAATTATCACTAATTAAGCAAACATTTTACATGACGGATGTTGAACCCTAAAAAGTTGGGCCAATGGCGTGTTGCTATGAATGATTTGTTTTCAGATATTATCATTTGGTTTTTTAACCATAACCACACGCAAGCGATTGGCATCTAGATGGATGGGCGGTTCAGTACTGTGCGTTTCTCACGGAACTTTTCACCACTTTTCCTAAGTGTACCACGTTTGTGGAAAGGCTTGACTGCAGGAGTATTAATTCCCGACAGCTACGGATTAGGCCGTTGCAGGCCTGCGTGATCGTATCAGAAATGATGAGATCCGCAGGAGAACTAACGTCACAGACATAGCCCAAAGGATTGCATGCCTCAAGTGGCAATAGGCAGGGCACATAGCAAGGAGAACAGACGGCCGTTGGGGCGGAAAGGTCCTCGAGTGGAAGCCACGTACAGGAAGTCGCAGCCGTGGCAGGCCTCCTACAAGGTGGACCGACGATCTGGTGAAGATCGCGGGAATCCATTAGATGCGGGTGGCACAGGACCGATCTGTGTGGAGAAGATTGGGGGAGGCCTATGTCCAGCAGTGGACGTCTATTGGCTGAAATGATGATGAGGCCCCCCACAAGGTGGATCAACGATCTAGTGAATGTCGCGGGAATCCCTTGGATGGGGGCGGCACAGGACCGATCTGTGTCGAGAATATTGTGTGCAACAGCAGCGGGCGTCTATTAGCTTAAATGACGGTGACGACTAGGGTACCTTCAAAATAAGAAAATGGCGTACTTTACCTCTGACCCTGAGCGAACTCTCTGATCTCGAAGAAATGTTTATGGTTTAAGAATATGTTTTATTTCCCTTTTTCAATATTTCACCACCTACCCCTCCTCTACTATCAAATGTCCTTTGTCTGAAGGTTGTCTGGTAGAAATCGCTTCCAGCGATAAGACCGCCGAAATTGTACAATTAAGTTTCTGTAATGCCTTTTAAAGTTGTGTTTTTTTTGTGCAATAAAGTATATCTATCTATCTATATATGGTCGTTGTTATTTACTATCAGGCGGCTCGTTTGTCGACTCTAGCATAGCATAAGTATCTGTTATTTACTTAGTCATTTAAACATGATACCACAGATCCTACAAGAACCTACTAACTTACATAATGAGTATGAGAAATACAATAGTTTACAAAGAGTGCCCCAAAACTCAGCGTGCCTAGAATACTGGAAAGTTTACCTCTTAGAATGGTCTACCCTTATCGTAACCTAGCTGCTGACGTAGCTACCAACATACCTAGTAAAGTATCAGCCTATAAACTGTCCCACTGCAGAGCAAAGGCCTCCATCATGGAATTCAATACATCGCTACTATGATGGGATTAGGCTTAATCACCACGCTTGCCTAATGCAGATTGGTGATCACAAAACCCGAGCTATGTTCGAAAATCTCAAAAACACACTTTTTGCTCGACCCGGGAAGCGAACCCAGAATTTACTTAAACCATTAGTCTAACAGGGCGTTATTCAGTATGACGACTATATAAAATTTTAAGTAGACTGTTCAACAGCAATCTTATCGCCATAGCAATTTCTTACAGATACCTAAACTATCTTATTCTATTCTTGTCCAGAGTCACAGTTGCTAAAATGTTTTTCCGTTTTTTTTTGTTAAGCAGTATATTGTCATCGAGAAGAATGTAATATGGTAAAAAGGACGCAAGTTTTTTCTAATAAAAGCATGAAAGGTGAACACCTGATCCTAAGCACCAATTACCGACAGGCGCTGGCCTAATATCCTTGAGGGTCCGCCAACTTATAATCGGTATATTTACAAAAGAAGATCGTATGATTTTAGGTATTTCCATAACGTAGTGCCATATGGTATGGTTGACAGCCTCGTTGGCGCAGTGGGTAGTGCGTCGCACTTTAAAGCGACGGCTGCGCTTGGGGTCCCGAGTTCAATCCCCGGGTCGGGCCAAAATTTGTATGTGAGTTTTTCTGTTAAGAAATTCTCAGTGCCAGCCTGGAGTCTGGAAGTTAGCGGTCTTATACCCCCGTGCCGCTTGCCGTTGGTCCTGCGCCCATCCCTCTCCGGTCGTGTCACACTGGTGTCTCACCGGATTATAAGGGAATAGAGAGTGCACTTGTGTTTGTTTACACACTAGAGCACTATAAAATATCCTGGTTCTTAAATCATGTTACAGCCACACATCAGGTTACGACAATCTGTCAAAATTCCTCAACTGATATTGAATCTAACATGTTTGACATAAAGGTGAGAAGCGACTGAAGATATTTGACAGTTTTGTATACAAATATACTTATAGTAACATTTAACAGTGTCAAGGCCATATTAGCAAGGGTTTTATACACTTTATACACTAAAAAATATGTTATTGTATCTGTGCAAGAATATTCGGAATTCAAATCCAATCTTTCTTTTCTATAACTCTGCAAATAAATACCTTGCTAAACCAAAGCAAAAGTCACAATGTCGAAATCGAAACTTGACCTTATTTTGATTTTTGTGTATGAATAGATACCTCGTTAGTGAGCCCGTTGTGCAGCTGAAAGCCAGTGAAACCTCTAACTTTAAAATGGGTTAGCTTTTCGAATCTCAGAGCAGAAATATTGCTGAATGGATTGTCGCTTTGTTAGAGCCGGCTTGTATGGCGGCACGTAATTTTAGCTTTACGCCACGAAAAAATCAAAATGAAACAGGTTGATACGAAGACGGTACAGACGATTTCGAATTCAAGTTGTAAATTGTAGTCCTAATCTACAGAACATCAATATTTGACTTAATACTCAAATTATGTTTTTCAGTAAAATATCCACGATAGTCCTTTAGTTTTTTTTTTATGATATAGGTGGTAGACAAGCCGACGGATCACCTGATGGTAAGCGATTAACGCCGCCCATGGACACCTGCAACACTAGTGGTGTCACAAGTGCGCCGCTTACCTTCTGTTCTTGAAGGTTTTTAAAACGGTCAAGGTAGAGAATTCTCCAAAAAAATTCTACGAAATAAAACCCCCTTCAGAAACCACTAAGATGTGTAAAATAACATTTTTAACACTTCATACCCTTTACATGACATTTTAAAACAGTACACTCGAAAACAGGCGGAGAAATCGGTGAAAATACATAAAAAAATATGTATACAGTCGAACATAACCTAAATTGTACATTTGGGTTTCAGTAGTGCCTAGTTTTTTGCGTATTTTGTGCAATGAAGTAAAACTATCTATCTATCTCCTCCGTTTTTGAAGTCGGTAGAAAGGAGTGACAAAAATCAAATTGTCAAAAAAATACAGAACACAATATGATTTCCTATTCAACAAAGATTGATTAAGCAACCTTGTTCGTATACGAGAGACTGGAAAAAAATACATCATGGGTATATTTTCGGGTAAGAGGTGGGGTAATCTAAGGGTGATATTTCTATCTATAGGTTTCAGGTTGATTGTAAAAGCACCCTCTAAAATAAAACACTGGAATAAATCAATTCACTGCTTTACTCTGCTCTTTTGTACAAAAATCACTTTTACAATCTTACGCGCTAAAAACCAACTCCAGAATCCTTACTTCTTTATAGTGTTTATCTGTTTTCTTTTTCACAAACTGGACAGTCCTGTAGATCGTAAAGGTTTTATGGAATGATCATGAACAGAATAAAGTCACACCTTATTTGGCGCGTATCAAACGCCCCTATGCGATATAATAATAATAAAATCATTATAAATTTTAGTTTTGAGCAGATGGCTGTCCAAATAGTCTAACAATAGGGTATACGACTAAGTTCAAGATTTTACAAAATATAAATATTTTGTCAAAATATAGGTCAATATGTGCCAAAGGCAAAAATTCTCAATTAAAAATATAATGTCTAGCCGGTTTTATGGTCATTCAAAGATTCATGGGCAAGTCCATTTTAAAAGTATGAAATTATTAAAAAATAATTATACCATTGTTAAGTATATACTCAGGTAGTTTAAATGAGAATCAAGTGATTCTTTCAACGATGTTTCTATCATTGAGAGGTCTTTTGATTGCAAAATTAAAAAAAAGTAGTCGTATACCGTATTGTGAGTACTATAAAAAGTACAAGCTGCCCCTATTTTAAACCATTAGTCTAACAGGGCGTTACTCAGTATGACGACTATATAAAATTTTAAACTTCTTAAAATTCTGACGTCGCACTTGTGACTCTTGCAGGTGTCCATGGGCGGCGGTAGTCAATTATGGAAACTGGTTGAGTAGGAAGAAAGTTAGTTCATTACCGGCAATAGGTTGTGAATCTTAGTTGCCAATATGTTCGGAAGGTTACTTCCCTCCCCTACCATCAGGTGATATGTGTCGGCTCGTCTGCCCCCTTTTTCTTTTGAACGTGTAATTCCCGGTTGTGTCCAAAGTTCTCGCTTTGCCGGGATACGCTTAGACCATGATTCAAGATTTGTGGGAGTCTGGGAATTACAATGAAGTGATTGCCCTGTGACCTTCGCAATTCTATAGCAGGGGAACTAGACCAACTGAATCATAAGCTTGCATGTCTCCTATCTCCTAAAAAACTGTTTTGTTGAATGTAAGTAAACTGAGTTTTATTTTAATGCGGTCAGTTCAGGGGCGCCTTTAGCCCAAGAAGCGCCCGGGCGCAATCAATAACCTAGCACCCTCTTGTTTCAAAATGCTCTAACAAAATGTCTAAAAATACACACACACACACAGACATACACAAGAATGCCACTCATAATTGGTTTTTCTTTTTTTTTGTTAATTATCAGGCTTTTTTTTCACCTTATTTAAAATACTTTGTTTACCTATTTGCATCTCTATTTTAATTCTTAGCCGTCAAGACCAAAATTTCTCGCTAAGACCTTAGAGAAGTGGAAATAACTTAAAACAAGCGCTGTATGGGTGCCAGCCGCTCATGCCAGCATAAGCTGAGTTATTTCCAATTGTCTCCATATATTGCTGTATATACAAACAGTTAAAACTGTATGTACCTAAACTGTGCAATAAGAGAGCAATAAACAATTTTTTATTTCATTTATTTATTTAAAATGAAATACATACTTATAATATTTTCGACTACCTATGGGCAGTCGCTTCAATGCAATTATCAGACATCCCGCATCCTATATCATGTTACAAGCGTACCCCGGGCTATGAAGCGACTGGAATCACACGATAAGATGACGAGAACGATCAGGAGCTCTATTTATGATTCACACATATGACTTAACGTCGTCGCATGCGATGTAAGTCACATTCGCCTTCTAAGTCGCATGAAGCCGATTTTGCCCATTTTATAATCATTCGATTTCGATGTTGCCAATATAATACGGTAAATTGACATTCTAACCCTCCCATGCAGATTTTTATGAAAACCGATAACTTCCGCATTGCCAACGGAACGCAAAAACCATAGATTATTGGCTGAATGTGAAAATCTTTGCTTTTTTTGTCACAAAAAACTATGAATGTCAGCTGTCAAAATCAGTCAAATCAAAGTTTTGAAATTTATAATATTTTGTTTATCTCCCTTTAATATTGTGTAGTATTTGTGTATGTTTTGTTCTGTCTTGGTTTTAGATGGTATTTGGTGCAAAACTCAATTAAAATAAATATTAAAAGGATTTAAACTCGCCACACCGGTCAATAACCATAAAAATAATGTGTCTCTCTAATCACTCGACACTGGCAGAGTTATTATGTGTTCGCCACGGGCAACACCAGTAGCAGCCACTGAAATAAAAAAATATATTTTGTTTATGTTTGTTGCTATTGACAACTATTTTGACGTTGCTTCTACCGCTCGCTTTAAGTCACTCGACCAACGAGTGGGTGGGGTCACTCGTTGCAGACGCGTAGTGATATATATTCTCTTTGTTGCAGATGAATGATTCAAAAATGCGGAATTTCGTATGTCGAAGGAAAATCAGTAGAAATCGTGCGCTCGTCACGACGCGAGTAACTACGAGTAAATCAAAAATAGGTCTCCAGTACTCGCGCCAGCTCCTTGCGCTACAGTGGAGGCTCTATGTGTAGCGAGGGGCCCTCTCTCTTTCGGCGCCCGGGTGCACCGCTCCCCCTGCACTATAGGTAAAGACGCCCCTGGGTCATTTGATACCTACCTATTACGTTTGTTGGACAAACACCCATCCACACATCCACAATCGTGGACCGCTAATTAAAAAGGCGGGTGTGCTAGGCAACTATTTGTCAATAAACATTTATCTTCTAACCCACATAGGGTTATTAACCCTGTCTGACGTTTCAATTGTTTTTACAAGTCTGAGTGGTGGTTTTATGAAAAGAATAGGATAGAACTTTTGCTTTATAGAACCAAAACTGTTATACTCGAGCCAAAGACTCGTGGCAGTCGGTGTCATATTTCATTAATGAATAAGCGATATTTCATTAGCGAATGAAATTTGCGAGCCTTTACGTTTTGTACAGTAATTTTAACGGGTAACGGGGTCAGACCAACAAATTACAATTTAATATCACAGGCATTTTTTTATGTGATAGGTGGCAGACAAGCAGACGTGTCACCTGATGGTTATTAATATTTTATACAAAATTGAATATAATTAAAATTAACGACGGGAGACCCGCTTCACGCAGCGCTGCTCTATGGAGATGATATGAACGTGCTTAACCTTTTCTATTATGTTATGTTATATTTAAATTATGTTATTTTTGTCTGCGTATGTATGTGTGTCGAAATAAATGTAATATTCATTTATTATAAAAATAAAAGAAACATATTAGTTACTAGCGGCCGCCCGCGACTTCGTCCGCGTGGAAAAGTAACTTTTAACCCCCCTTTCAACCCCTTACAACCCCCTTTTCGCAATAAAAAGTAGCCTATGTTCTTTCTCAAGGTCTAGATTATCTGTATACCAAATTTCATTTAAATCCGTTGAGTAGTTTTGGCGTGAAAGAGTAGCAGACAGACAGACAGACAGACAGACAGACAGACAGAGTTACTTTCGGATTTATAATATTAGTAAGGATTAAGAATTCCCCTCAAAGGCCCAATGTTTCTCCTCACTCAATATTTGAATGGGATAACGTGCGAGAGACAAATGAAAAATGCGAGTTATTAAAACATTAGGTACCTACCTAATTATTCTGAAGGTTTGCTCTTATTAGCCTGAATTTATGTTGTTATAAATTAAATTTTCCTCATCTTTGAAGTTCCCAATAAAACAAATGGTACAGTAATGAGGACACTTTGTTACAAAATATTGAAGGCACATAATGATAAAAATAAACTGGATAACATTTAAATAATAGGTTTGCGTTTGGAGCGATGTATAATAGCTCAGTAAGTAGTTACCTACATAAAAACAATCACTTTTCGATTTACAAAAAAAAACGATTATTATTTTTATCATTCAACCCATTTCTGCGGTTTATTTTTTACACTAAAAAGTTTTGGGATAATCATTCTGAACTTGTAAACATGATACAGTTCTGTTTTTGGGTTGGGAAAGTCACGTGGCTGTGAATTTAAGTATTTGCTAAAAAAGAAAAATATGCAAACTAAACGAAATAATTGATATTTTTTATAGAAATCTTTTGCAATAACGAAATAGCTAAGAATGAACACTTCAATTTCGTTTATCATAAAACTAGTGGGCCGCTTTTACTTCATTTCGGGGCTTAGTTCTACTTTATACTAACAGAAGATATAGACAATGAATGAATATACTTTTATTGCAATCAAAATAAAGTATGAAAACTTAGAAGTGGGTATTTATGTACAAACAAAAATAGTCGAACCTTTCTAGTATCGATTTTTTACTATGCGACCTTACATATTCACAACCATCTCGTCCACTGTTCGTTGATAAAAAGCTCGGTCTACAGCTTGAATAGAGATTTATTTGTAAATGTCCAAGCTCAATTATTCGTTTGAAATTTCCTCGGCACAGTAGTGTTGTCGAATAATCGATTATTTTCACCCTTAATAATCGATAGCAATATCGATAGTATCGATTAAACCGACTTTAATTTTTGGTCGATATAATCGATTAAATTGATACTCGAGTTAAGCCGATTCTATCGATATAATCAGAACAGAAGATGTCTAAGAAAGCATAATATAAATGATGATTATATCTAGAAATAATTGCAGATTAATCGATTATAACCGATTTAATTTATAGTATCGGCTTAATTCTAGTATCGATATTATCGTCAATTTAAACGATTTTAAATCGATTACTTATATCGAACAAAAATGAAAATCGATATTTTTTTTTGTGATTAGTGGAAGACGAGCAGACGGATCACCTGTTGGTAAGCGATTGCCGCCGCTCATGGACACCCGCGACACTAGTGGAGTCACAAGTGCGCTGCCCCTTTTATAACCCCCTTTCACCTTGATTGGGCCTCCGGTACTCTTACTCACGCAGCGAAACACAGCACAGTGCTGCTTAACGCCGATAGTAGCGATACTATCGATAGTTCAATCGATTATTAGATTATTTGGGCCCCATTTGAATAATCGATTAGAAATCGACGTACAATCGATTATCCGGCAACACTACGACACAGATCTGAAAAATATTAAGGGTGGATCGGCGAACAGTCAAGTACTGTTCACTGCAGTTTTTTAGAAAAAATGCCAGAGCATTTTTGATTTCTCCAGTGAGGTAGTTCGGCTTTTTCTCTAATTTCTGTTACGGTAGCCGATTTCAATGATCAGCAGCTTGCAGACAGGGTGTATTTTAGGACAATTCACAAGTGTGTGCGCTAAGTAAGTAAAAGTGCATTTATATACGCATTTTTTATACCCTTACGCTCATATTATTCCGCTGAGATACCTTTGTGAAAGGTTGGAAAGAAATTAAGCCCACGTTATACACCACCATGTAGGTCATATACTATCGTTTAAGTCATTACCTGATTTCCGAACGCCCAATCAATTAATCGATTATTTTCACCAGATCTACCCTTATTTTATTTCGAGATATGTGCCGTAGTATTGTCGGAACATCGATTATTAATCAATTATGCAAATGGGGCCCAAATAATCAAATAATCGATTGAACTATCGATATCATCGATTGTAATCGTTTAAATTGAGATACTATTAATTAAATCGATACTGAATTAGAGCCAATACTATCAATCAAATCGGTTATTATCGATTTATCGATAATAGAACTAATTATCGGGATGTAAACAGTGAAAAAATAGTGGTGTATATTATAATGAAGGAATACACTCTTAAAATGTATATTCAATTGGATTCAATTAGTAATAATAATAATAATTCTTACAACATCTCATATGTTGACCTGATTTCGTACTAAGTAGCTTAAGCACTTGTGTTACAGATATCAGACAACAGAGGAACACAAATATATACTTAAATACATATATTACATCCAGACACTGAACAAACACAAGTGTTCATCGCACAAATGTTTGTCCAGGGTGGGGATCGAACCGTCACGACCTTTGGCGTAAGAGGCAGGGTCACTACCAATTGCGCCATCTGGTCAGTCAAATTTATTGCATGTAGGTCGCTACTTAAAGCACACAACTTACTTTACTTTACTTAGGGCATCTAACTCTTTATTAATGGAGTCAAAGATCTTTAGATGAAAGACCTTCCCATAATGAATTTACGTCCTGCTAATGGCCGAAGACTTTATTCAATTAATTTGGGACTTCTACCTATAAAGTCCTAACCGATATTTCGGCCCTGGCGGCCAACCTCTACGACCAACAATCGACGCAAGGCATATATTAGTGCACAAGTGCGAAAACACAAGTCTACTGTCTATTATTTTACCCTCATATTTCGGTGGGACATCCATGTGAGACGACTGAAGAGGGATCAGGCGCAGGACTAACGGTTTAACGTATTTTCTTTTTTTTGACGAAGTGGAAGTGCCGCCTGCCCGATGTGTAATGGGCAGACGTCGGTGCCGCCTTATGCACACCCGTCGGCTGGGAGACCGACGGACACAGTCGGGCTCTCCTCTGAATTAGGTCTCTGATAGTCAGAGACCGTCCAGAGGCATACCCACTAAAACCTCTCCGACGTTTCCCGGTATATCCAGGCACCAAGACAGGACACTGGCTCACCGGACGAACCCTGGCTCCGCGTCCCGCCTCACAAACAGCGAGGCTCGCCAGTACGATCTTCTACCACACACTTTTATATTAAAAACGCAATTAATGTTTACGTAAATTTAACAGAGACACAGCTTGTAATATTATGTTTCACTTATCATTTTTGGTATTCGCAAATGCACACAATTTTCTTACTGATTTCAAACAGTATGACTGTATAATTTCTACTCACACGTAAGGGTCGCGAATGGCGAGACAGTGATAGCGAGATGTCCGAGGAACGGCGAAGCTTGCCTCGAATTGAATTTGAACTGACCTCCGCAGGCTCGCCGAGAGCTCTCGGCAGAATAAATAAAAAGCTAAACACCAGCATTTCATTTTTATTTATTTGGGAGATTAACAGCTAAATAATACACTAAACTTATATCAATAAGAAAAAAACAGTGCCGATAATAAGTCTCCGCCTATGGTTGTAACAATAGTTTCGGGAAACTAAATATAACCTTACCTTAACTTAATATAACTTTACCTGAAGGTTGTCTGGTAGAGATCGCTCCCAGCGATAAGACTGCCTAAATTGTACATTGTATCTCTGTATACCTTCGACGACCCGATTGGAACAGTGGTAGTGCACGCTGCCTCTGATACAAGGGTTGCGGGTTCGATCCCCGCACAGTACAAACATTTGTGTGCATGAACATGTTTGTTTGTATTGGTCTGGGTGTTTGCTATGTATTATAAGTATATATTTACAAAAGAAAAGTATTATATGTATATATTTGTAATTCCACTGTTGATTCTGATATCCGTAACATAGGTGCTTGAGCTACCTAACTCGGAGTCAGATCAATGTATGTGATGTTGTGAAATATTTATATTTATATTTATTTATACCTAGCTTTTAAGTTTTGTATGTAGTGCAATAAAGAGTATCTATCTATAATTTAAACATTCTGGTGTCCCAGGAAACAGTAAACAAGTGGAAAAATATTACTATTTATTACTAATGGAGAGAGTGTCGCCATGTTACACATAATTCAAATTATTGACCGTGAATTTGGCTGACTACCCACTTTATCAAATGTTCCACTTAATATTGGCGATATTATCCTTATAGAAGACGGTGGAGCTATATTACAAAAGTTTCCGTTTACAAGTACCTGACCCTAAACATTACACAAGTGTTTATGTCACTTACTTTGGGGTCGGGCAAGTCAATGCACATACGTGTATGCTGTAAATCTACGTAACAATCTACCGTATTATATAAGTTTTACTACATTAAGGGTAAATTGGCCGTGTGGTCCCCGGCAGAGTAGAATAGGCCACCCTCACTCTTACCGAGGTGTCGTAAAAGGCGACTAAGGTAAAGCTGCTGGCATGATCATCAGCACCCAGAGAAGAAAAACTCTGCATTTATATCAAAACCCTCGCCAACCCGTTTGCCAAGCGTGGTGAGTATGGCAATTACCCCTCATGTGATTGAGGGAGGCCCGTGCCCCAGCAGTGGGGACTTAAATGGGCTGACGATGATGATGATGATGATGAAGGGTAAATTGACCATGGTAGAGCCACGCTTCGAAAGTCGGCATGAATACCACGATACCACGGCCTCACAGAAAACCGGCGTGATCCAGCACTGTGCTGTATTTCGCTGCGTGAGTGAGGGTACCGGTGGCCCAATCCGGGGGAAAGGGGGATTTAAATGTTGGCAGCGCACTTGTGACGACACTGGTGTCGCGGGTGTCCATGGGCGGCGGCAATCGCTTACCATCAGGTGATCCGTCTGCTTGTCTGCCACCTATATCGTAAAAAAAACATACAGCGGCAACGCTTATAGGTAATATGAAAACACGAAACGCTTGTGCGATGTAATCGACATCTGGCGTCATCTATTGGTATAAAGTGGAACTAATGTACCGAAACGAAGTGAGGGCCGGCTGCTAGTCCAAAAATAAAAACGAAAACCGATAACGGAACAAATGGGTACCATTTGACTCAATATTCTGAGATTTTAATCTTAGTCCTTTGGGCATCTGAGTAGCTCTAGGATATAAGGGCAAACTTAATCATTAAGGTGACGAGTAGGGCACACTAGCGACGCCAATCGATTTTATTTTTTAGCTACTAAACCGGATCTATTTTAAAAAGTTTCAGGGTTACAACCTCTCGGCCAACACTGTACTATTTATTAAATAACCATGCAAAAATGTTGGGTCAATCGCATACGCGTACAAATGACACAACATTTGTACATGGCTATTTAATAAATAGTATAAGTGTTTGCCGAGAGTTTGTTACCCCGAAATTGTTTAAATAGATAATAGATCCGGTTTAGTAGCTAAAAATTAAAATCAATTGGCGTCGCTAGTGTGCCCTACCCGTCACCTAAAGGCAGTTTTCAATTATGGGCCCTATTTTTTACCACCCCGTTTATACTTACCATGGGTGCTAAACTTTGCCATACTCAAGTAAATAACACACTTGTGTTATTTACTTAAGGTGATGGGTAGGGAATACACTTGAGCACTGTAATTATATCCTGTGTAAGTGGCTGATCGTTGAGATTGGCTGCCTTAGCCTGAAATCGGTTGGAGGATATAATAATAATACCTACTGTAGTGATGCCTAGTCTGATGTCGCGAACCCGATGGCATGCGTCATCGTCTGTTTGTAATGGATGACGCGGTGCTGTCACGCTGCGCGCAGTCCCTGGGCGAACAAACGATTTTTTAAAATTTCTGTTTAGGTCCAAACAAAACGATTTATCAAAACACTGCTAACTTCATTTTTAACTACATACTATACTACACGCTGGAGCCGTAAAGTCCTTGAGTGGAGACCGCGACTCGGTAAGCGCAGTGTAGGACGCCCTGCGACAAGATGGGATGATGACATTCGAAGGCTGGCTGGTGTGGGCTGGATGAGAGTGGCCGAAAATCGGGAGCAGTGGCGTGCATTAGGGGAGACCTATGTCCAGCGGTGGACAAGTGTGGGTTGCTGATGATGATAATGATGATACTACACGCAAAGACTCGCGGCAGACGGTAGAGTATTGAATGAATTATAATTTCAATTATTTTACTAATCATAATTAGTGATTTTAATAAGTAGATTGTTTTAGGCACAGACTTGGTAGTAGATAAATATGTTGATATTCATAAGTGTTCTGTATGGACCTAAATTGAATAAACTATTTCCATTTTTCAATAACACACTTAAAATTTTCATCTCGTGTTCAAGCGGTACTGGAAACCATATCTTCCACAATCCGGGTGGCTGTTCTGCCAATTAGACTATTGAACGAGTTACTAAGCTGACGAAATTTGTAAGTGTCTGAAGACATGCGCTATCGTTTGCTATAAAAATATCGACTATAGGTCCTTAACCTCAAACGCTGTGACACAGACCAATAAGTGCGCTGTGATAAGCTAAGCTATGTTATAGCGCGGTCATATCGTTATATAATAAATTTACGATTGGTCGAGTAGTGCCTTAAACAGCCGTTTCTGTCACGTCACTGATCTAACACTACTGAAATCAAGGAAAACTGTAATATTACATTTATTATTACAAATATTTGCCGACTCAAGCAGAACTCTCTATTCCGATGTTACGTGTCACGCATCTAATCGTAATTGACGATGCTGTCACGCTGCATGCGTGTGTGGGTTTCTTCCTACACGCAGGTATAAATTAAAATATCAATAAATTCTTATAAGTAGATTCTGTGATATGCCAAGAGCAAGTCAATAATAAGTAAAGTACTAGTTTATATGTTTACTCGCCCACTGCCGAGCAAAGGCATCCATCATAGAAATCAAGTCATGCGGATTGTTGATCACAAACACGAACTATTTCGAATGAAACATACTTTTTTCTTAGATTTAAGAATCGAACCAGAACCTTGAGATCACCGGCCCGGTACTTAAACCTAGATCAATAGGGCGTTTAAACAAAAATAAAGAAAGAAAAAAAATACATACACCGATTAATAGGACACGATCACGTAGACGATGCTTTTACGTGAGCAATGAATCGTGCGTGCGTGATTAAAACTTTGGTAACCACTTACTCTAATATAACATGGAGCACACAAAGTACTGAGTATGTAGGCAATCATAGTAGATCGCCCTTGTGATGATTTTAAGACATTTTTCTGGTGTGTCAAAAAGTGACAAATGTTGAAGTTCTCCGACGAGTGCACCAGAAATGCGAACTCTTACCGACCATCAAGCAGAGGAAAGTTGCCTACTTAGGACATGTGTTAAGACACGATAGATACGAGTTGTTGCAACTTATTATGATGGGGAAAGCTGGTAAGAGGCGTGTGGGTCGGAGGAAAAAGTTATGGCTGCGTAACATCCGGGAGTGGACGGGGATCGCGAGCGCCGCCGAGCTGTTTCGCCTCGCTAGAGACCGAGAAGAATATGCTAGATTGACGACCAAACTTCGCTAGTCGGAGAGGCACTTTAAGAAGACTTTAAGTGTGTTGCTGATAAGGACTCTGGTTGGCGCTCTTTGGGGGAGGCCTACATTCAGTAGTGGCTGGCAATTGAGTGATTGATTTAATACCTGACATAATTATACCTAGAGATTATATTTTTTTATATGATATAGAGGGCAGACGAGCAGACGTATCATCTGATGGTAAGCGATTACCGCCACCCATGGGTTGCATGAACACCTGCCACGTCAAAGGAGTCACAGGTGCCCCGCCGGCCTTTTTAAAAGGAAGTACGCTCTTTTCTTGAAGGTTGTAATAATAATAATATTTCACAACATCACATACATTGATCTGACCCCGAGATAGGTAGCTCAATCATCTGTGTTACGGATATCAGAACCAACAGCGGAATTACAAATGTAAACATTTATACTTTTCTTTTGTTAATACATGTTTAATAATAATATCCCAACCGATTACGGCTGCAAGGCAGCCAATCTCAACGATCAGCCACGTACGCAGGATATATTATAGTGCACAAGTGTGTGCGCAAACACAAGTGCACTCTCTATTCCCTTACCCTCATATTCCTGATGGGACACTACTGTGACACGACCGGAGAGGGACCGCACGCAGGACCAACAGCTTAACGTGCTTTCCGAGGCACGGGGGTACAAGACCGCCAACTTCCAGACTCCGGGCTGCCACTAAGAATTTCTTACCGAAAACTTAGATACAATTTTTTAACCCGACCCGGGGATTGAACCCGGGACCTCTTGCGCAGCCGTTGCTTTAAAGTGCGACCCACTAACCGCTGTGCCACCCAGGCAGTCATACATGTTTTTAATATAAACAAAAGTTTCTTGAAAGTTTGCAGGTCGCTTCGGTGATTATTGTATCATGAACATGTCTGTTTGTATTGACAAACAGACATGTTCATTCACACAATTGTTTTTACTGTGAGGAGATTGAACCCGCAACCCTTTCACTACCACTGATCGAAACGGGTCTTCATGTTATAGGCATTTCGATCCATCGAGAGATAAACTACATAAATGTATCTCAATCACTAATCCGACATCATCGTCAGCCCATTTAAGTCCCCAATGCTGGGGCACGGGCACTTCTTTAATCACATGAGGGGTAATTGCCATACTCGCCATGGCAGACGGGTTGGCGAGGGTTTTGATATAAATGCAGAGTTTTCCTTCTCACGGTGCTGATGATCATGCCAGCAGCTTTACCTTAGTCGCCTTTTACGACACCTCGGTAAGAGTGAGGGTGGCCTATTCTACTCTGCCGGGACCACACGGCGCATCCGACATACCTACTCGTAAAGATTCTGTATAGAACTAAGTTTTTTATTTTCATTTTCTGATCGTAAATTCTGTTACCGCGTTTATTTATAGAGAAAAACAATTTACATAGGTGAGTAAAGAATCCTGGCATGCATAAAGAGTGTCACACCTCACCGCGGCAAGTGATTTACGACGAGACATTGTCGCCTTATCGGGGGAGACAGGATGCGGCTAAATAATACTGCCGCACGAGGAGAACCCGTTATACAGGGTTAATTTGGAGACAGTGGTTTAAGCAAAGTAAATATAAGTACCTTTAAAATAACACGTTTTATGAAAAAATAAACCTTTAAAATTTTTTCGCTCCTTTTTTTTGCAAAACCGCAGATCCTTAAATTATTAAATTGATTCCAAATTTTAAATAGGTTTAAATGAAGAAGAATTGGCGTCATTTACTTCTAACGTATTTCCCATATAAACGTTGCAATTTATGGATATCTCGAACTTTCATTGCTGTTAATCGGATTAAGGAAGTATTTATATATATCCCGTATTACACCTGCTCTTAGAAATATAATGCGACTAAATTTCGTACATTTTTCGACGTTATCGACTTATTTTCAACCAATTTATTTTATTAAAAACGCAATGAATCATTATGTAAATTTAACAGAGATACAGCTGTTGTATTTCTAGTTACACAATGTCTTAAAGAAAATCAAAATATAATCAAGTTTCAATCATTATTAGTTATTGGTATTCGCAAATGCACACAATTTTCATACCAATTTCAACAACAACCATGGCTGTCTCTACTCGCAACTAACGGTCGCGGGTGGCGCGACAGAGATAGCGAGATGTCCGAAGAACGGCGAAGCTTGCCTCGAATTAAATTTGAACTCATAAGTGTCTTAACTATCGAACTAAGTGACCACAACGACCGCTGCCCTGTGAAGACTTCCGAGCTAAAATACTTTGAGATTTTTGTATGAAACATGGTGCAACAAAAAAATAGGTGTCATTTTATTTTTCATAACCTACACATACTAAAAATTTGCGCACTGACTCCGAGGTAACCCTGTGTGTAAAACCTTAGGTATTCATTATTTTGGTTTATTCCCTATGAATAAGAAGCAGGTCTAAGAATAGAACACTCAAAGATACACCAGTTTCGCAGTAGACACGAGTAGTACATGTAGCTGTTATTTGTAAAAATATATATTTTTACGACGACGAGGATAAGGAAGAGCCGACCCCAGCTAAAGTGGGAACAGGCAAAGAAGAAGAATATGTATTGTTACGACTCGACTAGTGCCCCTTCCATGCGGAGACAGAGCTTTCGTCGGTAAGATTACTTACGCGTTTACTTGAATTTTCGTACCCCTGCTACTATATTTACCAACATACACAAAAAAGTTAGGTAATATTAATACAGAAAAAGCCACTGCTTTGTCACTAGTATAGTTTAGTATCAGCCTATATACTGTCCCACTGCAGGGCAAATACCTCCATCATAGAAATCATGGATTAGGCTTAATCACCACGCTTGCCTAATGCGGGTCGGTGATCACAAACCCAAGCTATGTTTGAAAATTTCGAAACATACCTTTGCTCGAGCCGAGAATCAAACCCAGGACCCCGAGATCACGGCCTAGTACTTAAACCACTAGACCAACGGGGCGTTGTCACTAGTGCGATCTGATAAATTCTGAATAGGTAGGTTACACTATTTTCAGACCATCTGGTAAGGTCAACATCCTCCATCCATCCATCAATCGCCCAACCAGTCGGTGTTAAATACCTACTTATTTAATTACTCATATTTGATTAACCTCCTATTAGGTACGCGGCCTCAACTCGAGGATCCTTCTGCACCAAAGGCCGACTGATCTCCTCGCAATGTGCTCTGCCCCATGCCACTTCATCGTCAGCCCATTTAAGTCCCCACTGCTGGGGCACGGGCCTCCCTCAATCACATGAGGTGTAATTGCCATACTCACCACGCTTGGCAGACGGGTTGGCGAGGGTTTTGATATAAATGCAGACTTTTCCTTCTCTGGGTGCTGATGATCATGCCAGCAGCTTTACCTAAGTCGCCTTTTACGACACCTCGGTAAGAGTGAGGGTGGCCTATTCTACTCTGCCGGGGACCACACGGCATCTGTACAGTACACACGAGCAGACAAATGAAAAAACCTTGTAGAAGTTTAAATAGATACTATATTAAGACCAGACAATTACCGAATACCATGCCACTTATGACATGGAATTCTTTGGACTATGTCTTTGACCTTAGTACTCCTGTGGATCTCATCATTCCTGATACAGGCCCCCACAAGTTGATCTGACGATCTGGTGAAGGTCGCGGGAATTCCTTGGATTTGTGTTGAGATCATTGGGGAAGGCCTATGTCCAGCATTGGACGTACATTAGCTGAAATAATGATGATTGAATTAACTAAAGAAATTGAATTATCTGTGTATATATTTAATTTTTGTTTGCATGTTCCTTTTTAAAGTTCAAAGCTTAGTCATAGTCCAAAACGGAGTGCTGTTAATCTTTTGTTTTCTCTTGTCGCGCGACGCGATAACGAGAGAGCAACAGCGACGCATCGTAAATCATACCGCAGCGCGACAGCGTGACGTCGCGACGTAACAACGTTCGCGCTCAGAAACTCCCGGCCGAGTATTGTCGCTATTTGTTATACTATAGTAAACGCAAGAGTATTTCATTCAGTATCAGCCTATAAACTGTCCCACTGCAGGGCAAAGGCCTCCATCATAGAAATCAAATTATCGCTACTAGGATGGGATTAAGCTTAATCACCACGCTTGCCAAATGATTACAAACCCGAGCTATGATCGAAAAATTCGAAACATACTTTTCGCTCGACTCGGGATTCGAACCCAGGACCCCGAGATCACGGCCCAGGTACTTAAACCACTAGACCAACAGGGCGTTCATTAAGTGATTTTTTTTCTCAGTAAGTGAATTTCTTTTTTGTAATTCTTATGAGAAATAAAGATCTTAAACCTAAGTGCGGCGGCGGTATTTCATTCATTAAGTGAAAAAGCTATTTGCTCCAAAGCCAATGGCTAAGTTAATTTCATAAAATCTAATTCAGGATTAGGCACGCTAGATGACACAAAGTTATTTATTTATCAAGTACTTCAAGACACTAAATGCATTTCGGCAAAGCGCGAAGCGGTGTGACCACGAGTAATAGAAATTACTCGTGTGACAAACTTGGTGTGGACACGAGTCCGGCGTGTACTTGAAGGATGATGACTACGGGGCGGATATAAGAAGAGAAATGAAGCGATGATCCTAATAATTTTGCACCTGATTGATAGTTTCTACAAGACTTATCAATCGATTGACTGTCAACTTATCGATTATCGACGATGCCCTTAGTCGATGATCTATCGATGGACTGGTAAACCTTATGTAAAGCTTCTGCTAACCTAGAGTGCGTACCACAAAAGAAGTAGCGCCGCAAAACATGGAACTAAAATTTTAGATTCCTTGTGCAATGCAAATAAAGGCCAAAGAATGTTTAGGTGACTGAAGTGGCGCTTATCAAGGGATTTTCTTCTTTTCGATCGGAAAATAATGTATTTCTAAATGTAATAATAATATACTCTTCAGTGAATAGGGTTTAAAGCTTTTACATGTTAATGAGTTTGCGATCCGGAAATTATGTCGTGGATAAGGAAAATTGAGGAAACCTTGACCGTGTATTGCAAGGAAAAACGTGACGAAATTTTCGTTGACACGACCAAAAATACAATTAATTATACTGTGAATATTTTAAGGGCTTACCTGTTACCATTTACTGATTTCGAGCCTCGAATCGACAAAATGGCGTTTTTGGGCGTATGGAAGCCCCAGTTAAATATTTAGAAATACATAAATTGTGAAAATTTCAACTGTGTAACTGTCGCGACTCTTGAAATAGAGCCTGGAGACAGATAGACGGACAAAGTCTCAGTTTTTAACTTATGGGCACGGAACCCTAAAAAGTAACAATAGTTTATCTAGTATACGAAAAATTTGATCTAATAATAAACTCTTTCGTTTAGCTAAAAAGACGATGGATGGACTGCCTCATGGCTCAGTGGTTAGTGGGTCGCACTTTAAAGCGACGGCTACACAAGAGGTTCTTGGTTCAATCCCAGGTCGGGCCAAAAATGTGTAAGTTTTTGGTAAGAAATTCTTAGTGTCAGCCCGGAGTCTGGAAGTTGGCGGTCTTGTACCCCCGTGCCTTGGAAAGTGTTGGATAGCAAGGCACTAGCCTGAATCCCCGCACTCATTCATATTTAAATGTAATATTAATGATTAAATCAAAATAGCGGAAGATATGGCACGTCCCCTTCAATTAGACATCTGAAAACGGAGCTATTTTGAATAATTTGTACAAATCGTAAAAGCTCACATAAGGCTTTTTGGTAACCTTTATCCCACTTAAAACAAAAGGGTATATGACTAAGCTCGAGATTTTACAAAATATAAATATTTTTATCAAAATATAGGTAAATATATGCCAATAGCAAAACTTCTCAGTTAAAATATAACGTCTAGCCGGTTTTATTGTCATTTAAAGATTCATGGGCAAGTTCATTTTAAAAGTATGAAATTATTAAAAAATAATTATACCATTGAATAACCCATACAATTTGCACCAACTATTATAATAGAACCATTGCCATAAACAAAACATTCAATACCAGCATAAACATAGCTACCATACAAAATTCTAATGAAATGCATACAAAATACTTGCGTGTGACGTTACTACTTAGTAGCCATTTGTATGGAGCGTTTTGGGTTTGCCCAAAATAATGTGATTTTAAAGTTGTGATATCTCAGGTAGTTTAAGGTGGCGGGTAGGGCACACTAGCGATGCCATTCGATAGATAGATAGATAGATATTCTTTATTGCACAAAAATAAAATACAAGCATGATACAACAGCAACAGACAGTACAATAAGTAATAACAATCGATTTTAATTTTTAGCTAGTAAATCGGATCTATTTTAAACAATTTAGGGATTACAACCTCTCGGCAAACACTTATACTATTTATTAAATAACCATGCAGAAATTTTGGGTCCAAGGCGTACGCAAAAAATAGATTCACGCTAAAATCGGCGACTTTTGGCGTGAATCAATTTTTCGCGTACAAAAACGGACCCAACATTTGTGTATGGTTATTTAATAAATAGTATAAGTGTTTGCCGAGAGGTTATAACCCCGAAAATGTTTAAAATAGATCCGGTTTAGTAGTTAAAAATTTAAATCGATTGGCGTCGCTAGTGTGCCCTACCCGTCACCTTAAACTACCTGAGATATCACAACTTTAAAATCACATTATTTTGGGCAAACCCAAAACGCTCCATACAAATGGCTACTAAGATGTGACGTCACAAACAAGTATTTTGTATCCATTTCATTTGAATTTTGTATGGTAGCTATATCAAATGTCACCGTTACCTTAAATGAGAATGAAGTAATTCTTTCAACGATGTTTCTTTCATTGAGAGGTCTTTTGATTACAAAAAATAAAAAGTCAAATACCCTATTAAAAATGTTTTTATGTGACACGACCGCTTGTCAGGCTCGCCAATTTGCGACTATGTCAGTGTACTTACTACGTGAAATTAGGCGACGGGTACCTAATCGAAGCGGTCCACGCGGTAGAGACGAGTCACCTATCTTCCGCTATTTTGATTTAATCTAAGTTGGTTCTACATAAAATGTAATTCTTTACTACGTAATACAATTATTAGAAAACGCAAGTGTATTATTTCCGTATGTAAATTCCAACAGAAAGCATGTTAAGCCGTTGGTCGCATCTTTCTCCGGTCGTGTCACACCGGTGTCCCATCGGAATATGAGGGTAAGGGAATAGAGAGTGCACTTGTGTTTGCGCACACAGTTGAACACTATAATATATCCTGCTTACGTGGCGCCGTAGCCGTAATCGGTTGGAGGATCTTATAAAGATGGTTCAGCTGGGGAGTGAGCTAAGCACGGGCGCTTCTCGGTGACAAATTCACTATACTCCTTTCCACAGAACACATTTATTCTTCCTTTCGCTTTAGCATGATATGGGTGACAGATGTCAAACGTGTCCTCACGTATAAAAGAAGGTTTCTTGTTGTAACTTCGTGCACGCATAACTCTGCCCTGCTGTCACCGATATCATGAGAAAGCGAAAGGAGTATACTTACATATATTTTTTCTCCTAGCACCTAATCTCATTTTTATATGGGATACGTAATCAATCATGAATCAATCCACAGCCTGTGTCCGCCCATGGCTGAAGGTAGGCTTTTTTCATGCTGCGCCACAGATTTATTACTACTTCACCTAACCATCCAGTTACTTCCAGTAGGACCTTTCTAATCAATCTTTCTTTTTTTTTAAACGGTTTTATTTAGCTCGACCCGTACGGTATTTGGATCAAAATTAGAAATTGAAATTTAAGTACCGTCCTGTTGTCAGATTGATCTTAAATTTGGTACACACCTTTAGTTCCGATGACAATACAATATAGTAATATCAATAACATTGTAAATCTAAGATGGCCGCCGGTACAAAATGGCGGATTTCAGTTTTTTCCACAACCTAAATATGGGTATCAAATGAAAGGCGTAGGCATTTTCGTTAAATACTAAAAACTATAAAATAAAAAATCGGTAAAAAAAAACTTTAACGTAACGTAACTTTTAAGTAAAACGGTTTTATCTTATGTGCACTGAAAATTAGAAAATAATAAGAACAATTAGGTATTCTGAACTTCTGGTTCAGAAATATTTTAGTACTAGGCAGAATAGCTTTTAGGCATATTATACTACAATAAAAACGTGGGGCCCACTCTTAGTATAGAAGAAAGTATTACAGTAATAGTTAATGTGCCTCACGTTTTTATTTTAGCTATTTTATAATATATTTTATATTATATTTACAAGCTATTCTGCCTAGTACTAAAATATTTCTGAACTAGAAGTTCAGAATACCCAATAGTTATTATTATTTTCTAGTTTTCAGTGCACATAAGATAAAACCGTTTGACTTAAAAGTTTTTTTTTCGATTTTTTTTTATAGGTAGCAGACAAGCAGACGAATCTCCTGATGGTAAGCGATTGCCACCGCCCATAGACACCCGTGACACCAATGCAGTCACAAGTGCGCTGCCACCCTTAAACGCCCCTTTCCCTCGGTTTGCGTCTCCAGTACCCTCACTCCCGCAGCGAAACACAGCACAGTGCTGCTGCGCGCCAGTTTTCTGTGGGCCGTGGTATTACTCCGGTAGAGCCGGCTCATTCATGCCGAAGCGTGGCTCTCCCACGGTCCCGCTTTTGACAGATCACTCTTTTTGGTGTCGCGAAGTGCATTTTTTCGAATATGATACAATAATCACCGAAGCGACCTGCAAACTTTCAAGAAAATAGCCTATACGCAAATGCTTGATGCCAGGCTTGAGCAGCCGTTTCCCAGCGTCAAAAAAAAATTAAAATAAAAAAAGGCTTGAGCAGCCGTATAATATTATTGTTTTAATTTGTTTTTGTTTTTCTCTCTTAATTATTATAATTCTTGTAATGTTTTAGTTTATATTTGTTTCTTTTTCTGTTTGTTGAAATATAGTACGATATTTGACTTTTTATTTTTGTAATCAAAGGACCTAGATAGATAGATAGATAGATACTCTTTATTGCACAACATACAAAACTTAAAAGCTGGGTATACAGAGATACAATGTACAATTTAGGCGGTCTTATCGCTGGGAGCGATCTCTACCAGACAACCTCCATGTAAAAGACATTAGATAGAAGATGGGAGGGTGGTGCAATCCTTAAATGATAAATGATAGAAATATCGTTAAAGGATTACTTGAATGATGAAATTTAAACTACCTGAGATCTGGGTCTGGACTTACCATGGACTTACCATCAGGTGATCCGTCTACTCGCCTGCCCCCTATCTCATAAAAACAGTTTTACGCTCATTACAGACAGGATAACAAATGTCGTGACCTTCCACAATGATTTACACTCAAGTATGCTAAGTTAGTATAAAATGTAGGTAAACATACATATACTTGTCTTGACCGTGGGAGAGCCACGCTTCGGATGCATGGGCCGGCTCGATACCAGTGGCATGAAGCAGCAATGTGCTGTTTCGCTGCGTGAGTGAGGGTACCGGAGACCAAAACCGGGGGAAAGGGGGGTTCAAAAGTTGGCAGCGCACTTGTTATCGGGTGTTAATGGCGGTGGCTAATCGCTCATCGCTTACCATCAGATGATCCGCCTGCTTGTCTGCCACCTATCACATAAAAAAAAGACTATCAGTTGCCCCGTATAAGCAAAGGTCGCGAGTTCAATTCTCGAATCAACACAATTGATGAGACAGATAATGTTTAAGGGTCTGGGTTTAGCGCACCTTCGATGTTTCCGGCTTCCACAGAACAAGGGAAAACTGACTTAGCTTGAAATTTAGTTAGGAAAATAACAAATGAATAAACCACGCTAGTTGAGTTAGTGTTGTAATACTAGTACCTACATAATCATCATTATCATCATCATTTCAGCCAATAGACGTCCACTGCTGGACACAGCCCCCCCCCAATGTTCTCCATACAGATCTGTCCTGTCCCGCCCGCATCTAATGGATTCCCGCGATCTTCACGAGATCGTTGGTACACCTTGTGGGGGGCCTGCCACGGCTGCGACTTCCTGTACGTGGCCACCACTCGAGGATCTTTCTGCCCCAACGGCCGTCTGTATTCCTCGCTATGTGCCCTGCCCATTGCCACTTGAGGCATGCAATTCTTTGGGCTATGTCTGTGACCTTAGTTCTCCTGCGGATCTAATCATTTCTGATACGATCACGCATTGAGACTCCGAGCATAACCCTGTCCGTTGCTCTCTGTGACCTATATAATTTGTGAGTACATACATACACTCTACACTTTACACACAGTTACTTACTAATAAATGAACTTCAAAATACCAGCTTTACATAACCGTGTAAGCTCGCGGCGCTACAAGTTCAAAAACAAACACTATGAATAACATGGGGAATCCAACATTTTAGCAACATCGCCTCGCGACAACTCGTGAAACTTTGTTCTGGAACTTATGTGAAGAAACTTTGGTAACAATTTGACAACAAAATGCTTCTTCAAAGAGAAGCTGAGCAAGCAATCTCGGAGTTAGTGCTTAAGTGATAAGTTGAGGTTTTCCCTCGAGGGTGTACTTGTATAGCCCGGGGTACGCTTAGACCCTTTGGAGGTTTGGTTAGTCTGATAATTACAATGAAGCGACAACTGTCTGACCTTCGCAACCCTACTACCAGACCAGCTGCATCATGGTTACACGTTTCAGAAACTATCCGAAACATTCAGGTTTTTCTCATTATATTTTCGAACACTGCTGAGCTAAGAAAAAAGCGAAAAATAATATTATGATACTGACATGTTACAACATACCTAAGACCGCTGAAATTGTACAATTAAGTTTTTGTAATGCCTATCTCGAAACTGGAATTCGAGGCAAAAAAATCTATGACAGATACGTCAGTGTCAGAACTATCAAAGTCACTTATGTCATTATCAAATCAAGTTTTCAGGTTTTTTCAACCTTTTTGTTATATGCTTATTTTCTTAGTATAGGCTGGCACAATTCATGATAAGGATTTTCTCAAAAAATAGAAACTTAATTACGTCTTCATCTTCACCATCACTACTGTCAGAATCTCTGACTACGGAATCTAAGTCTGTCACTTGTGGAATAAAGTTTTCCACCACTCCAGTAATTAATACGTCCAGTTTTGCGTCCAATAAAACGGGCGCGTTATCGACCTACGGATTCAGCCGAGAGTCCGAGACTACTCTTAACGAAATCGCAGGTTTTAAGACTTTCTTAGGTCCTAGCAAGTTGTTCACGTGACAACTCACTTAACTCACAATAGCATTGTTTAAAACGATTAAAATTCAAAGATTTCTATATTAATATCCCTTTGCGGCACTACACTGCACTAAACAACAACATGTAAGTTCAAATGTTATTAACACCTGAAGTGACACAGGCTCAATACCTGATTTTCTTATGTAAATATAAGTCAATAAAATTACTTCTTTATATTAAACAATTAAAATTACCAATAAACAAATTATGTCGGCGTATGTTTTTAAGAAATAAGAATATACTATTGTACGATCATTTTATTGCAGTGGTAACATTGTAGTAGCTTTTTTGGTCTTGAATTCCAGTTTTGGATATAGTTGTTTAAGTTGTGTTTTCTTGTACCATAAAGTATATCTATCTATATATCTATACCTAATTGTCACATCAGCCCCGAAGTAAAAAATGTTTTTGTAGGTATGTTACGATTTATTTATTTATTCAATTGTAAAAAACCAAAGTTTCAGAATGTTAGTCACTTGAACACATAGTTATAATTTGAATTGAATTAAAATAAAAATACAATAGGATTCTACATAAAAATACATTATAACAATAAAAATTACAATAGACAAGTCAAACAGAATTAATTACATATAAAAAATTACAATGAATGGATAACAAATACAAATATATACAATTAAAAATGGTCAGACATTAAAATTTAGATAATGGAAGGCTTTGCAACAAACGACAGTCAAGCATTAGAGATAACTGCAGATGAGGTTGAAGAAATACTATTCAGGGAATAGTGTTGTGTATTGACCGTGGGAGAGCCACGCTTCGGCATGAATGGGCCGGCTCGATACCAGAGTTATACCACGGCCTCACAGAGAATTGAACGTTATACAATGTTCTATTGTCAATCCATTTTCTTTTTAAGCTCTAGGGATATCCCCCAAATAATAGAACGAATATAATGTTTACTCGTGTAGGAATTTTCAACTATAAATGAAAAGCCACATTCGGATTACAATAAAACGTATTATTATGTTGTTTAAAAATATAAATACATTAATAACTTGGTAAACAGAAAAACCATATGAGGCACAGGATATAAACGATTTAATTCCGAAGAAAAAGAAATAAACTGGCCGCGGATCGATATTTAGGATCGGTACCTAGTATCTTCTTTCTTTTCAATAATTTCGATTTACATTTCTCCAAAAGTACTAATAACTTCTTTTCTATTATTATTGTATTCGATTCACGTTTGTTTGAAGTACATATCGATTATTCACTTTAATCGAAGTTTTCAGTAGGTCTCCTCTTTATGAGAGAAACGTCAAATGTGACCTTTTATTTTGGCTGTACATTAGCTCGTCAGTTGTTAAGGGGCTCTTCATCGTCAGTCCATTTAAGTCCCCCCAGCTGGGGCACGGGCCTCCCTGAATCACATGAGGGGTAATTTCCATACTCACCACGCTTGGCAGACGGGTTGGTGCCCTCACCAATCAGCACCCAGAGAAGGAAAACTCTGCATATATATCAAATCCCTATTTGATATATATGCAGAGTTTTCCTTCTCTGGGTGCTGATGATCATGCCAGCAGATTTACCTTAGTCGCCTTTTACGACACCTCGGTAAGAGTGAGGGTGGCCTATTCTACTCTGCCGGGGACCACACGGCCAAGGGGCTCTATCTTTGTACAATTAATTTCGTCTATCCCATAATACGAAAGAAATTATACTGCAATAATTTTATTGTATAAATGATTTGCCTAAAATTTTGATACACGTAAGGAACTATACTAATTCTCTATCTGCTTTTACGTGCTTTCTTATTTCTATGTATTACTTAATTTACAGGGTGAAAGGCTTGCATTGGGTCGCTGCGTTAGTATTTTATCTTATAAACGTGATCATTATGAAACTTCTTTACCTTTTAAACTTTTCAAAATTCAAAATTACTTTATTTGTATAGGCTTATATACAGCTCTTAATAATATAAATTATAGCTATGTATATTATACATGTAATTAAACATATATGTCGATACAAAAAATATACTAAGAAATTGATAAGTATAATGTGATTCTACCACCGGAATCGGAAAGTTGATTCTGACGAGAAGATCCGGCAAGAAACTTGCCAGTTACTCTTTTCAATCACCAAAATTTTTGTAAGTACAGTATCAGTTTATCATTTCCACAAATTCTTGTCATTTAAGTAATCATTAACGGTATAATAGGCTTTTGCCATTAAATATTTTTTAACATGTGTTTTTAATTAGGCATTGAAATCAGCAAGCTTTGTTATAATTCTATACTCATCCTATAAAGCCATCTTAAAGTCTGTAGATGGAACAGCAAGCTTGTTTATCTATATTTATCAGGTGTCGATTTTGATTTCTTTTTTACTACTATCAGTCAAAGATGTACTGTGATTATGTAAAATGTTAATTTTTTGAACAAGTTCTAACTCTCGTATAATACTATATGCCTGAACTTATTCTACACGAACAACAGCCTAGAATATCAGCCGCAAAGCCATAACAGCAGACCATGATCATAACGCTATGGAATAACTGAAATAGACAAGTCTGGCTGCTTCAATATCGGTCAGATGTCTTTGAGAATCACTTGTCCAGCAGCAAAAATGCAGATAAGTACTAGAAAAGTTATGATTTATACCGCGGGTAGCCCGAGTGTCTGGGCCTGGTGGTGGTGATTGATTGGGAAAGGGTGGATTGTTGAACAGTCATACAAGCCATTTAAGTACATTAAGTTTATGTAATGCCTACCTTTTAAATTGTCTATTTTGGGCAATCAAAAAAGTATATCTATTCAGTCGTTAGCTGTTTGGTTCTAGTAAAAATGTATTTGATATCTAAAACTGCGTAGAAAATTTGCTAAATTATTTTTGTTTGAAAGAATTTACTCCTGCCTGTCACCACTTTCAGGATTGGATGATAAAATTTAGGAAAACGAAGTGGACGTCTTCAATAACAATAGCAAATGAGCCAGGATAACTTTTATTGTTGTTTCTTGTTTATTCTTCAATACTTCTCACAACGACCAGTATCTTTTCAATGCATTTGTCATTCTGTCTTCTTACTTTCAATTTCTATTTTACCTCCTTCTGATACAGTCGACTAAAAAGAAAACGCCCATCTACTCAGGTAGTAACATAAAAAAGTCAAATAGTAAGACGTTATTATTCATTGTTTCTATCATTGTCCCAACACTAATCAAGATCGTGAAAGATCGTGTCAACGTACAACTATATCGCCTATTGTCTTTTAGGGTTATTACTATCGCAAAATATGTAGATGAAATATGTTATTATTCTGTGAAATAACGTTTATTTTATTAAAAAAAATACTTATGCGTGATAAGAAAGATAAATTATATTTTTCTGATCGTCGTTCGCAAGTAAAAACTGCACAACAACCATTTTGACGAGTTCCACTCAGCGACAGATACGAATTCGAAATGGCGTACACGACCAACGTAGAATCACGTTGGTCGTGTACTTTGGCAGAGGGGAAATCGTCCACATGCCACGTCCCGTGTTAAATTGTCTAAGTGTTTTCCCATTTTTTTTTACGACGTCGAAGATGTTGGACAAAAATTTGTCTGTGATTGTAAAATTTATGGGCTGTAATTAATAGTCCTGAAGCAATTTATTATTCTACAAAATTAACTTTCTTCGTTTAATGTTTGCCTCGATTAATAATCGTCAACAAGATATAACCAAAAACTGACTTATAAAGAATTTAATTGTTGTACATACCTATTTATGAATGGGCCGGCTCAACCAGAGTGATACCATGACCTCATAAAAGACTAGCGTGAAGCAGCGTCCGTGCACCTAACCGATATTTTGGATGAGATAGCTATGACGGCCAATTTCAACGATCAGCTAAAGACGGCTGATGCATCACACACACACGTGTGCAGTATTATATGTCCTGACATATTATACTGCATAAGCACTTACCCTAATTTTGATAGAACACCCAGTTTGACAAAACCAAAGAGGGATAAAGCTTAAGACTAACGGCTTAATGAGCTTTCTGATATAAGACCGCTAATTTCCAGAGCTCAGACTAAGACTGAGAATTTTATAACTTTTTTGACCGTGGGAGAGCTACGCTTCGGGATGAATGGGCCGGCTCGGAGGTTGGCAGCGCACTTGGGCCTCCACTGGTGTCGCGGGTGTCCATGGGCGCCGGCAATTGCTTACCATCAGGTTCAGGATGGATCACCGTCTGCTCGTCTGCGACCTATCACATAAAAAACCCCCTCCACCCCCTGTCGAATACTCAAACGGTTTTTAAATAAGTTGAAGCGGTTTCTTTATAAAAGTACACCTAAAAGCAATCTTAAAGGAAACCGCGCAGCCCATTCTCACGCCAGTTGGTAAGGAATAAATCCTTTTTTTACTGTGTCGGAAGAAATTCCCATTATGAGTAAAAAGTCACAAGGGCAAGTATCCTTTATGCCGAAAGCGGTCAACACTAGGGATGCGCGATTTTGTGCTTATCCGATTGTTGGTGCCATGCAATGGTATCCGTAACACAGGTGCTTGAGCTACCTATCTCGGAATCAGATCAATGTATGTGATGTTGTGATATAATGGTAGCTCAGTGCATGAGAATGAGTACGTTCTTAATAGGGGTTCGTAGGTTTGAATTAGAATATGCAACTTTGTACTTTTACTAATTTCTTACTCTAAGTAAGTAATTTTTATGCATATTTCTGCCATTAACACAGCGGTGCGGAAATCCATGCATTTCGGATAGTTTCTGAAACAAGTGCACCATTGTTAGTCTGGTGCCCCTTGTTTAAGTCGCTTCCTTTCAATTACTATACTCCCCAAATTCTGGATTATTGTTCAAGCATACCTCAAGCTCAGAAGCTGTGGCTTTGTTTGCCGATTGTGGATTGGTAACCAATTTTGTGCACAAAAAATGACAGTTGATATTTTTATAGCAATCTTTTGCAATTTATTCTTATGTAAATAACACGCTTAAAAATTTCATCTCGTGTTCAGGCGGGACTCGAACCCACATCTTTCACAATCCGGGTGGATGGTCTACCAATTAGACCGCTGAACGCGTCACCAAGCCGATGAAACTTGTAAGTGCTTGATTCGACATGAGCTGTCGATAGTATCATCAATATTGTAGGTAGATGAAATGTTTAAGTGTGTTATTTACATAAAAAAATGATTTCAGAAAACATTATAATATATAAATATTCACTGATGTACGCGAAAGCTCTAAATAATTAAATTAATTTTTACCAAACCTAATGTAAATAAATCTACTTTCCTGTGTTCCGGCTATTTCCATCATTTATGTTTTGTATCATCCATCCATCCATCGCAAGACTTTATGTTCGCGATCCGATCTTTCAAAAGATCGAATCGGTTCGCGCATCCCTAGTCAACACGGTGTTTATTCCTCTCACAATTCGGCCCTTTTGTGTTGCTCAACACAATCGACACTTGTGGGTAAATAATCTTTGTACTGCCTTTTTGTCGCTTTCGGCTTCACATGGCTACACTTTAGGGTTCGAGTCCTAAGAAGGAAAATTGGGCCCTTATAGGATTACTTTGTTGTGGGTAACAAATGTCTGGCCATTTCGAACCGGAAGAAGAGGTAGACCAAAAATGTTGACTTCGTAAAGGTTGACATATGCGCCATATATAACCAAGGATATCAAAGACCGTGAAAAGGTTATGAGCAGTATTTTTTTGAAGAAATAGGCATGTGTGTTGGTAGTGTAGAGCGTCCTCAGGCCGGATGGAGTGACAAACTGCACAAGATGACTGGCTTGAGCTGGATGCGAGTAGCCGAAGTGGAGTGAGTGAAGCAGCAGTGGACTGCAAGAGGCTGATGAAGATGATAAGGCGTGTATCTAGAGTTGTTGAAAGACTTGGTTAAAAAGGAGCACTTCCAAACTTTCTCAGTAGCACTACAATTTGTATTCGAAGGCCTCGCTGATGACATCATTTGTGGTAACTGTGGAGGAGCCACATTTCGGCTTGGACTTAAGTGATACCACGGCCTCACAGAAAACCGGCGTGAAGCAGCGTATGCGCTGTGTTTCGCCAAGTCAGGGTTTTTCTTTTTTGGACTATAGGCTATCGCTTGACCACAATCGCACCTGATGGAAAGCGACCTGATAAGCCCAATTCAGGTGGAAGAGGAGTTTAAAGGTTACCAGCACACTTGTGATTCCACTGGTCTTGCCTGTGTAAATTAGCGGCAATGGCTTATCATCAGGTGATCTGCTCGTTTGCCATCTATCACATAAAGAAAATCACTAGCGAAATAAGATGGCGGGCTCGATTTTTTACGTTCCAGTGTAGTTACGTGGAAACATACTTACATAAACAGAAAAAATGCCATGTACAATAAGGCTGTAATTTGTTTTCCGGAGATCCCCTTTGGAAACTTCTTGACCCGTCATTCATCGTATTAAGCTGAAAGGTACCGCACACTAGCGACGCCAATTGATTTAATTCTTTGACTACTAAACACGATCTAATTTTACTAATTGTGGTCCGTCGGAGACTCTGTAAACCTGTCTAATATTAAATTAATCACTTTGCACTAAGTACTATTTGGTCTGTTTTTGTACTCGAAACTGTGGTTAACACCTTTTGGCACGAATTAAAGTTTCGAGTACAACAACAGAGCTAACACCTGTGTATGATTATTAAATAAATAGTATACATGTTTGCCGAGTCTTCGACGGTCGGCAATTGGTAAAAATACATCCAGTTTAGTAGCAAAAGAATAACCTAAATTGGCGTCGCTAGTGTGCGCAACCCTTCACCTTAAGCCACGCTTCGTATTTCCGTACAGCAGTATTTCCTTCAGCAGTGTGTAAGCCTTTGACAAGTGCGATATAAGTCCTTAAGTCGAAAGCCTTAAGAACGTATATGAATGAAATGTGTCGATGTATGTACGCTCCCGTGAGAAAACTTTCGATTCAGACTAAAAGTTGACTTTAACTCCAGAATAACAAAATAAAAACCGGTCACTAGGAACGGACCCCTTAAATCTAATTTAAGGGATGATTCAAATCAAACAGTAAACAAAATTGAAGACGACAATAGACTCAGCGCGGCGCTACGAAAGACGAACGACGACGAACTAAAATTTGATATTTCTTGCTTCTAAGATCATAAACAATGGAGTAGGGACAATTTAGAGCGCATGATTGTGACAGGGAAAGTGGAAGGGAGAAGACCGAGAAGCCGTAGTTCCCAGCGATGGTCAGAGCAGACAGCGAAACAGCTCGGGATCCTGATAAGCGGTGCACTGCGTCAAGCGGCGGAGCGCAGCCGATGGCGACAGCTGGTCGACAAAATCGGAAGGAGTCATGATCCTCAGCAGTGAGAATCGACCAAAGAGAGAGAGACAGAGTTAGAGAAGAGCATATAGCCAAAATTTGAAGCAAGCGCTTTTCACGGCATTTTGGTGGTGCGGACATAAGTTCACATTTGGGATTCTGTCGATAAAACTCAAACCAAATGTGTATTTCAAATATGAATGAATAAGCATTTCAAAAGTTTTATATAGTATCTAGTGGGTTTTAATGTACAGTTGTCTGCAATAAAATGTAATCACTTCGACTCTTAAGGTGGAACAATAAGGTTCATATTTAAATGAGGCTGTATTTTTATTAGTGCAGGTGATTGTTCTATTGTGCAGTGAAGGGCTGCAAAGCGATTTAATCCTTGAATCGTCGAGTGAGTGACAACTCACTCGACGAGTCGAGTCGAGTGAGTTGTCACGTGGAATACTTATATTCAATAGACGTGTGTAACTCTTTACTGAAACGACTTAGTGATCCAACTCAGCCATAGGATACACTGTTCCGACTCTCTAATGTTTGCTACGAATGTATCATTCGACTCATCGAGTCCAAGTGAACCGAATGATCCGAATGAGCTGAATGATCCGAATGAGCTGAATGATCCGAGTGAGCCCAATGATCCGAATAAGCGGAATGATCCGAATTCAGAGTGAATGAGTAAGCTGTGGGTTTTCCGGGGTGAGTAGGTAACCGTCTTTCCATGTATAACGCGGGGAAAAGAGATAGGTATATAACATGTTATAGCAGGAGGGGAGCGATTATTCATCGTAATAAATCAATTAATCACGATCTATCTGAGAGTTGATGTTATAAATGATTCAAATAAAGCGTTTCACTGTTTCACATCTCTGCACTGATCCAGCTGCAAATGTTCCAATCTTTTGAAAGATACGTTTTTGTCAGGTCTAATATTTAACCAACCCTGTATCTAAAATACTGGAGCAAAATACAGTATTGAGTACGACGAAATGTGTATATGATTTATGTATATTTATCATATTATATAATGTTTTATATTTGTTTATATGAGAGGTGGCAGACGAGCAGACGGATCACCTGATGGTAAGCAATTTCGCCGCCCATGGACACTCGCAACACCAGTGGAGTCACAAGTGCGCTGCCAACCTCTTCCCCTTCCCCCCCATTGGGCCTCCGGTAACCTCACTCACACGGCGAAACACAGCGCAGGCGCTGCTTCACGCCGGTCTTCTGTGAGGCAGTGGTATCACTCCGGTCGAGCCGGCCCATTCATGCCTAAGCGTGGCTCTCCCACATTTATATATATAATATAATACTCACATGTATGTTTATGGATATATATATTTATTTAGCCTTCATAGATATTTCTGCATCGACTAGTGGGTGATTGGTAGAGAATGCTGAATAGCATTAAGTCCGCCAATTGTACTTTATAATCTTGTGAAATAGAGAATAAATAAATAAATAAAATGTCGCCAACAATAGCATCCTATACATCAATGGTACATGAGTTTAAGATACTTAGTTTGATTAGGCGTTCTAATTTGTTTTCATACATTTATTATATAGTACCACTTCGGCGTAAATGGGCCGGCTCGACCGAAGTGATACCACTCACTGTAAACCGGTGTGAAGCAGCGTCTGCATCGCTGCGTGAGTGAAGGTACCGGAAGCCAAACCCGGGGAAAAGGGATTTTAAAGGTTGGCAGCACACTTGTGAATATACTGATGGGCAGAGTGATTCGCCTGCCACCATCACATGAAAAAAAGTGTCCGATATGTGCCTACGACTACCATCAGATGGTTTGGCAGAATGATTGACTGGGAAACAAAACCCAGAACCCTCCACGTTTGAACAAGAACACCACTAAGTCATCGAAGTCGTCAACATTTCTTCTTAGGCAAGTTTGAACAATAATATTCTATGCATGGTTGAGTTATTTAAACTTTGTGACAACTTTCAAAGTTACTAATATGAAAAGCTTATTAAATTTCAACAAAATTTAAAATCCCTTGGCACTTAAGGGCTTCAAGTTGTTTTGTTTAAAGTATTATTATAATTATTTCTCGATATTATTATAGAGCGATGGTAGTTCAATAGACAAGAACACTCCTATCACACGGGGGTCATGTTATGAATCCGAGCATGCACTTCTAGATTCCTCAAATGTATAAATAAATAAAAATATAAAACTTACACAACATCACATGCATTGATCTGACTCCGAGATAGGTAGCTCAAGTACCTGTGTTACTGATATCAAAACCAATAGCGTAATTACGAATATACTTTTTTTTTGACGACCCGATTGGAACAGTGGTAGTGAACGCTACCTCTGATACAAGGGTTGCGGGTTCGATCCCTGCACAGTACAAACATTTGTGTGCATGAACATGTTTGTTTGTATTGGTCTGGGTGTTTGCTATGTATTATAAGTATGTATTTAAAAAGAAAAGTATTATATGTATATATTTGTAATCCCACTGTTGATTCTGATATCCGTAACACAGATGCTTGAGCTACCTATCTCGGAGTCAGATCAATGTATGTGATGTTGTGAAATATTTATTTATTTATTTTTCCTAAATACATACTTATAATCAATGATCGGAGTAGGTAGAGCTATTTGGGTTCATTGACCGCAAATATAGATGTTAATATTAACATATACCACACGGATCCAACATGTCCATATGGACATGCCCCGGGATTCTGACTATGATCCCGGGATTAAAATAAATATTTTTTTATTTTAGGGTTAAATATTTAACGCATTTTAATCGTGTAAGGGCTTATCCATAAACGTTTGATACCAACATATTTACTTACAGTTTGTTCCTTTCTATCTAACGTACATATCTAGAATTTCATATTTCTACAATTAGCTAGGGAAAACATCGTGAGATAACCTGCACGTCTCGGAAAGTTTTTAGGGTTAATATTTAAGATACTTATTCTAAATGTGTAACCTTGATTTAGTTGGTCTGGTATCCCTATCTAAGGGGTGCTTGGCGGTACAGAAAAATATCATTAGGAAACCAAAACGCTCCATACAAATGGCTACTAAGATGTGACGTCACAAACAAGTATTTTGTATCCATTTCATTTGAATTTTGTATGGTAGCTATATGTAATATTTCGTTTATGTCAATGGTTCGGTTATAATAGTTGGTGCAAATTGTATAAGTTATTCAATGGTATAATTATTTTTAAATAAAACTTTTAAAATGAACTTGCCCATTAATCTTTGAATGACCATAAAACGGACTAGACGTCATATTTTTAATTGAGAATGTTTGCTGTTGGCACATATTTACCTATATTTTGATAAAATATTTATATTTTGTAAAGTCTCGAGCTTAGTCAAATACCCTATTCCGATAGTCATGCTAAAAGCATCCTGTATGAGTATACGAGTGTATAGAAGAAGTTATTTCCTGAACATTATAACCTGGACCCCTTTAAGGCAAGAGTGAATAGGCTTTTCACGGGCAAGCATGGCCCACCTTGGACCTCATCTTCACTTAAGGTGATGGGTAGGACACACTAGCGACGCTTATTGATTTAAATTGTTAGCAACTACGAGCTGCAACTTCTCGGCAAACACATATACTATTTATGGTATATAATGTTTATAAATAACTTTTGGGTCTGATTTTGAACTTGAAATTTGAATTACCTCCAAAAACGGCCACTTATGGCATTAGTCCAAATTTAGAGTGAAAAAACCGATAAAAAAGTAGTGCACAATTGTATTTAATAAACAGTATAAATGTTGATATTTTTTATAGCAAACTTTTCCAATTTATTCTTAAGTAAATAACACACTTCAAAATTTCTTCTCATGTTCAGGCGGGACTCGAACCCACACCTTCCACAATCCGGGTGGATGTTCTACCAATAAGACCACTGAACGCGTTACTGTGCTGACGAAATTTGTTAGTGCTTGATTCGACATGAGCTGTCGATAGTCTCATCAATTTGAATTGAATTGAATGAATTTACAATATCAGCTCATGTCGAATCAAGCACTTACGAATTTCGTCAGCATAGTAACGCGTTCAGTGGCCTAATTGGTAGAACATACACCCGGATGAAATTTTTATGTGTGTTATTTACTTTAGTATAAATTTTTGCTTAGAGACTGCCGCTCCGAAATTGTTTAAAATAGATTCGGTTTAGTAGCTAACAATATAAATAGATTGGTGTCGCTAGTTAGGGCTACCGACAGTAGATTTGACATCAGGTGTGATTGAGATAAAATGCTTGTCTGTTGTATCTTAAAAAAAAAGTCGAATTTCGTGAATTCTTAATTGCCACGAATAATCATTAGGGTATTCAAAAGAGAAATATTTTTCACAAAAGGCTGTATCATAAAATTAACGCACTCATTTTCTTCCCTCTTCTTTACAAACTTTCACAAAGTTCCTGAATTTAATCTAGCGGATTTTATGCAAAGGCACAACTGAGCGCTTCAGACTAAGCCTATAAAAACCTACGGGATCATATTTGAATATCGTTTGACGATACAGCTGTGTGATGGAATAAAATACTTATACCTTTTATTCTATTTTAAGACCCATTTAACTCAAAGGCTATGACTGTCTCGGTGGTGCAGTGGCTGCGCAAGAGGTCTAGCGTTCGATCCCCGGGTCGGGACCAAAATTTGTACCTGAGTTTTCGCTAAGAAATTCTTAGTGTCAGCCCGGAGTCTGAAAGTCGCCGTTCTTGTACCCCCATGCCTCGGAAAGCACATCAAGCCGTTGGTCCTGCGTCCAATCCTTCTACGATCGTGTCGCGCTGGTGTTCCATTGGACTATGAGTGTAAAGGCATAGAGAGTGTACTTGTGTTTGCGCTCACACTTATGCACAATAATATATCCTGCGTACGTGACTGATCGCTGAGATTGGCCTCGGTAGCCGTAATTACCTATTAATAATATAATTAGGACCCGACCCGGGGATCGAACTCGGGCACCTAAACTGCGCCACCGAGACAGTCTTATAGATTTATATACTCTATATATATGATAGATAGAAAGATAACCCTTATAATTTTGCCGTGTCCATCTGTCATCGAAATGGCCAAAAAATTAAAGGCAGCTTTGTAGCACTTCACCTAAATTAAATTAATAAATTGTAATGCATTTATTCAATGTAATTTTGAATGGCTATCCTTCCTTCTGATTCGGAGTCTTCATTGTGTAATTTTATACTTTCTTAATGTTATTATATTTTAGTTTTGATAATGTCGCTTGCAACGCTCTGTTGGTCTAAGTGGTTTAAGTACCGGGCCGTGATCTCGGGGTCCTGGGTTCGATTCCTGGGTCGAGCGAAAAGTATGTTTCTTATTTTTCGAACAAAGCTCGGGTTTGTGATCACCAATCCGTATTTGGCAAGCGTTGGATTTAGCCTAATCCCATCATAGTAGCTTGTCATAGTCAATAACTTGATTTCTATGATGAAATGAAATGAAATATTTATTTGCTTGCTAAGTGTTACATACAAATATTAGGTGTTTTTTAGTAAACAGGTACTTATAACTTAGCTACCTTGTTAGGTAATCGCAAATGTGAGGGCAGCTTTATCCTATTTGATGGAGGCCTTTGCCCTACAGTGAGACAATTTATAGGCTGATACTTTATTTAATGTTGCTTGAGTGATTGGTATCCTGTTTTCACATACTTTTGGATTTACAGGCTAACATGAATGCACCTCTATGTAACCTGATTATGTTATTGCTCTTACTTTGTTTTGTGTAACTAATATATAAATATTATTAAACTCCGAGAATCTTTGTAGGTACTAGAAAAGAGTCATTTGGACCACAGGATCACAGAACTAATTTCTGTGGCGTTTGCCCCCTATTTTATAAAAAAAAATCTTCATGTATGTACAAAAGTAAGTAAGTCGCGATAGTCAGTGAATAGTAGCTCACTCAACTTCGGCCATGGCTTTAGGTAGGAGTACCTTCGGGCCATGGCGCTGGTTTTATGTGAACCCTAATGTTACGCACGGACGACATAAATAGGTGCATAAATAGTTTATAAATAAATTCGTCGTGTATTTAATAAATTAAAAAGTGAAAGCAAAAATTTACTGTGGTATATTTTTATTTTGATTACCATATTTTTAAGATGTATAATGTGCAGATCAGATAACATTATATTCATGACCCAAAAAAGAAAAATCTTGAAAGCGACTCTTTTTTTGTTAAGCAGAATTGACGCTTTCAGCATTCATAACTTTTAAAATAAATAATGTTTTTTTTCTGAAAACGTTTAGGTACATTTAAAATGTACCTAAACGTTGTCCATTAAAACACAGTTAAATATGAAATAGTAACGTTAATATTTACTTTGAAAATTAAAAAAAATGTTAATATGGAAAATACAGATTTTTTAAAACTCCAAATACAAATCGGCAATTTCGTTTACTCTTAATAATAATGATTATATTGAGTAATATTAGAAAGGAAAATATTTAGCATAAGAATCAAGCACAGCCCGGAATAGCAATATCACGCTGACAGGCTACAAAGGGGTCCTTATATTGCACCCGGCCCCGGACGCATTTGTCGTGATTCTAGCCGCCAGAGCATACAAATGACGTGCAATTAACTTGTAGATTTACTCGGTCCGTGACAAATGGGAGACCAGACGGTTTTATAGAAAATTATATTTTACATCTAGCGCTTTGTGGACAAATTGTCTATTTATTATATCACTATTTGCACCCTGCGGTTTCACGAGCGTGGTGATAAAGTTACTGTTATAGTTTGAATAAATACAATAGGTATATCTTTATGATGAGACCCCATTGGTTATTGCCGCCGCCCATGGACACCAATACACTGAGCAAGTTATTACTACCCATTGGCGGCGGCATATCAATACTGCTCGTCTGCCACCTAAGACATAAAAGTGTACCTAGCCAATTTGTTATGATATGTAAGGCTGGCAACACATTGGCGATCCCTCTGATTTTGCGGATGTTGATTACTTTCCATCATGTGATCTGCTTGCTCGTTTGTCGCCTTTCATCATTCATCATTTCAGCCACTAAACGTCCCCTGCTGGACATAGGCCTCCTCCGATAATCTCCATACAGATCGGTCCTGTGCCGCCCGCATCCATGGGATTCCCGTGACTTTCACCAGATCGTTGGTCCACCTTGTGGGGGGGCTGACACGGCTTCGACCTTCCACTCGAGGACCTTTCTGCCCCATCGGCCGTCTGATCTCCTCACAATGTGCCCTGCTCGTTGCCACTTGAGGCATGCAATGGACTATGGGAACAAATTTTTATTTATTTATTTATTTATTTAAACTTTTATTGCACAAATTTTGATACAATAAGGCGAACTTAATGCCAATTTATTTAATTTTTAAGTATGGTTTTAATATTTTTTTCCAATGCCTTTTACAATTTTACTAATTAGAATATTTTTTTAAAATAGCAGATAGTAATTTTTTTTATAAATCTTTAAACATTGAATTCGACGCGTATTTGCGACGTCATAAATACGCTTAGTGTTCCCATATGTCATTTTCCCCCAATTTACGGGAAATATATCGTAAGAAAAAATATGCTAGCTATGTCTTTGACTTTGGTTTTCCTACGGATCTCATCATTAGCCTTTAGCATAAAAAAAGTTAAGATACATTACGAGTAGTGTAATGTTTCAGTTTGCTAATTCGGTGGGCTATGTCGACGACTCTGGTTTTCGGTCGGATTACATCATTTCTGATGCGGTCCTTCAGAGATACTCCGAGCATAGCCCGTTACATTGCTCTTTGAGCGACTTTGAACCGGTGGACTAGTCCAGCCGTGAGTGTCCACGTCTCGGCACCGTAAGTCATGACCGGAAGGACGCACTGGTCGAAGACTTTCGACTTAAGACTTTGTGGCAATGGGCTGGTCATATTAGCCGCAGAACTGATAGCCGTTGGAGCCGTAAAGTCCTTGAGTGGAGACCGCGACTCGGTAAGCGTAGTGTAGGACGCCCTGCGACAGGATGGGATGATGACATTCGAAGGCCGGCTGGTGTGGGCTGGATGAGAGTGGCCAAAAATCGGGAGCAGTGGCGTGCATTAGGGGAGACCTGTGTCCAGCAGTGGACGAGTGTGGGTTCCTGATGATGATGATGATGATTGTAATGTTTCATGAAAATCCATTTAGTAGTTTTTGCGTCAAAGAGCCATCCTTAGAACATCTAACAAAGATTTGGGGTAATAATATTAGTAGGAAGTAGGTTTCATTTGCTTCTATTTTTATCTTATCAAGCAAAAGTGGATAATGTTGCCGGCGTTTTATATTTTTCCTTGTCCTGCCATATGCAATCCTACAATCGAAGCGTGAAGGAGAATCTCGCGGGATGGCAGTACCAACAGATGGGATGCCATGCTACGTCCGTTGTAATGACCTAGTGGGTTTTTTTTGTATAATAGACTAGAATAGACTGAAATGGGTTGTACCAAATATGAGAAAAATATTGCAATTTTCTCTCAGATTTTCAAGTTGACTATAAATTACATAGGTAAAATAAAGCGGTAAATTGCAGAGTATTTTAAGTAAAATATTGAAGCGATTCAAAAATGACAAGCAAATAAATCAACGTAAATAAAGATATTACTTTTATGTGATAGGTGGCAAAGAAGCAGACGGATCACCTGATGGTAAGCGATTGCCGTCGTCCATAGAACCCCGGGACACAAGTGCGCTGCCAACCATTAAATCCGCCTTACTCTCTGATTGGGCCTCCGGTACCCTCACTCACGCAACGAAACTCAGCACAGTGCTGCCACACGCTGGTTTTCTGTGTGGCCGTGGTATCACTCCGGTCGAGCCAGAACGTGGCTCTCCCACGCAACAATTGATACAGCATCTCATTTATTAACCTAATTCCGTACTAAGTAGCTTAAGCGCTTGTATTACTGATATCAGACAGCAGAAAAGTTAAACATGTGCACTTGAATACGTATATTACACCCAGACACTGAACAAACACAAGTGTTCATCACACGAATGTTTGTTTAAACTGGCATAGCAGAACACTTATTCTAAACGAGAGCTTATTCAGTGTAAAGATTTACATGATTATTAAAAGATCCTCTTTCCTTTTTTTGTGGTTTAATTTGCAGTCACTCTTGGGTCTATGAGCAAATATGTTTTGTGATGCTGTGTGTGAGGAGTGGCTTCCATTAGAAGCATGTAGTTACCCATTATGCTGCTTCACCAAATTCCAGTCTTCTAGTTAAAGGATGGGGATGTTTTAAAAGTATGGTTAATGGTGAGTTGGCGAGTGTGTTTGTTAGAGTGGTGGATGAACCCCTCTTCCGGATCCAAAATTAGTGACCAGTTTGAAAGCTTCATAAAATTTACAAATTCATAAAATGTAAAACTGTCGTTATATAAAGGCGTGTCAAGCGAAGTCATATTTGATTATTTAGAGTTACTATAAAAGTCCAGATAGTTTTCTGTCTCTATCACACCCACGTAGAGATACATTCAAACTGCCTGGTAGTGAATTATATTGCCTTCTCACTCTGTGACGTGATACGTGAAAACTGGAAATGGTATTTTCCATATGAAGTGCCAGTGCTTCCTCTAGTTCCATGAGTATGTAAGCTGCTTAAGAGCTGTACGTATTTAAGTAGAGCCACGAGTTTATTTGAGCCGCGTGGTCCCGGCAGAGTAGAATAGGCCACCCTCACTTCACCCTCGGTAAGCGAGGTGTCGTAAAAGGCGACTAAGGTAAAGCTGCTGGCATGATCATCAGCACCCAGAGAAGGAAAACTCTGCATTTATACCAAAACCCTCGCCAACCCGTCTGCCAAGCGCGGTGAGTATGGCAATTACCCCTCATGTGATTGAGGGAGGCCCGTGCCCCAGCAGTGGGGACTTAAATGGGCTGACGATGACGATGACGAGTTTATTTCTTAGGGTGCGTTTCCACAGGAACAAAACCACTCCATTTTTTTTGTAGACGAGCAGACAGATCATATTATGACAATAAGTGATTGCCACCGCTCATAAACAACCGTAACAGCAGTCGAGTTACAAGTGGACTGCCAACTTTTGAACTCTTCTTCCCTTATTGGGCCGAAAGTACCCTCACTCACTCGGCGAGATACAGCATCATAGGTGCGGCATCAGGCCAGTTTCTGTTCTGTGGTTTCACTCCGGTCGAGCCAGCCCTTCAGAAATTGTTGTTGGGAGAGCCACTACCGAGGCTAATAAAAATTGGCTCATCATTATCATTATTTCACCCAATAGACGTCCACAGCTCGAAATAGGCCTCCCCTAATGTTCTCCACACAGATCGGTCCTTTCCCACCCGCATCCAATGGATGCGGGTGGGACATGCAAACTTTACCACTTCGTTTGGGCTATGTTTGTGACTTTAGTTCTTCTGCGGATCTCATCATTTCTGATACGACCAAGCAAGGAGACTCCGAGCCCCCTTAATCAGCACAATGTTAGCGGCCACGTTTCAGTTCCGTATGTCATCACTGGTAACACACGCATTAAAGACTTGAGACACTGCGGTAGATCTGCCGAAAATATGCTGCGTAGCTTCCCGAACGCTGCCCAGCCGAGTTGGATTCGTCAATCGACCTCTTTTTGGAAGTTCGACTTGGCAAGCTGGATTTTTCGTCCGAGGTCGATGTACGTCCACAGCTTCCAACTTACAAGAGTGGAAAAATTCACTGATATTGCTAAAATCTGCGGAGAGGTATGATTTTAGAGCTACAGGTAAATTCTTTCTAGTGTCGAACCTAATTATTTACTTTCTAGCGTTTTGTGTAAACACACCCTAGAACAAAAGTTTCTCGGATGTATTGGTCCACCGAAAACTTTTCCGGTCAAGGTAAAAACATAACTATAATGTATCAATACGGGGATTAACACGATATTAATTATGTGAAACAACATTGTGTACTCACATATTTGGCTCGACGTTTCGGCTGCGTTACAGCAGCCGTGGTCACGAGCGGACCGCTCGAGTCCGCTCGTGACCACGGCTACTGTAACGTAGCCGAAACGTCTTTAAAACTTGGCAGCCTTTGATCTGAGCTTACATAACAAAATGTAGAGAGTTAAAAGACATAGAATTAAGTACGTAACTTAAATTTAAAATATTTGTTGTGATCGTTTTTGTAATGATAACAGAAATAAAAATAAAGTACGAAACATTAAAATAAATAATAGAATACTATTTTAAAAGAACTGACATAAAAATGTACTATCCTCATCTCAGCATTTCCAAAGCAGCTGAATACGGAACCAGATCGATTGGTATAATTTTTGTATTATTTTTTAAAATTTTCGCAGTATTGGTTTTTTGTAATTTTAAATACGCAGGAAAAAACCGGATCCCAATAAACCTAGATCGCAATGAAAATTGTGGAATGAAGCCAAATTGGTAAAATATAGCTTAAGATGAATAAATGACTCGTAATTTGAATAATTTCTCAAGGGTTCTGTATCCTTTAGATTGCAACGAAATTTGCAACAGCCAAAAATTTCCTTTCAACTAGTCCAAAACTAAATTCACCCACCCCTGCCTTATTGGTTCAAAGCAAACCTTCACCGGACCAATCGCTTTTGCAACTTAGTTTACCCGTCTCACTTTACTCTTTCAATAAACGCGATTCTAAAAGGGAAGACATGAACGCTCGTCGTATTTATTGATGCACGTTGCATTTACGTTAAATTTTCAACTTATTACTCATAAATAATTTTAAAATTGATACTGTTCGATAAGATGTTTTTTCATATTAGTTCCCACAGGATGTTTATACTTAAAAGTATATTTTACTACAAATGTTTTAAATTTTGTCCTTAAAAATTACTTCGAAAAATCATTTTATTGGACAGTATACCTAAATTGTTACAATATACCTAACTTATTTACTAGTTCTAAGTAAAGACCACACGCTCTATGTTCGTCACCTTAAGGTACATTTTCGCTTGCACGGCAAGAATCAGTTATACCAACATACCGTTTTAAAAAGATCTGCCAACCTTTTTTAAAAGTTCTTTACACCAAAAATAATCAATTTTGCTACTAGCAAATCTGAACTTTCTGATCTAACAGTTAATGTGACGGGTAGGGCACACTAGCGACGCCAATCGATTTTAATTTTTAGCTACTAAACCGCCAAAAGCGGCCAATTTTTCGCGTACAAAAACGTCGATCCAACATTTGTGCATGGTTTTTTTAATAAATAGTATAAGTGTTTGCCGAGAGGTTCTAACCCCGAAATTGTTTATAATAGATCCGGTTTAGTAGCTAAATATTATAATCAATTGGCGTCGCTAGTGTGCCGTACCCGTCGCCTTAAGCATAATTTTCTGTGCAACAGAACTCTGGCATATTTACGAAAGGCAATAAGTGCTCATAGTATATAAAACGAATAAATTTGAAAACTGACGATGCTTTTCGTATTTTGACTGTACACAATGCTTAATCAATCTTGTGGTAAAACAGAATTATAAGATAACTAATAACTTTGCTCATATAATTTGTGGCAAGACGGCAGTTTACCACATGGGGCTTTCTTAGGACATACGATGTCGCAATAATAGTATACGAATTTGTTTTATAATGTAAGAGGACGTCTTCCCTCAGGAACCTAACAACAGCAGGAAAAGGACACTAACCTGGTGGGTTTTCTGCTCTGCTGGCGAGGAGGTGTGCCGGGTCCGGTCACGGCTTAGTCTCGAGACGGTGATCACACAATTAACTTTCACAGTGTAAAACTCAGATAATAGTCTAAAACGTTAAATGATGCACCAAAATAAACGATTTTACAGATTTAAGTTACGGCGATATCGGGAGCGCTCGCGCCGGCTCCACCTTTCGATGCGAAGTGTATCCCTCTTGAACTGTCAAAAATGACAGCTCGCTGCTAATGTTAATTCTCAAGAGGTTCAGTCCAGTTACAACGTATTATTCATAGCACTGGCTCCTAAGCTCAGGCTAATTTGGAAATAAATAAATAATAACGAAACATAATTACTATATTCACATCCAGATACATACTGATTATAATTGAGTAAAATTAAGTAGCTTAGTAAATTAAGTATGTTTTTCATCCCTTGCTATATTAATAATCAGGAACACAGTATAGTGTGTAGCCTTGCAAACATGCTGAAGTGTAAAAAGTGGTCACGTTCATCGTCGAATATCTGCCTCGTCGGAGTAAACTGCATTTTTGCAAGATCGAAACCAATTTTAGACTTCACTGGCCATGTCCGGTGCACAGTAAGGCAATTCTCAATCCGACTGTACAAGCGAGCTGAGTACAGGTGCACACATCAACGGATGGGGACTCGCGAAGGAATCTATTTAGATGCCGGAATCTGGCTGTTTGCTCGCTCGCAGCCGCCTCGGGCGTGCAGCGGAAGCCTGCACGTGGACAATCACATCTTGTTATTCAGCCTTACATGTACTGTATTTAAGAATACTGTAGGTATTTTGATGGGCCGGCTCAACCGGGGTGATACCACAGAAAACCGGCGTGAAGCAGCACTGTGTTGTGTTTCGCTACGTGAGTGAGGGTACCAGAGGCCCAATCCGGGGGAAAGGGGAGTTCGAAGGTTGGCAGCGCACTTGTGACTCCACTGGTGTTGCGGGTGTCTATGGGCGGCGGCAATCGCTTACCATCAGGTGATCCGTCTGCTCGTGTACCACCTATCACATAAAAAAAAGGTATGAAAAGTTGAAAACGTTCTTTCCAACTGTTCTTGTTAAGGTGACGAGTAGGGCACACTAGCGACGCCAATCGGTTTTAATTTTTAGCTACTAGATCGGATCTATTTTAAACAATTTCGGGGTTACAACCTCTGGGCAAACACTTATACTATTTATTAAATAACCACGCACAAAAGCGGCCACTTTTGGCGGTAATCCAAATTTCGAGTGCAAAAGCAGACCAAACAGTTAACTATAAGTATAAAATAAATAGAATATGTGTTTGCCGAGAGGTTGTGACCCCGAAATTTTTTAAAATAGATCCAGATTAGATGCTAAAAATTAAAAGCGTCGTCGAAAATTTGTGCCTAAGTTTTCGGTAAAAAAATCTTAGTGGCTGCCCGGAGTCTGGAAGTTGGCGGTCTTGTATCCCCGTGCCTCGAAAAGCATGTTAAGCTGTTGGTCCTGCGCTCGATCCCTCTCCGGTAGTGTTACAGTTAGTCTCCCATCGGAATATAAGGGTAAGGGAATAGAGAGTGCAATGCGTGTTTGACCACATACTTGAGCACTCTAATATATCCTGCGTACGTGGCTGATCGTTGAGATTGGTCGTCGTAGCCGTAATCAGTTGGAGGATATTTTTATTTATTTAAATAGACGGTCAAAGAGGTTCGTCCCCAAAATTGAATTAGATGCTGCAGTAGCCCAAGCTGTACCGTAGATCCCCAAATACTTACGCTAAATGTTTCTTCGAGGAAGCCGAGAAACGGAAAGGCAATTCCCAATCCGTATATATGCGGAGCGAACAGGTGCACTGAAAACGGAATTACGGGTTCGAGGGTTCGATTTAGGTTCCGGACTCGGACTGTTTACTCGCTTTGCCGGAGACTGGTGTGGAGAGACATCCGAGCTTTTTACTGTTTCGATCTTATTATTGAACTACTTGGTGTAGGACAGGGATTAAATCCCCGCACAGTACAAATATTTGTGTGCACGAACATGTCTGATTGTATTGGTGGTTGGGTGTTTTCGATGTGTTAATGTGTTATAAATATGTATTTACAAAAGAAAAGTATGACATGTATATATTTGTAATTCTGCTGTTGGTTCTGATATCCGTAACACAGGTGCTTGAGCTACATATTTCGGAGTCAGATCAATGTATGTGATATTGTGAAAAATATTAATAATTAAATAATAGCGCAGTGTTTCAAAACGCGCTTTCTATACGGGGTGTCGAGCCTCGATTCCAAACATCCACTTCTGGATGTTTCAAATCTATGTGCGTTTTTCTACCCTTAGCTCGGCGGTGCACGTTTCGGATAGTTTCTGAAACGTGTGGCCATGATTCAGTTGCTCTGGTTCCCCTGTAAAAGGCTGCGTAGGTCAGGTGGCAGTCGCTTCATTGTAATTACCAGACTCCCCAAATACTGAATCATGGTCCAAGCGTATCGATACGGAAGATGCCTGTTCAGTCTTGCTTTAAAGATATCCAGATAAAGGGAAACTAGTGACCCGCCATCACTTTCTTTCAGGCATTAGCTCCACTTTCCAATTCCGAACAACACGTGCTGGACAGCGTTGCCATCCGCATACCATCCAGAAAATAGCGGTGCGCACCAAAAGGTTTGGCCCCTCGTTCCTGCCCCGAGCCATCAAGGCATGGAATGCCCTCCCAGCTCATGTGTTTCCTCCTTCATACTATCCGGGGTCTTTTAGCAGGCCATTAGGGTGAGGATGGCAGACACAATGAGTACTTTGTTAGTTCTTCTGTGCCTGTCAGCCTCATATTTGGATTTCACGGCCGCTTACCATCAGGCGGAGTGATGTCATCCTGATTGGCCTTTCTATAAAAAAAAACTTTATATCAATAAAAACCGCTAGGTGTCGGTTATGTACATCGCGCAAGCGTTTTTGGTTTTACCTAAAGCGGTGCCGGTATCAGTTGGCTTTAGAGACAGTGACCAGGAAAAACACATACAGAGCATAAAAGGCTTCTTGCGGATAAAAGATCCAGCTTGGTAAATTCATCTTCGATTCACGAATCCAACTCGGCTGGGTAGCGTTCGGGAAGCTACGCAGCATATTTTCGGCAGATCTACCGCAGTGTCTTAAGAGAAAAGTTTTCAATGCGTGTGTGTTGCAGTGATGACATACGGAACCGAAACGTGGCCGCTTACAATGTGCCGATTAAGGAGGCTCAGAGTCACCCAGAGAGCAATGGAGAGGGCTATGCTCGGTGTTTCCCTGCGTGATCGTATCAGAAATGATGAGATCCGCAGGAGAACTAAGTACAATTATTAGGCCAGAATTATTTTATAAATAAAGGTAAGTAGTCACGTAAACAAATCAACTCGATATTAGAATAGAATAGAATATAATATTGTTTATTGCCAAAACTGTGTACAAAATAAGATGGCAATATTATAAACTATGCAGATATCAACAGTTACCCGACGCAATGTTTTAGCTTACATCATCATTTGAGCCAACAGTATGGATATAGGCCTCCCCCAATGTTCTCCACACAGATCGGTACTGTGCTGCCCGCATCCAAGAGATTCTCGCGATGCTTGATCGTTATGCTTCTTTGCGTGATCGTATCATAAATTATGAGATCCGCAGGAGAACTAAGGTCACAGACATAGCCCAAAGGATTGCATGTCTAAAGTAGCAATGGGCAGGACACATAGCGAGAAGAACCAACGGCCGTTGGGGCGGAACGGTCCTCGAGTGGAGGCCACGTACAGGAAGTCGCAGCCGTGGCAGGCCTCCTAAAAGGTAGACCGACGATCTGGTGAAGATCGCGGGAATCCATTGGATGCGGGCGGCACAGGTCCGATCTGTGTGGAGAACATTGGAGGAGGCCTCTGTCCAGCAGTGGACGTCTATTGGCTGAAATGATGATGATGATGGATAAGAGATTGGTACATAAACGACGTAATGTAATCAGGTTAGGATTACCATAGATTTTGGATTATAAGCTTATGCTGCAGCATGTCTATAAGTTATTTACCATCACCAGCAATCAAATCCGGTTTTGCATAAATATCGATACTGAATTGTATTGCAATCGACGACTTAGCTAGTGATTGGGGTTTCAAAATCAAGTGTTAGGTAAAACTGAGCTGTAAGGTCTAGGCGAGAGAGCTTATTTTTATAGCGTTGCCATTTCCACTGCAATACTGTATGCAGTTGGGTTGGGAACAAGGTTTTGCCGCTATCATCTGAATATTAGTTTTCTGCAGTTAGTCGCTGTGTTTAGTTTGTGGACTCCAATATTTGAGTTAGTATCGTATGAAAAGTTAGTGTTTTTAATACCTACTTATCGAGTTCAGATTAAACGTCCATGTTTTTGGTACTTATAATGTCCTCCAAAACGATATTTCGGTCATGGCGGCCAATTTCAGCGACCAGCCATCGACGCAGGACTTATTATAGTGCAAAAGTATTTGCGCAAACACAATTGCACTCTCTATTCCCGTACCCTCTTATTTCGATGGGACACTAGTGTGACACGACCGAATAGGGATTAGGCGCAGGACCAACTTAATGTGCTTTCCGAGGCACGGGGGTACAAGACCGCCAACTTCCAGACCCTAACTAGCGACACCATTCGTTTTTACTTGTTAGCTGCTAAACCGGATCTATTTTAAACAATTTCGGAATTATTATTAACCATGCACAAATATTTGGTTCGTTTTTGTACGCGAAAAATTGATTACCGCCAAAAGCAGCCACTTTTAGCGTGAATTAATTTTTCGCGTTCGATTATACAATCTGCGACATATATAATTTGCGATTTCGGCATCCTAATTTAACCAGATAGTATTTGATGGGCTAAACTGACTCCAGAAAATGTAAAGAGCTTGTTTGTACCCTTGGGGTTTCCCGTCAATAACTCGTTTCGGCCATAATTATCTTGTCCGGCATTTTGCGTACCATTCCGTACGCAAACCACGTTGCGGGTTATTGGCTCACGTCAACAGTGTCTTATATTCATCATCATCATCAGCCCATTTAAGTCCCCACTGCTAGGGCACGGGCCTCCCTCAATCACATGAGGGGTAATTGCCATACTCACCACGCTTGGCAGCCGGCAGGCGATGGTTTTGATATAAATGCAGAGTTTTCCTTCTCTGGGTGCTGATCATGCCAGTAGCTTTACCTTAGTCGCCTTTTACGACACCTCGGTAAGAGTGAGGGTGGCCTATTCTACTCTGCCGGGGACCACACGGCCAATTGTCGTTAACGTGGCCAACGTGTCTTATATTGGTTTCTTTTAATTTGATTTTGTTATGGAAATATTTGCATGCCAAAAAAGGCAATTTAGTTACTTGTAGGAGCAAGGAAAACAATATCGTTTTTCTGTGCACCCTCGATATTGAACAAGTAGGTACTTACGAAGTAACGACGTTTACTGAAGAAATATTTTTCTGAAATTGACTGCCTCGTTTGCTGAGTTCGATGTTCGGAGGGTTGGCCAAAATACGCACCATGTGAAAATCAGTGAACAACAGATTTTTTACTACCGCAGTTATCTTATTTCGCTAAAACTACCGCTTGTACACAAGTGTGTTTGTTTCCAAGCCAATATACCGAATTGGCAAAGGAAAAACTTTAGCCCCTTATTACAAAACGCGACCTAAAAAAAGTTCCAGAACTAATTACGTTTAAACTTTAGTACGGTAATAACTTCAGGTCACGTTTTATAATGACGGGAAAGTTGTTTGTACACAAGCGTGTTTGTTTCCAAGCTAATAACATACCGAAATGGCAAAGGAAAACTTAAGCCCCTTATTACAAAACCCGACCTAAGAAAAGTTCCGGAACTAAATTCTTTTTCACCTTTTGTACGGTAATAACTTTAGGTCACGTTTTGTAATAAGGGGAAAATTGTTTGTACACAAGTGTGTTTGTTTCTAAGCTAATATATCGAATTGGCAAAGGAAAAACTTAAGCCCCTTATAACAAAACGTGACCTAAAAAAAGTTCCGGAAGTAAACTCTTTTACAGTTTTAGTGCGGTATTAAATTAAGGTCACGTTTTATAATAACGGGAAAGTTATTTGTGACTAGTCTAATGTAACATTGTCCTCTGGCCGATATTTGCGTCCTGATATTATACTTCAGTGTACATATGCCTGTTCCATTACCCCCATATTCCGATGAGACGTCAGTGTGACAAGACTAAGAGGGATTAAGGGCATGACAACACAGGGTTACAAATCTGGCAACTTCCAAAAACCGGGCTGTTACTAAAAAGTTCAAATCAAAATTCTAACGTACAAATTTTTTGACCAAACCCTGAGATTGAACCCGGGATCTTGAGGAGCTGTGGCTTTGAAATGTGAGTTACACTGCGCCACCAGGCAGTAAGAGACTGAGCTAGTATACCGAACCGATACTGTTAAGGGGCCTAGGCCACCCTATGACAAATCGCGATCTTAAGTTGTTACTGTACTATAGCTAATATCATCCCGTTTCAACACGTAATGTAAAAAGTGCTGGCACGAGTTTTGTCACGGGACTAACCCTATTTCCCCCGTTATTAGAGCCGTGTGGTCCCCGGCAGAGTAGAATAGGCCACCCTCACTCTTACCGAGGTGTCGTAAAAGGCGACTAAGGTAAAGCTGCTGGCATGATTATCAGCACCCAGAGAAGGAAAACTCTGCATTTAAATCAAAACCCTCGCCAACCCGACTGCCAAGCGTGGTGAGTATGGCAATTACCCCTCACGTGATTGAGGGAGGCCCGTACCCCAGCAGTGGGGACTTAAATGGGCTGATGATGAACCCTATTTCGCGATTTGTAATAAGGGGAGGAAATCTAGCATGGATCTATATAGGATGAAGGATCTAATGTACGTCTTATAGGTATAACGATGCCTTGATTTATATTCATTTATATTTCTTACCGCAGTGCCTTAAGACGAAAGTCTTTAAGGCTCAAGAAGGCTCAAAGTCACCCAGAGAGCAATGGAGAGGGCTATGCTCGGTGTCTCCTTGCGTGATCGTATCAGAAATGATGAGATCCTCAGGAGAACCAAGGTCAAAGACATAGAAAAAAGAATTGCATGCCTCAAGTGGCAAAGGGCAGGGCGCCGTCTGATCAGACGGCCGATGGGGCAGAGATGTCCTCGAGTGGAAGCCGTGTATAGGAGGTCGAAGCCGTGGCAGGCCCCCACAAGGTGGACCCTTGGATGCAGGTGGTACAGGACCGATCTGTGTGGGGATCTGTGATGGACATAAGTCCAGCGGTGGACGTTTATTTGCTGAAATGATGATGATGATTTTTCTTATAATGTAAAATGTCTAAGTAGTAAAAGCGTTCAATCCTAATTAGATCAAAATAAAATACGTCATAAAGACATCCCTCGTGACGTGACTCACGTTATTCACGAATAAATTACCTGAAGTGGCTCTCACGGTTATTACTTTAACCGCATTACTGTAACAGACAAGTTTACAACTACGCCCTAATGAGGACGAGCGAATTAGCTAAAGGCTTCTGCCTAAGCGAGCGAATTGAATGTTCCAGGAATTAGGTCTAGGAGAAGTGACCGCACTTTTGCGTAAATAAAAGACAGTGTTATGTGTAGGGTTTGTCGTTTTGTAAGGCTATTTTCTTAGAAGTTGTGTTTTCCATACTAACTTGTTTTTTTTATTTGTATCGTAACAGTGTATTAATGTTACTACTCCATAATTAACTGCGCTTTGATAAAGTTGTTAGGAGAAAAATATTTTATAATTAAAACGTTTTTATCAATAATATACTCCACTCCACTGGTCGAGTATCCATGGGCGGCGGCAATCGCTTACCATCAGGTGATGCATCTGGTCGTCTGCCACCACATAAAATAAATATATCTATTATTGATAAAAACGTTAATTCTAAAAAAGGGTCATTTTCAAGATTTTTCTTTTGCATCACAAATACTATAACATCTGATCTCTCTATCTCTATCTATTAATCAACGCCGACCATGAACATCCGCAAAATCAGAGAGATCGCTAATGTGTTGCCGGCCTTTTCTAAAAAAAGTAAGCTCTTCTCTTGAAGGTCCCTAAGTCGTAGCCATCGGGAAATACTCCCGCAGCCAAATCGTTCCACAGAACTGAGGTACGTGGTAGAAAGTTTCGCGAGAAATGCACAGTATTAGACTGCCATCCATCGAGAACATGGGGATGGAATGACAATCGCTTGCGTGTTGTTCGATGTAAGAATTCAGCTGTAGTGAGTAGATCAAACCGTTCCTCAGAGAACTCCCCATGATGGATGCGGTATAGAATGTTGAGGGAAGCTATATCCCGTGGCAGTGCTAGAGGATCAAGTCGACTAGAGAGAGTCAAGTCACCAACAATTCGAGCAGTTCTACGTTGTACGTGGTCAAACAGAAGAAGTTGATGATACATCTACTTCGCCATCGTAGCCTAGACTTTTAGCTGTCTTGCAATGACGGCGCCTATATAAATGACCTTGGATTATCCTATGTGTGTGCCTTTAGAAATAGGTTTATGCTGATGGCAAGGACATCTGGTGGCAACGATCTAATGAAGGTCGCGGGAATCTGTCGACCCCCAGTTGAGCCCCCCCGGGGCCTAGGCCTCTTTTGTTCTGGGCCAGGGGCCCTGTCCGGCGTCACCTCACACGTGATTGCGTTTTGAAGGGCCCCACCTTCGGGCGTAGTGGCCGAAAGGCCTTGTTTGGAGTCCAGCGTCGAGTCTTCGAGCCACGGGGGCTCGAAGACTCGACGTCGAAGTTGGACGGGGTTGCCAACTTTCCCGGCTCCATATCCAGCAGAGTTGGGTTTCGCGGCGGCTTCGCTTTCCCCAACTCACTCTGCACTGCAGCCAGCAGTGTATGAGTGGGGAAGGGTATCCGCAGTCCGTCTCTCTTGAATGCGGGCGGCATAGGATCGATCCGTGTGGAGATCATTGAGGGGGCCTATGTCCAGCAGTTTACGTATATTAGCTAAAATGACGGCGAGTGTAAAGAAAGTCGTCAAACACTGTCTTTGAATGGAAGAAAGAAAGATCAGAATCATTTAACTAAGTCCTTTAGTATGGGAAAAATAGTACAGCGGCTCACGTTAGATGTAGCTTTAAAAAGCATTCAAGCAGATGGTTCAGCGTTGTTTCGATAGATGTCACTATGTATTTTTACATCGCGCTAGTAAGTCAAGTTTCCGAAACCATGACCTCAAGCCACCTGCCCACATAGGAAAATTCAAAAAAGTGTGGGAAGTATACAAGAGATCTAGAAGGCATTGAGAATTTTGTAACAACAAATAAAATAAAATTATTGACTAATTGTGTAAGGCGGCTGTACTACATAGCTGTTGAGTATTGGTTGTTTTCCTCGGCGCTAGCACTGGCTAGACGACTGATGCCTCTATCTCAGTATATATAAGTGACTCTATGAGAAAGATACAGGAAGCCTCTCGCCATCATTTGCCAAGTGTCTAAAGACATGAGAATAGCTCACCTGCGACTTGCTTTCTATTTGAATATGTATGAGGGCAGACGTGATGCAATTTCGCAACGTGACAACTGGAGTGAACGGGAATAAAGCGGGTTTCTCACACCTCCTTGTGAGGATTCTAAACAATACAATATTGACATGAATTCCGCTGGGGGCTTCAGAGATGCAACTAGTTTTCCGATGGAAAACCTGTAGCGTTATTCGATTTGATAGGTTACAAAATATTTAGGTTCAGAAATGTATTGTAAGTAGTAATATTTAGTACTAACATAATTTAAAAAAACAATCACTATTAAACTAAGAAACACTTACCCTTTTGGTCCAATAACTTTCGTTTTTAAATTCAGTGTATAAATTTATATGTAATACCGGACCGAATAAAGATTGTTCATTTCATTTCATTTAAAGATTTGTAAGAAACACTAATAATTTAAGTAACACTAAATTATTATGACTAGCACCAAATGAAGTAACAAGCACTAAATTATATCGAGGTACATAATTTAGTGCTTGTTGCATTATTAAGTTACACTTACAGGTACTACTAACACAACAATGCCTCCGTCTTCTAGTGCTGATGAAGATTGGCGAGGCAGACACAATACATATTTTTAAGAAAAACTATATATTTGAGTACTGAACAATCTAATTGCTTAATTGCTTACCTAAATATTTTAAAAATAGTATATATATACACAGAGTGAGATCGTTTACGCCTCTTCCTCAAACAAACAAAAATAACACTTAAGTTTAGACTAGTGGCGGTATTGTTAAGTTATTTTTTTATATTTGTTTAAAGAGCTTGGTCTTAATAGACTATGTCGCTCTATGAACGATTACAAAAAATACAAAATTACAAAACACTCCCTGCACGAGCCTGGATGCCAAATTTAACAAGCTTATAAATAAAGTTTGCCACATCAGACTCTGGTAACGCCAATCTCCTACAGTCCACAATTGTATGAAAATTGTACTCATGTCTAATATGTACTCGCAGTGCCTCGTTCCGAACACATTCCAATAATATATATTATGATATACGTCTTCCGTGTGGTCCCCGGCAGAGTAGAATAGGCCACCCTCACTCTTACCGAGGTGTCGTAAAAGGCGACTAAGGTAAAGCTGCTGGCATGATCATCAGCACCCAGAAAAGGAAAACTCTGCATATATATCAAAACCCTCGCCCACCCGTCTGCCAAGCGTGGTGAGTATGGCAATTACCCCTCATGTGATTGAGGGAGGCCCGTGCCCCAGCAGTGGGGACTTAAAAGGGCTGACGATGATGATACGTCTTCCGGAACATTGCATATAGTGCAATTCGGAAAGTTTACTTTGTTCATCATATAGGCAAATTTATTTAATGGGCTGTGTCCAGAGCGGAGTCTGAATGCTGTACTCAGTGATTCTCTATTAAGTGAACAGTTGTCAATCCATAATAAATGTGTTAATGTATGATAGTAATTTATGTATAAAAAATAAGCAAGCAAACAGTCTATGTAACTTCTAGCAAATAAAGCCTAGAGTCAGTGGTATGTAATTAACCAATAAAAAATATTGTCTTGTCATAATTTCTTACACTAAATCTTAGTAAAGAGGTATTTTTAAGTCATCTTGATCAAGTCAATCAAATCAACTATGGAATTCAAGACCAAACAAGCTACTAAAATGTTTGCCACTACATAAAATGATCGGACAGTGGCATGTACCTATCTTCTAAAAACATACGCTGACATAATTTATTTACTGGTAATTTTAATTCCATAATTTAAAGAAGTAATTTTATTGACTTTTTACATAAACACGAGCCGCTTTAATAAAAACTTAATCATCCGTAATGTTTGGTAGAAAAGCTGGTATAGAGCTTGTGTCATTTCAGGTGTTAATAACATTTGGTACAACATTTCAACTTACATGCTGTTGTTTCGTGCAGTGAGGTAGGCAAAGTAATATTTATATAAGAATCTTTGAATTACATCGTTTATAACACTGCTAATGTGTGTTGAGTGAGTTGTCACATAAAACCACTTGCTAGTACCTAAGAGAGTCTTGTGTGTTTAAGTAAATAAGTATCAGCTTATATACTGTCCCACTGCAGGGCAAAGGCCTTCATAGTAGAAATCAAGTCATCGCTATTATGATGGGGCTAGGCTTAATCACCACGCTTGACAAATGCGGATTGGTGATCACGAACCCGAGCTATGTTCGAAAAATTCGAAACATAGGTACTTTTTTTAGGTATTCGTGCGATGAACACTTGTGTTTGTTCGGTGTCTGGGTGTAATATATGTATTTAAGTATGTATTTGTGTTCCTCTGTTGTCTGATATCTGTAACACAAGTGCTTAAGCTACTTAGTACGGAATCAGGTCAACGTATGAGATGTTGTGAGAACTATTATAATTATAAATATCGTGTTCTAGATTACGACCCGGTACTTAAACCAGTAGACCAATAGGGCTTTGTGTGTGTGTTTATTATCATTTAATTTTCACGAATATACATTTGATGATCGATTTCGGCGTACAAACCGCAAAGTCACTCCACCTTGTGCATTAAACTTTACAAACCAGTTTCGAGCTAATACAAAATGGATGACGGTGAAACTCCAGTATGTGGTCGTCAACGACCGCAAGGTTTCCTAATTTGCCTTAAAACTAGCAAATTATATTCAAATGCAAGTGAACAAGCGAGCCATTCCGATCCTGCATGGCAACATGCTTATAATATTTATATTCGGACACAGTGAAATACTAAACGCTGAAGTAACTTTTTTAAAATTGCACTTAGAACTGTAACTAAGTTTACCTTTAGGTGATATGTGGCAGACAAACAGACAGTTCAACTGATGGTAAGCGATTGCCGCCGCCCATGGATACCCGCAGCACCAGTGGCGTCACAAGTGCACTGCCAACCTTTAAAACCTCTTTCCCCGGGATTGAGCCTCCGTATCCCTCCCAGCGACACACCGGTTTTCTGTGAGGCCGTGGTATCGCTCCGGTCGGGCCGGATCCCGAAGCGTGGCTCTCCTACGGTCAAGTAGCAGTAGGTCCAACAATGAATGTACAATGCACGGCAATGTTTCTAAATCTGTAATTTTTTTTTCATAAACTCCTACTCTAATGTCAAATATCTACATTGGGTTAATTATCAATTGAGGTTTGACAGATTGCAGTAACCGTACATGTGGATGTCTGTAAGTGCCAACTTAGTAGTAGTAGTGTAGTTGATATAATCCCCCTTTATAAACGAAAACTGTGACACAGGGACATCCTTCACGCACACGCACACGCATACGCACACGCACACGCACACGCAATACGCATACGCACACGCACACGCACACGCACACGCATCTCATCAGCCCATTTAAGTCCCCACTGCTGGGGCATGGGCCTCCTTCAATCACATGAGGGGTAATTGCCATACTCACCACGCTAGGCAGACGGGTTGGCGAGGGTTTTGACATAAACGCAGAGTTTTCCTTCTCTGGGTGCTGATGATCATCCCAGCATCTTTATCTTAGGCGCCTTTTACGACACCTCGGTAAGAGTGAGGGTGGCCTATTCTACTCTACCGGATCTATTTTTAAACAATTTCGGGGTTACAACCTCTCGGCAAACATTTGTACTATTTATTAAATAACCACGTACAAATGTTGGGTCCATTTTTGTACGCGAAAAATTGATTATCGCCAAAAGCGGCCACTTTTAGCGTGAATCCATTTTACGCGTACAAAAACGGACCCAGAATTTGTGCATGGTTATTTGATAAATAATATAAGTGTGTGTTACCGAGAGGTTATAATCCCGAAATTGTTTTAAAAAGATCCGGTTTAGTAGCTAAAGATTTAAATCGATTGGCGTCGCTGGTGTGCCCTACCCGTCACCTTAATTTAAGTTTCTATTTTTGTTTTCTCTTGGCTTTATCAATATAACTATTTATACCTATACCTACAGTCCGCTTTTAATTTACAAATCTTCCTGAGCATATTAAGAACAGTATTTGTGGATTTGTATTTATGTAGAAATACAGGAAAAATCTAAACATAAAGTGTAAGTACTAGAAAAAACTAGGCAATTATTTACAGAATACTTTGCTGCATAATTGTGTGATACGTTTTTAATATGGCTGGCTGCTTGTTTGAATGCCTTTGAAGTGGGCCGGACGCCGGCTGCAGAACTGGTAAGGTATGCGTTCATAAAGTCTATTGAAAATCGTCGCGGGCAGTGGCCATCGCTGTGACGTCACCGGATAGTTGCTTCACTGCTTATTGAATTTGCATAACATGGAACTGATTGCACTCTGAGTTTGGAACTCTGGTGGAGTGTGTGCTGCTGGATCAAATACCGTAGCTGTACAAAATGTTAGTTTACCACTCTCAATTCATTCGACCGTACCTAAAAATATTGTTTGTTGATGAAATAGATATATTTTTATGAAATAGAGGGCAGTCGAACAGACGTATGACCTAATGGTAAGTGATTACCCCCATGGACAACTACCCGCCCATGGACACCTGCAACGTCAAAGGAGTCACAATTGCGCGCCGCCCGGGCCGTTTAAAAAGGAGTACCTAGGCTGTTTGTATACCTAGTATGTAATAATAATAATAATTCTCACAACATCTCATACGTTGACCTGATTCCGTACTAAGTAGCTTAAGCACTTGTGTTAGAGATATCAGACAACAGAGGAACACAAATATATACTTAAATACATATATTACACCCAGACACTGAACAAACACAAGTGGTCATCGCACGAATGTTTGTCCAGGGTGGGGATCGAACCCACGACCTTTGGCGTCAGAGGCAGGGTCACTATGCGTACAATTGCGCCATCCGGTCAGTCGAGGTATTATGTATGTTGTATATTTTAGTTAGGTATGGGTGCATGTCTGTGGTACTTCATTGTTTCTGATTTCCATTCATAGAAATGGAAAAGGGACAATGCAAAACCTTAGTTAGGGACCAGGACAATATAATCTGTTATATTGTGTATTTTTTTCATTTATTGATACGTCAAGTTTTCCATTTCCAGAAAAATTGATTCACGCCAAAAGTGGCCGCTTTTGGCGTGGATCAATTATTCGCGTAGGCTTTGGGCCCAAAATTTATGCATGGTTATTTAATAAATAGTATGTTTGCTGAGAGGTTGTAATCCCGAAATTGTTTAAAATAGATGCGGTTTAGTAGCTAAAAATTAAAATCAATTGGCTTCGCTAGTGTGCCCTACCTAAGATGGGGAGAAGGGGGGAGGAGGAAGAATTCGTCACAGCCGACACGTTCTGCCCACGTTCACTTTAGATGCGAGTGGCGTTTTATTTGAAATTATGTAACATCAGCGAAATAAAGTGTTATTCGCTACCATTTGTAGGGGAAAAGCGGTTCTAAATGCCCTTGCTGTGACGCTTATCACTTTTCATCTCTCTACGCATTATAATACATATAAGTCCAAAATGATATATTTTTTAATAAATATTTCACAACATCACATACATTGATCTGTCTCCGAGATAGGCAGCTTAAGCACCTGTGTTACGAATATCAGAACCAACAGCGGAATTTCAAAATATACATATAATACTTTTCTTTTGTAAAAACATACTTAAAATACATAGAAAACACCCAGACCAATACAAACAGACATGTTTATTCACACAAAATGTTTGTACTGTGCCCCCGCACAGTACAAACCATCGAACCAGCAACCCTAGCACCAGAGGTAGGGTTCACTACCACTGATCCAAACGGGTCGTCACATTGTTGTTAGTATTTTTGAAATAGGGGGCAGACGAGCATACTGATCACCTGATTGTAAGCGATTACCGCCGCCTAGGGACACCTGCAACACCAGAGGAATCACAAGTGCGCTGCCGAATTTTAAAAAGGAATACGCTCTTTTTTTGAAGGTTTGCAGGTCGTATTGATCCGGAAATACCGCAGGCGATAATTCATTCCATAAATAACGTAATTATTCCGTAATAACGGAAATCGAACCGATATCTTCCACAATCCGGATGGTTCCATTTTTTTTTAATCCGGGTGGCTGTTCTACCTACTAGACCACTGAACGCGTGACTGAATCGAAGAATTTGTTAGTGATTGATTAGACATGAGCTGTTGAGAGTCTCATCAATATTGTATGTAAAAAAATCATTTAATTTAATATTAGACCTATTGCTACTTTACCGCAAGAGAGCCACGCTTTGGCATGAATGGGCCGGCTTGACCGGAGTGATACCACGGCTTCACAGAAAACCGGCGTGAAGCAGCACTGTGCTGCGTGGGGTGTTTAAAGGTTGGCAGCGCACTTGTGACTTCACTGGTGTCACGGTTGTCCATGGGCGGCGGCAATCGCTTACCATCAGGTGATTCGTCTGCTCGTCGCGCACATAAACCGACCAAACATTTGTCCATGGTTATTTAATAAATAGTATAAGTGTTTGCTGATAGGTAGTAACCCCGAAATGGTTTAAAATAGATCCGGTTTCGTAGCCAAAAATTAAAATGGATTGGCATCGCTACTGTGTCCTACCCGTCACCTTAATATCTTGTACTCTTAAGCTTATCTATTTGCAAGTCATTACAATCATTAAAATGTATTAGTCTGAGTGTTTTCTATGTATTATGAGTATGTAGGTATTTACAAAAGAAAAGTATTATGTACATATTTGTAATCCCACTGTTGATTCTGATATTCGTAGCACAGGTGCTTAAGCTACTTATCTCGGAGTCAGATCAATGTAAGATGTAAATGATTTTGTGAAATATTTATTATCTATTTATTATGCCGTGTGGTCCCCGGCAGAGTAGAATAGGCCACCCTCACTCTTACCGAGGTGTCGTAAAAGGCGACTAATGTAAAGCTGCTGGCATGATCATCAGCACCCAGAGAAGGAAAACTCTGCATTTATATCAAAACCCTCGCCAACCCGTCTGCCAAGCGTGGTGAGTATGGCAATTACCCCTCCTGTGATTGAGGGAGGCCCGTGCCCCAGCAGTGGGGACTTAAATGGGCTGATGATGATGATTTATTATGCAATCCATGTCCAACATGCGATATTGGGTTCCCCGGACATCAAAACCTTCGTGAAACTAAATTCCATTGGAACTTATATTAATTGGGGATCTCAATAAAAGAATCACTCTATTATTCCTGCATAAGCCTATTTTTTTTTCCAAAAATGAAAAAAAAAACGAACTTATTAATTTAATCTCAACTACCCCTTCCTTACACGTTCTCTCGTGCCCAATAAAATGTCAAGAATGTTTATCTGTTCAAGATTATGCCTGCGGGACTAACTGAACTAGTTTAACTACAGCATTTACAACCGAGATTACACACCGTTTGTAGGAATGACTAATAGTTGGGTCAAGGGGAGTGTGGATGGAAAAGTCGAAAGCAGAAACGTTGACTTAGGAACTTTGTTTGGACTAGTTAGGAGATAAACATACTAAAATTCCCTGATGTACCCCTGTGAGGTGAGCCCGAGGGGGAGCGGCACGAAGAAGGTCCCGTTTTTTGCTATCTCATCGAAAACGGTGCTTCGTACGAAATTTTGTTGTACTACATAATAAAAGATAATTAAATTCTCTACAACTTTGTCTTTTGCACTTTGTATCTAGGTCCTATCGTTGTCAAGCTATAAGCTTCTAAGTCCCAAGTCAAAGTTTCTGCTTTCGACTGGCCATCCACAAATTATTCTTTGACTAAGCTATAAGTACGAATATAATAAATTCTTACTGGCTTCGTACGTCGGGCACACAAGTAACTGAAGGTATTAATATTATTTATTGTATCACAACTAGGTAGACTATTGGGTAAACTGTTAATATTACCCACCCGCTTCTACGAGATATTTTTATTTTTGATCTATTTACACATCAAAAACTGGAACTGCGTGGTTGGTGTTTTTTCCCTGACTGACCGGATGGCGCAATTGGTAGTGACACTGCCACTTACGCCAAAGGTCGTGGGTTCGATCCCCACCCTGTACAAACATTCGTGCGATGAATACTTGTGTTTGTTCGGTGTATGGGTGTAATATATGTATTTAAGTATATATTTGTGTTCCTCTGTTGTCTGATATCAGTAACACAAGTGCTTAAGCTACTTAGCGCGGAATCAGGTCAACGTATGAGATGTTGTGAGAATTATTATTATTATTTTCCTGTATAGAGTAGCAACATCGCAATTCACAAGTGGCCTGCTTGTGACCACGGATGCTGTAACGCAGCCAAAACGTCAAGCCTAACCTGCGTATTTGTATTACTAGTTCTATGTTTATTGAAATAAAGGTCAAGACCAGCTGTCATTATTATACTGATAATAAAATTTATTGAAAATCAAGTAACAATAAAGACTTGTATACTAAGGTAGCTATTTTAGATAGGTGCCTGAACTAGGCGTATCCTGTCTCTAAGGCAAACTAAAAGAAAAATAGGACTTAAATAAATAATAAAATGATTTAAACAATTCCTATTTCTTCTATTAATATTCTAAAATTACCGATTATGCGCTGTTCTACTAACATGAATTATAAATTATCTGATTTAAAACGCAAGCGAAAATATCTACAATGAATAAACGAACCTAACGATGACCTATCTTCAGTGAAGTTCTAACACCACGTAAGTAATTTTTTGGCGGTTTTGACATTTTGATGCCATTCGCTAGAAAATCGATAGACGCGTTATTTCGCCCAATCAGAATCGAGATACGAGCAATAAAAACCTTTAAAATTACGAAAAAGTAACAACACGGAAGTCATAAAATGACCTACCCTTTGAGATGACCACGTAAGGCACAATTTAGTTTTTTATTTTGTTTACTAATCTGCTGGTGGCGGTTATGTTCCAAGTCCGTCCGGAGACGGACGGACTTGGAAGAAGTTTTTATCAAACAGAATTCAGTTGCGGCCATCAAAAACCTTTTACATGTTGAAAAGGTAACAGAACGGAAGTCAACAATTGAATTCTAATGGAAATAGCACGTAAGTCTCCGACCAATTTTTTGGCTTTCCTGAAAAGTTGCTTAAAATCACTTACGTGGTGTAAGAATTTCACTGACGCTATGCAACATTTACTAACCGAGTTTTAATTTTAATGACAACATATTTAATCATGACTTACGAGTATGAACCTACTATACGTACTTCACAAAAGAAAAAGATCTTTTATTTTATTTATTTGAGGTCAATCAATAAAGCAAACACCTTACATGGATAATCTTATTTTATATCTACATGTTATCGTGTTGCCTTACTTAAAGGCTGCCACGGCATGCACAGATCAACAAGTCGGTAAGCGACTGACAAAAATACATGTAATTATGCCTCCAGATTCCTTATTAAGATATTTTAATATTATTATATAATTTTTTGTGAATGAGCTATTTATATTTGGAATTGGAAACTGTCTACTTCTTTTATATGTCACTTTAGCCCCTCATAATAATAACTGGTTCCACTGAAAATCAACGTTAGCGGCTCCTACTCGAGTCGCTAACAGATGCTGAGTGGATACCATTTTGGGCACATATACTTACTTGTACACCTGTATTGATTTGCCTACTGTAAAATTTTAAGTCGTGTTATTTAATATGTACCTGTAATTTTTAATTGTGTCCAAATATTTTTTTTTCTTTTTTTCTTTCTAATTAGGGTATTTCTTCGAAGTACCCCCAGTTCTCCCCGTCAGATTCACAGGGGCTCGATACGAGTACACTGCTCATGTAAAGCTTATTTAAATCATTACAAAAATTTATTTAGGAAAAATACCAATTAATAACCGTGCTATATTTTACGGAATCTAAGGTAAGGCATAACCCTGTCAGGATGTATTAAAGTGATACCACGAAGACACTAGCGCCTCTAAGTGATTTATAATGATTGTGGCGAATAAGAGACATTTTTTTTAAAAAGTACTTCAATGAATACTTTAAGGAAAGTAGCATAATTTTTTTTGAGACGAACTTACGTATAATTACTTCTTACCAGTTCATACATGTCTAAAGTGGCCACTTTTAGCAATTATGGGAATTGTTGTTACTTGTAGGAAGAAATTATTACACAGGTGTGTCGTAAATATTTTTTAATACTTGCCTTTAAGTACTCATTGAGGTACAATTTTGATGAATGTCTCTTAATAGCTATAATCAACATAAATCAAGGGGCGGGCGCTAGTTCCGCGCGGTGTTGCCTTAGACCAAATTTATATTAATTGATGCTTACAATCGCTTGTGGTTTTTGTACTTTGAGTTGTTAGTCAAATTGCTTTTTATTTCCGGACGATCCTATTTACGACGTTTTGGAAGAAAACCTTTGTTGATTATCTATTTTATTAAATAGTTAATTTAAAAACTTTTGGGTTGCCTGTTTGTGTAAGTAGACTGATGAAAGACGTGAAAACTAAGTAAATACCAGTATTTAACCCCCGATGCAAAAACGACCAGGTTTGAAAAGTTTGACGTGTCTCTCTCTGTGTGTGTGTGTTTCGTGTGTTTGTCTATGGCATCGTAGCTCCCGAACAAATGAACCGATTTTGATTTTGTTATTTTTTGTTTGAAAGATGAATAAGGGGGAGTGTTCTTAGCTATGTTGGATAAAAATCGATCCAAGATGGCCGTCGTCACAAAGATTATGGATTTTATGTTTTAACACAACTCCCCCAATATGGATATCATCTAAAAGGGCTTGAGTAGCAGAATATATTTATTGTGACAAATTTCAAATCCAAGATGGCCGCCGTCGGGGTTGATTTAAATTTTCAATTTATATTTTTATTTTAAATCGTTTTTTGTCCGCTTATATTGTTGATATAAATACTAAAGGGGCTTTATTCATCATTACCTATTATAAGGCGGTCTCTATATCACCATTGATTTAGGCTTAGACTCTTCTCTACAATCTAACCTGATGGAAAGTGACGATGGGAATTTGGATGCGTCCTACGCATTTGCCTAAAAGATGATTGTTAACCCTTGCATTAAATATATGAGTTTTATAAATAAATATTCCACAACATCACAGACATTGATCTGATTCTGAGATAGGTAGCTCAAGCACCTGTGTTACGGATATCAGAACCAACAGCTAATTACAGATACAGGTTGTATCTAACATTTACATCCCACCAACCACTCTAACTATTCTAAACAACATTCGTTCTATGACTTTTGAAAATTCGCATAAAAAAATCTACTTTTCATTCAAAGTCGGTCACGTGACTTGGTCATTTTTATCATCATCATCATCATCATCATCAGTTTCGGATAAATTTCGAAAAGTCGTAGAACACATATTGTTATGAATGGTTGGTAGAACACGTGGTTAAAGGGATGTAAATGTTCACAGATACACCCTGTATGTACATATAATACTTTTCCTTTATAAAAACATATTTATAGTTAATAGAAAACACCTAGACCAATACAAACAAACATGTTCCCATGGACGTGGATCGAACCCGCAACCCTTGCACCACAGGCAGCGTTAACAAACACTGATCCAAACTTGTCGTCAAACATTATAAAACAGTGTAGTATTATACCTACATAAAGTTATGGCTTTTAGACCTGTCTGCGTTATTTATACGCACTTTATACTTAGGCACTAAAAATAATATCGAAAAGTATCTTTTTTTTCTTTACGGCTACCTCGAGTGTTCATGACGTATCAATCTGTTATTTAGTACCCAGCCACGCTTGGCTGAAGTACATTTCCAACATTGACGTATTTATTACATAGTATACGTAGTTGAGAACATAACTTTTTATTACAAACTGGCTGAAGGAAAGGGCTTATACATTATTATTGTATCATCTGCTATTCTAGAAACTATGAGGGGATGTTACCAGGCTCATATACGTACATAAACAAAGTTGGTTCAAATTTGATACAATCATATTTGGATTATATTCTATTCTATTTTAATAACGAGTTGATCGGTCGATCGATGCGGATCTCATCATTTCTGATACGATCACGCAGGGAAACTCCGAGCATAGCCCTCTCCATTGCTCTCTGGGTGACTTTGAGCCTCCTTAATCAGCACAATGTTAGCGGCCACGTTTTGGTTCCGTATGTCATCACTGGTAACACACGCATTGAAGACTTTCACAGTACCGATCTGTGTGGAGAATATTGGGGGAGGCATATGTCCAGCAGTGGACATCTATTGGCTGAAATGATGATGATGATGAATTGTACTTACTCTATTTGAAAAATAGTAAAGACTAACGGCAGCTGCAGCTTCGTTTGTGTGAAATGAGGCCATAAATATTTATTTTTTAATTTCATTCGGAAACGTATGCTTTCCATTTAAACAAAGGGTATGATGGGCTATTTAAAATAAAGGCCCGTCGCTATATTCCTAGTAAAATGGCATAGAAATTCCAGCTTCGCCCTGTCCCATAAATATGATAATATTCAATAGAGTTGGTAGTGGTCTTGCCGACAGTATTAATAAGGACAGTGAGCTATCATAGTACAGGTGTACCACGTTTATAAGTTACATCGGCAAAATTAATCTACGCAGAAAAGCAAGTTAAATCCGATTGATTACGATCGCGAAAGCAGTTGAAATACAGACTTTATTGCGTTGTGTTAAGATTACATACAATAAATCCTTAGAAGAATGCTATCTCTCTCTTAGCCGCACTTGCACCGAACATGGCGCTGACGCATCAACCAATAAATAAATAAGCTGACCAATAAGAAATGGACAACATTTCAAATTTTTAACATGTCCATATTGTTTTTTTATATGAAAGTAGACATAAAATGAACAGACCCATATTTTTTCTTTTTTCAAAATTTGTCCATTTTCATGCATAAAATAATTATTGAAATTCTTTTTATTCTAAATAGACGTAAGCGCGAAATGACGTCATCGGACGGCTGAATACAGCGATATTCCTTTGCTTATCATTGTTTTAATAAAAAAAAGGTACTACTGTCAAAGGTAAATTTATACTAGTGTCAACATTGTCAACGTCATTCATACATTCAACGTTGACAAGTTGTCTTTTTTTTTGACAGTTACATGTCATGAGTTTGGCATTACGTAAATTTAAAACTATAATGTGCTAAGCAAAGAAAGATTTTACATTCTGCCGTCCGATGACGTCATCTTACGTTTTTTAGTTTTTAATTTTTTTCTCAGTAAATAAGCAATATAAAAAATGAATAAATATATATTCGAGCAGCGGAAAAGTAAACAAAGAATTGGTATTTTTTGTTTCAGAGCTTAGCAATTTTGAAATGTTGTCCATTGTGATTTTTGGCGCGCGTAAATGGAGCGTTGTGATTGGTTAAGATTTTGCCGCAGTATTCGAAAATAAGACTTCTGCGCAGGTACATTGGTGTAACTTTTAAAATTGGTAAAACTGTGATGAAAAAGTTTTTTTTATGTGATAGTTGGTGCAGACGAGCACAGAGATCGTCAAATGGTAAGCGATTGCCGCTGCCCCATGGACATCTGCAACATCAGTGGAGTCACAAGTGCGCTGCTACCTTAAACCCTCCTTTCTCCGGACTGGGCATCCGGTACCCTCACTTACTCGGCGATATAAAAAAAGACCTTGCTTCTTCCCGGTTTTTTGTAAGCTCGTGGTATGGAATGGAGCAAACACATTAATGCCAAAGCGTAGCTTTCCCACGGAGTTTCCAGGTAACGGTCGAATGATATAAAACCGGCCTAGTGCGTGTTGGGCCACTCGCAAATCTTCATACAAATTGGCTCGCTCCGCTGGTTCCTATAAGACAGCTGTTTTTATTTGGCGAATTCAGTGTTGGACCTATAGTGAAAGATGTTTAGTTCCATGGGCGAAACTATACCACCTGAGACGTTTTGAGTTATTTATATAACACTTTCTAATATACTCGTACTTAATAACTTTGGCCGTTGCCCGAAGGCACGGCCGCAGACTGCCGTTGCAGCTGAAAGATCCTCGAGTGGAGGTCGCGTACAGTAAGTCCCATCCGTGACAGGCCCCCCACAAGGTGGAAAAACGATCTGGTGAAGGTCACGGGAATCCCTTGGATGCTTGGACCGATCCGTGTGGGGAACATTGGGTGAAGCCTATGCCCAGCAATGGGCGTCTATTATCTGAAATGATCATGATCCTTGGCCATTGCTTCACTGTTCTCATGTGTGGTGTGAGTCGAGGAAGAATGCATTCCACAGTAGCGGGCATTCCAACCGCTATTGCTCTCTACAAGCCTGGGTGTTTCACTTTACCTGTTGTAAGTTCAACATTACCAGGGAAACGGAAGGGCAATAATGTGTTCATAACTATGATGTCACGCTGAAAATAAAAAAAAAGTTATTATCAGATAGTCATGTTGTTCTCAGAGCGATGGTAGCTTAATGGAAAAGATCGCGCCTTCCATGTGAGGGGTCGTGGTTTGACGACAGGAACCTCTGAATAATTCAAATCTATTTTTTTAAATAGTGACACAGTATATTGGCTCTCCGCAGCCTGATGGTAAGCAAGAGAAGACCCCACGTTACAATAACAATGAAAGCGATATCAGGCATCACCTCAGTTGATCCTATTTCTACCATTAGCGTGAGTGAGGGAAAACGTTATGAGGAAATCGGCACGTTTCGGAAAGTTTCTGAAACATGTAACCATGATTCAGTTGGTAGCGAAGGTCAGACGGCAGTCACCTACTTACAACTTACTCCGCCGACTCAAAGTCTTGACCTCCGAAACAAGAGAGCGCCACTTTCGTCGATCCTGCACAGCTTGCCAGTCACTTCATTGTAATTATCAGATCCTGAATCATGGTTAAAGCATACCCTAGGCTTCAAAGCGACAGCTTTGGATGCAATCGGGAACTACATGCTAAGATGAGACAGTCAAGTTTCTTCTACACCTTGACTCGAGTTCGGGTTTGGGCTCTTGGAAGCTCGTCTCAAGCCAACAACCGGTCGAGTTTGGACCTTGAGAGAGCAACGCTTTGGCATGAATGGGCCGGCTTGAGCGAAGTAATACTATCTATCGTCAGTGAAGTTCTAACACCACGTAAGTCATTTTTTGGCGGTTTTGACATTTTGGATCCATTCGCTAGAAAATCGATAACTTGATTCTGATTGGGAGAAATGACGTATTTCTCCCAATCAGAATCAAGATAGGAGCAATAAAAAACTTTTATATTACAAAAATGTAACAGTACGGAAGTCATAAAATAACTACGCTTTGAGATGACCACGTAAGTCACAATTTAGTTTTTATTTCTTTACTAAATTTGCTAGTGGCGGTTATGATATTTTGATGCCATTTGTTAGTGACTTGAAAGACGGATCGTTTTTATCAATCAAAATTCTGTTGCGCCCAAAAAAAACCATATAAATGTTGAAAAGGTAACAGAACGGAAGTCAGCAATTGAATTCTAAAATAAAAAAAAGTTGCTTAAAATGACTTACGTGGTGTTATAACTTCACCATTTTTCACGTCTTTAAAATAGAAGGGGGGGGGGGGGGTCGGGAGCACTTTTTAGGGGGCGACGAAATCTCGGCTTCGTTCAGTTGGGCACTATAATATAACCTGCGTACATGGCTGCCGTAGCCGTAACCGGTTGGAGCATTATATAAACTACCATAAGAGTGACGGAAAACATCGTGAGAAAAGCTGCACGTTTCGGATGGTTTTTTCGAAGTCTGAGGAGATGAAGTCAGGGCGTCATTTGTTGGACATCCGTGCTCACATGCCAGAAACGTATGACGCTGTTTTTTAAGAAATGAATAATAAAACCAAATATGTAAAAATCAAACATTTATAATCTACTTATACTAAAGTATTTTAGTCATTCTGTAACTCAGCCGTGGCTGCGACTTCCTGTACGTAGCCTCCACTCAAGGACCTTTCCGCCCCTACGGCCGTCTGTTCTCCTAGCTATGTGCCCTGCCCATTGTCACTTGAGACATGCAATGAGGGCTACGGCAGGCCCCCCACAAGGTGGACCAACGATTTGGTGAAGGTAGCGGGTATCCATTGGATGCGGGCGGCACAGGACTGATCTGTGTGGAGAACATTGGGGGAGGCCTTTGTCCAGCAGCGGACGCCTATTGGTTGAAATGATCTACCTTAGGCAGGTCTAAAAGAAAAAGTTTTAGTTTTGACAACCTTGACTTTCCGTTTCATAACAACCGTTCATTTTATACTGTGCACGTGTAAGAACGCCGTATCGAAGCCATAATAACTAATAACGTAGTTCAAACGAAAAAAAAACTCTAGTTAACCAGTCAAAAGAAACTTCGTTACTGTAAGAAAATTGAAAAAAAGTGTCGGCACGACATTTTCCATTTCCGTTCAAGCTGTTGTAAAATATTGAAATTGATATTCATTTATTTCTCTTTTCATTTAAGAGCAACACGGGTTCTCCACACTTATTACAAAATGCGATTTATCATGAGTTTCGGAATAAAACTCGGTAAAAGGGGCTAACATTGCGAGTTGGAACGGGATTGCATGGGGGGCCTGCCGTAGCCCAAAGGATTGCATGTTTCAAGTGGCAATGGCCAGGGCACATAGCTAGGAGAACAGACGGCCGTAGGGGCGGAAAGGTCCTTGAGTGGATGCTACGTACAGGAAGTCGTAGCCACGGCTGTGGTACAGGATAACTAAAATACCTTAGTATAAGTAGATTATAAGTGTTTGATTTTTACATATTTGGTTTTATTACTCATTTCTTAAAAAAGCAGCGTCATACGTTTCTGGCATGTGAGCACGGATGTCCAACAAATGACGCCCTGACTTCATCTCCTCAGACTTCAAAAAAACCATCCGAAACGTGCAGCTTTTCTTACGATGTTTTCCGTTACTCTTATAGTAGTTTATATGATGCTCCAACCGGTTACGGCTACGGCAGCCAATCTTAACGATCAGCCATGTACGCAGAATATATTATAGTGCCCAAGTAGGTATGTGCGCAAACACAAGTTCACTTACTATTCCCTTACCCTCATATTCCGACGCGACACTACTGTGAAACGGAGAGGGATCGAGCGCAGGACCAACGGATTAACGTGCTTTCCGAGGCACGGGGGACAAGACCGCCAACTTCCAGACTACCACTGAGAATTTCTTATCGAAAACTTAGGTACAAATTTTTGGCCCGACCTGAAGATCGAAACCGGGACCTTATGCGCAGCCGTCGCTTCAAAGTGCGGCCCACTAACCACTGCGCCAGCGAGTCGCTAATAGTAATTATAGTCGAGCCAAACTAATAAGCCACATTTGAAGTTTCTAAATTTTAACTTCATAGAGAGGTGACCTACTAAAAAACTTCAATTAAAATGAATAATCCATATGTACTTCAAACAAACGTGAATCGAATACTATAATACTGGAAAATAAGTTATTAGTACTTTTAGTTGGAGAAATGTGAATCAAAATTATTGGAAAGAAAGGGGAAAGTACCTACTTTAGTAAAGCGGAATCAATCAGACAACCTTCACTAAAAGGACATTTTGTAGTAGAGATGAGAGCTACAGCCTCCGATTTAGAATGCGTTCTTATTCATTGAGTTATCATATATGATAAAGACACGCTTCAACATGGAAGGGCCTGCTCGAATAAATGAATACCGCGGCCTAACAGAAAACCGGTGTAAAGTATTGCCTTTTTAAAATGCCGCCGGCCCGGAGTGCAGGCCGACGTCGACGCCCTTCGCCGGCGCCTTATACATAGACCTGGTGACCCATACGAATATGGGGGTAAGGGAAAATAGAGTGCATTTGCTTGCACACACACTTGAGCACTATAATATAATCTGCGTACGTGGCTGATCATTGAGATTGGTCGCCGTAGATGTAAGTCGTTAGAGGATAGTATACATACCCTGCTGCCGGGGAGCAGGAGGGTTATGTCATTGAAGTAGTGCCTCCGCTATGTTTCGCCGAGTGAGTGAGTGAAAACTCGCTTGCTCGTTTGTCCGCCTCTAGCATAAAAAAAAACTGGTTCGAAGGCCATCCTTAGCGCTTATGTGACTCCACCGTCACTACTCAGCCGTGTGGTCCCCGGCAGAGTAGAATAGGCCACCCTCACTCTTACCGAGGTGTCGTAAAAGGCGACTAAGGTAAAGCTGCTGGCATGATCATCAGCACCCAGAGAAGCAAAACTCTGCATTTATATCAAAACCCTCGCTAACCCGTCTGCCAAGCGTGGTGAGTATGGCAATTACCGTGCCCGAGCAGTGGGGACTTAAATGGGCGGACGATGATGACGATGATGTGACTCCACTGATATGTAAAAAGCGGTGACGATCGCTAACCAAGTGATCCGTCAGCTAATCTGCCATCTTTGCTTTTTAGTCTCTAAATTGCCACAAAAACTATCGCCTACCTACATGCATTATTCATCGTATTCCTAAATTCTCGCGAGTGGTAAAAATACCTAACGCGAGAAGAAGTTAAAGGAAAAGTTGAAATTGTAGCGTCACAGAACTGATTGCGCCTTTGTTCCTTATGCAAATCAGGCAGCTCAACCTTTGATACGGATGGACAAAAAGTAATAAAGGATAGGTTGATTGAATTAGAATATAGCCTTTGATTAGTACGTGACAGTTCTAATTTCCACCAAGTTTTTAATCGTATTTTTTTTTACAAAAAATATGTTGTTATTGCATAAAGTAAATTACAGAAATTTAAACAAGTGGTATGGGCTAAAGTTACGCTACGTTATTTATTTGTCTTTGTGTTTATCTCTTGATGTCAAAAGTCAGATAGTCAAAATTGAACAATTAAGTTTCTGTAATGCCTAGTTTTTTAAGCTGCGTTTTTTTGTGCAATTAAAGTATATCTATCTGTCTATCTATATCTGTCTTGTGTTTGTTCAGTGTCTGGGTGTAATATATGTATTTAAGTATATATTTGTGTTCCTCTGTTGTCTGATATCTGTAACACAAGTGCTTAAGCTACTTAGTACGGAATCATGTCAACGTATGAGAGGTTGTGAGAATTATATTATTTATTTATTTATTATTTTATCTATAAATCAAAAACAAAAAATCAAAAATTTCTTTATTCAATTTAAGTCCATACAGAACCTTTATGAATGTCAAATATTATGTAATCTACCGCTGATTCGGAATGTCAATCAATGACTAAGGTATACGTAGTAATTGATTGTATAGAAGGTACGAGTATATCTCCCGTCTCGGCTACGGGCGTGGCTATATATCCGCTTTGACCAGGGCCACCATCTTAATTGATTCCATAATGAACCGCATAGCTTCATCGACTTGGCAGGTAATTTGTTCCGCCTGCGGCTTAATAAAGGTGACTTTCATTTGATTGATTTTGTCATTTTTTTTATTGTTTTGAATATGCAGATGAGCTTGCGATCTGTCTGATAGTAAATGGTAACCGCCGCTCATAGACATTAACAATGCTGGAGCACAGTCATGCCGCTGCCTACCGTGAGAGAAGAACTCTTTTCGAACCTCGTTTAATCCAATCAAACTTTTCAATCTTTTTTCCAATGAAAGTGTGATTGGGAAATGTATCCATTTCCCTATCACACATTAGAAGGCATTAGAAGGTTAAAACGCTATCGCGTAATGCCCAGACAGCAGAAACAATAGAAAATCTTCTGTGTTTGGCTTTTAAAGGTTTTTTTACAGTTTTATTGACGACCCGTTTGGAACAGTGTTAGTGTACGCTGCCATTGGTCCAAGGGTTGCGGGTTCGATCCCCGCACAGTACAAACAATTGTGTGCATGAACATGTCTGTTTGTATTGGTCTGGGTGTTTCCTAGTGTATTATAAGTATGTTTTTACAAAAGAAAATTATTATATGTATATATTTGTAATCCTACTGTTGATTCTGATATCCGTAACACAGGTGCTTGAGCTACCTATCTCGGAGTCAGATCAATGTACGTGATGTTGTGAAATATTTACTGTGACACAGTATATTGGCTCCCCTCAGCCTGATGTTAAGCAGAAGGAGAGCCCCCGTTGCAAGTACAACGGACGCAATATCAAGACATCACTTAATTTGGCACCGCCATACCGGCCCGCGAGATGCTTCTCCACGCTTCGTTTGAAGGAATCCATATTGTAGGAAGGAATATCGGCCTTACGACTTTAAGGTGACGGGTAGAGCACTAGCGACGAAAATCGATTTTAATTTTTAGCTACTAAACCGAATCTATTTTCAGCAATTTCGGAGTTACTACTCTGGGCAAACACTTATACTATTTATTAAATAACCATGAATAAAATCGATTGCTATCACTAGTGTGCCCTACCCGTCACCTTAATGTCGACGTGTACACATCGTCAGCAGTTTACAGTTCGTAGCAGATAATCCTCACCCTGATCTTAGCGCGTTCGATAATCTCATAAGTGTAATATTGTTAAAATAGTCTATAAACATAGAAGTGCCAAATAGTAAGACGTCTTTTACAAAAGTGTTAGTTGAGTAATTTTACTTCAAACAACTGATGGCTTAGTCACACAATTGGATGATGGTAACGACAAAGCCATCTGTTAAAGGCAACGATAGGGCCAGTTGTTCTTCAGCCATTTAGTTGGATATCGGCATTTTATGAACACCCTAGACATCCGATTGGATGGCTAATTTAACCAGATAGCTGCGACATGTATAACTGCTACACGCTGCCTTCCCGAATTACACACATATAAGCTTTTTCCATTTCAGAATTTCACCTGTCAGAAAGTGATTGTTCAGAAAGCGATTATTCATCATCGTTATCCAACAGCTCTTGAAGTCTTATCGGTAAATAAAGATGATTGGCTTCGAGAACTTTTCAAGTTCTCGTTTGAGTTAACAATAAATCCTTCTCAAATTCGAATTTTATTAACAGTCCACTTGCCTTCTGATAAATCGTAGCAAAGGCACGTTCTGCTGAAGAAAGTAAGGCAATGACGGAAATTGATTTATTTTATACTTTCTTTTTAATATAAGCCAATGTCAACATCAGCTTAAAAAGAAAGAAAGTACTTAACATACTTAATATGAATTTTTGGGGTATAGCAAATTTTCGCAATTTATACATAAGGTGACGGGTAAGGGACACTAGTGACGCCAATCGATTTTAATTTTTAGCTACTGAACCGGATCTATTTTAAACAATTTCCGGGTTACAACCTCTCGGCAAACACTTATACTATTTATTAAACAACCATGCACAGTTTTTGGTTTCGTTTAAATAAGCACCTGCACAAACAACATGGGCCTTTCAGATACCAAAATCTGCAGAGTTCATTTTATATAGGAAACTTAGTAAGTATCTACATAAAAATACTGTGAAAATACTACATATTTGCACGTTTGCTAGCAAGCAGATTACGAAACTAGATACCACCATTTTAAGACCTATATTGTATCAAATGTAATTTTGTGCAAATAAATGTTTATTTGTTTTGTTTTAGACTATTTTAAAAATATTACACTTATGAGATTATCGAACGCGCTAAGATCAGGATGAGGATTCAACAAAGTGTTCTAATCTATATACAACGTCGGTGTCAAACAAGCGTGCGGCTTACCTGATGATAAACGATTACCCTAATTTATAAACGCCTGCAACTCCATAGGACCTGTACGGGTTAAGTGCCTCGCGCCAAGAGATTAGTATATTATTTTTGAACGGGATAATATTGTACCTATATTGTTCTCCTCTAAGTCATATTGAAAGTAAAATTGTTATTCAAACCACCACCATCTTTGACTCAAGAAACTCCCCTTCTACATACTTATAATAATTTTATTTGGTAAATAAACACTTAATAGTACATAGAAAACACCCAAGCCAATACAAACAGACATGTCCATGCACACTAATGTTTTTACTGAGCGGTGATCGAACCCACCACCCTTACACCAGAGGCAGCATTCACTACCACTGATTCAAATGGGTCGTCAAACTGGACTGGACTGGTGGTGGAAAACTTCGTGAGGAAACCTGCACGTTACTGATAGTTTCTGAAATGTGAACCATGCTTTAGTCTGGTTCCCTACAAGGTCAGACAGCAGACGCTTCATTGTAATTACTACATTGGCCAAATCGTGGATCACGATCAAAGCCTAGACCGAACTCTGAAGCGACAGCTTTGGACGCAATCGGGAATTACATGCTGAGATGAGGAAAGCGACAGGTAGATCTATGATGTGAACTTGTGACGCCAATGGTGTTGTCTGTGCAGTGTCTGTGGGCGGTGGCAAAAGGTCACCATCAGGTGGTCCGTCTGCTTGTCTGCCGCCTATAATATGAAAACAATACAGTCGTTGGGCAGCGGGGCCCCACAATGCATGGGGCCTGTAGTATTTGCATCTCTTGCTACATGGCTAGTCCTACACTACCCAAACATTGCGAATTACTGCAGTTAAGCTATTAGGCAAGCTGACGTACTATCGATAGTTTATCGATAGACTATCGATAGTCTAACAATAGTATTGCGGTAGTCAATAGTATCGATAGTAAAGAAAGTAGTAGTAGATTCATACTATTGATAACGCTATAACTATCGATACTATCGATTGTTTAATGTCCCTTACTACCGACAGTATCGGACATATTTAATCGAAACATAGCTGACTATCGATAGCACAAAAAGATCGATAGTATCGATAGATTTTGAATAATCCTGATAGTAAACACAATTCAATTTTTTTTATTAGAATAGCCAGACATTTATCCACAATCTCACCTGATCGTAAGTCATGTTGTGCCCGGGGATGGATCATGCCTGTCTAGTAACAGCCTATTCACTCTTTTCTTGAATAAGTTCAGATTATAGCGTTCAGGGAACACATCATCCGGCAGAGAGTTCCATTCCTTAGCCGTACGCAACATTAGACGTTTGGTACGTGTTGCCGGTATTTCTATTGATAGTATCGGGCATTAAACGACCTATAGTAACGATAGTGTTGGCGTTATCAATAATATTGGTAAAATTTTACTATCGATACTATCGATAGTCTCGATAGTTTTAACTAATAGCAATATTATCGATAGTCTGAATGATATTCGAGGTCAACTATCGATATGGAAACTACCGATGTTTCCGCAACACAAGCTCGCACTATGTAAAACGACCAACGAAGAGATTAGGTCAAACGGCGCGAACATAGCGTGAGATACGTCGGAGGAATGCGTACTCCGTCTATTGTTATGTTCTTATCAGCAGTTTATAAGTCCATGGTAAATTTATGCGGGTCCCTAATTAGGTAGCAACTGACTGACCATGAGCCCAATTCTCGGGCTCGTGACATTTATTTTCATACGACATATATCACCAAAACATAGTTTTTTTGTATGGTTTTCGGGTGATATCCGCCATGTTCTCAAAATATCACAAGCACGAGATTTGGGATCCATGCCTGCGATAAGAGCTGGGTGACGTATTTATTGTTTACTACGGATTTTTTTTTTTATATGAGAGGTGGCAGACGAGCAGACGGATCACCTGATGGTAAGCAATTCCGCCGCCCATGGACACCCGCAACACTAGTGGAGTCACAAGTGCGCTGCCAACCTTTTCCCCTTCCCCCCATCAGGCCTCCGGTAACCTCACTCACACGGCAAAACACAGCGCAGGCGCTGCTTCACGCCGATCTACCGATCTGACCAAAGCCATAACTTTTTTTGTTACTAATGGAAAATGCGTGCCGCACCGGAATTAAAGTGCAACCCTCTCCCCCAACCCCAACCCATTTCACAATCGCAGCAGCGCTTACCTTCCTATATTTTTACATAAAGGAGTACTACATTTTTACATAAAGGATATTCCTTCAAAAAAGGAGTGTTAAGGTTTTTAAGAATTTCCAAGTCTCAGTTCTAGTTGTTAAGCCAGCCAAGTAGGTACGATGTTAAAAGGTTCAGCAACGCGTAGGCAAGTCCTCTGGAGTTGCAGGCGTCTATAGGCTACAGTAGTCACTTACCATCAGGCGAGGCCTACGCTTGTTTGCCACCGATCTGTTATAGTAAATTAAAGTATCAGTCTATATACGGCAGGGGAAAGGCTTCCATCACAAAAATCAAGTCATGGTTATGATGGGATTAAGGTTAATCACCACGCTTGCTAAATGCGGATTGGTGATCACAAACCCGAGCTGTGTTCGAAAAATCGTAACATACTTTCCGCTCGACCCGGGAATCGAAACCAGGACCCCGAGAGCACGGCCCGGTACTTAAACCACTAGACCAACTTGGCAGACCTGGTATAAATAAATATAAATACTATAATTGTATTTATTAAATCCGATGAAAACCATTTTTATATTCCAATAACCACAAAAAGGGTTGGTCATTGAGATCAAGTCATGTGGATAGAACGCTCATCCATCATAGTTATTAACGATGCTGTCCTAGTTAATAGTGCTAGGTAATGCGTACCTATTGTCCCTAATTGTCGTATCATTGAGCTATATAAATCATTAAACTATAGGTACCTACTAAGCATCGGTAGATAAGCTGCTGTGCTCTATCTATAATCCATCTAAGTACCAAAACCACATTCGGAAAAAATAGCCTACTTAAAGAGTTAATATTCTACAACCGGTTTGATCTGTGTGTGTTCAATCAGTGCGTCCTACCCGTCATGACATACGGAGCCGAAACGTGGACACTTACGGTACGGCTGGTCCACAAGTTAAAGCCCGCTCAGCGTTCTTTGGAACAAGCAATGCTCGGCGTCTCTCTCCGAGATCGAATCCGAAATGAGGTGATCCGGCAGAGAACCAAAGTCATCGACATTGCTCACCGGATTAGCAAGCTTAAGTGGCAGTGGGCTGGCCATATTAGCCGCAAAACCGACAACCGATGGGGTAAACGAGTTTTAGAGTGGAGACCGCGTCTTGGCAAACGTAATGTAGGGCGCCCTCTGGCTAGGTGGGGGGACGATCTGCGCAGGATGGCTGGCAATAGCTGGATGCGAATAGCCATGGATAGATCACAGTGGCGAACAATTGGAGAGGCCTACGTCCAGCAGTGGACTGCGATAGACTGATGATGATGATGATGAACCGGTTTCAGTTACAGCGGCCAGTCTCAACGATCGTCCACGTACGCAGGATCAATAGGTCTTTACTAATGAAATTGCCGTTTTTTTTCTAGACACAATAACATGTATAACTCCTTATAATAATGAAAAAGTCACCATACTTTAATTTTATTTTGATTTAACACTATATTTTAAGGTTTAATTATGGTGTCCACGTTCGTGTTCCTCGACTTTCTAAGTCGGTTTTGTATACCTAGCTCCCGCCTGAGACCTCAGGGAAGAGGAAGTTCGGATTCCCGGTTTACCCTCTTGACAAACACTGTGTCCCCTAATACTTTGCCTATTATTGTACATGACTGGATGGCTGCTACTTTTGCATTTTTGGGTTGCTCGGGTTTCTTTTTTTAAATGTGTCATATAATCGTTTAAGATAGCCTTCTGCTTTTGATTTAAAAAAAACAAAACACGAGTTCACGTTGTTCGACTAGTGACCATTTTCTTTTCCCATTAGATTGATCTTCTGAACTTGTCGTGGTCGAATATAATGCGGAGGTACCGGCAAAGCTTTGATTCCTTGGCGATACGGTTGAGTTCGGCTGTAGTATTTTCAGGTTCCCCGACTCTAGCCCGCCTGTTCAGCATAGAACCGCCGGCGGTTGGCGTGCTGAGACGTCCAGCGCCAGCTCCAGACGTGCCCCGGCGATAGCCCCCGGGATAGCGTACCCTATACTCTAATTTTCATTTCTCTCCATTTTTGAAGGTTCACTATAGCTTCGTTAGTCACTGGTGAGTTATAAACTGTAAAACAGTTGCCAGAGTCCACCCCCTACGTGGCAAAGGATGTTCTTACCGGACGTGAAGTTAGATTTGAAGGGGCCTAAGGTTTATATTAAATAGATATCAGATATTATTCTATTTCTGATGCAATTTTTTTTATTGAAAATGACCCTTTTTTCTTTACTTGACGGAATTGAGGTTTTTATCAAAAATAACTTTTGAATAAAAAAATATGTTTTTCTGAAAAACTACCCTACATGTTCCTAAAAGTAAATTAAGAAGACTTTATAAATATAAAACAAGTTAGTATGGAAAATACATATTCTAAGAAAATGGCCATTCAAACGGCATTTTAATAGGTAAAAATCTAATATTATAGTCCTCAACTGTATGCACAAACACAAGTGCATGCAATCCCATGGGACACCAGTATAACTCGACCAGGGGATCGGGCTCAAGTGGGAAGACCGCTAACTTCCAGACTCCGGGCTGACACTAAGAGTTAGTATTGGCCACTTTTAACAATAATCACAAATTTCCTACTCATATAGAACTATAAGACAAACTATTGTTATTCAAAATGTACGCTACGAAGAGATTTTTCATTTAAATGTCCCTAATTAAACACAAGTACTTAATTGAAATCAAACGGCGGCGCTACCTACGCTTCATTTATTCACATTCCATTAAGCGGGCTTGTTCGGTCCTAATGGAATATACCATTTTTTAGGAAAGACGTCACAAAGTAAGAAAGAGACCTAACGCAATAGAGGCAATAAATGGGTGCGATAGAGAAAGAAAACAACTAAGTAGGCTTCGCATGGTTTTTCAAGTATGAATTTCCCTGACTGTTCTGTATTTAGTATTTAGATATATGTTTACGCTAGTTCATAAGTTCATAGAAAATTTAGTTCGCACCTCCACCGCTAGATAGAGTTGTGCTTAATTGCATCGCGATTGTGTTTCGTTTTTTCAAATGTACTTAAGGTCATATTGTTTTTTTATCAATATTTACACACATCTATAAAGCAACCTGTTGGTTTTATTACAGTTTCAACCCAGTTTAACCTAGATCACACTAGTTCAGATCATTTTCAGATATACAACAGATACAATCTGTTCATGAGCCTAACACAAATTTTATTAATTTACGTTTTGTCATATTTAAATCGTGTAATTATTAGAAAAGTTATTTATGGGATTTCTACCATGTACCTTATTTAGACTATAATGTATCAATACGGGGATTAACACGATATTTATTATGTGAAACAACATTGTGTACTCACATATTTGGCTCGACGTTTCGGCTACGTTACAGCAGCCGTGGTCACGAGCGGACTGGCGGAGCACGGCTTCGTCATGCTGGGGCCGGGCTGTGAATCTTCGGACACCCTCACATTTTTTGATATTAATTCGCCACTAGATGAATTGTCAGTGAAGCTACTCCGACACACTACACTAACAGTATCGGTGTTTGTTTGCGTTAGTAACGGCCTAGCACGGGGTTTGCACTTGTTAATTACTGGATTCCATGTCGATGATATTTTAAATCCATCCTCCCGATTGAAAGTCTTATACTTTTTGATCTCAATCGCTTCACGTACTATCCTGGTATGACAATGACGATCGGTGGAGAGGATTTTCGGGTCATGTAGATCCAATGATTTACTCCCATTTCCAGTAGATGTTCTGCTATTTCCGATTTATTCGCTTGTCGATTTTTAACAGCTGCGATATGTTCCTTGACACGTTCTGTAATTGACCGCTTCGTTTGTCCAATATAAGAACTACCGCAGCTACAATCGATTTGGTAAACACCTGGAGTCTGAAAAGGTATGACATCTTTTCGTGATCGCAGTTGTTTTGATATTCGACATAACGGAGTATATACAGTCTTTATGGAGAAATTCTTGAGTACTGTTACAATTTTGTCCGTTATGCCTTTAACTATGGGGCAAAAATGCTGCCTGGCGGTTCACCTCTGAATATCTGTCTCTTCTCTTTTGCCTGCTCAACAGATGCGGCATATTATATCCATTCCGTTTAAGTACCTCCTGAACATGGGCAAGCTCAGATTGGAGATGTTCAGGGTCACAAAGGTTACGAGCTCTATTGTTCAACGAATGATATAACTGCTTGCAAATGCCGAGGATGATGATGTGAGGAGGCGTGTAGGTATCGGTCCGTATGCGTAGGTTTCCGGTAAACAGCATGTGATAATGTACCGTCATCCTTCACTCTAATCTGCACATCCAAGAATGCCAATGATTGGTCCCTTTCCATTTCGTAGGTAAACTTTATTTTCGGGTGGATCGAATTTAAATGTACCACATATTGTTCGACTTCCTGCTGGCCACCATTGATAATACAGAAAACGTCATCAACGTACCTTTTCCAGAGTTTAAATATCGTGTTAATCCCCGTATTGATACATTATAGTTATAATGCAACGCGAAAATCTAAAATACCTTATTTAGAGTTGCGAAGTAAGGGTAGACCGTTTTGTCTGCCAGTAACAACATACCCGCAAAAACTTCAGTTACTCCGTGACCATGGCGCTTGCAACAGTGCCGAAATATTGGAAACTTAAAAATAAGGTACATGGAAGAAATCCCGTAAATAACTATTCTAATGTTAGTGATCTTGAAAGTTGAACACAATATATTGAGAAAACAATATCATCATCATCATCATCAGCCCATTTAAGTCCCCACTGCTGGGGCACGGGCCTCCCTCAATCACATGAGGGGTAATTGCCATACTCATCACGCTTGGCAGACGGGTTGGCGAGGGTTTTAATGTAAATGCAGAGTTTTCCTTCTCTGGGTGCTGATGATCATGCCAGCAGCTTTACCTTAGTCGCCTTTTACGACACCTGGGTGGCCTATTCTACTCTGCCGGGACCACACGGCTGATAACAATATATTGTGTTATTATTGTGTTTGTATGAATGTGTGTCGTAATAAATGTTGTATTCATTCAAAATCTGTTTTTTGAAAAACATTTGTACTGTTGCAGGAGCCCAAACCCTTGCGTCAAACCACTGTAAGGGATCGTCGCATGAATAACCAAAATAAAGGCTAGTTTGCACAGTGCGAGATCCTACCTAGCGGGAAGAAAGTTAAGGTGTGCGCAAATAGGAGCGGTCCGCAGCGTGCCGGGACGGAGCGCATCACAGCGCAAAATTTTTCATAGCACACTGTGACGGGCCAGAACGGGCCAGAACGGGCCGTATCACAGCGCATTGACGGATTTTGAATAAAGCGTAAGTACTAAAACAAACTGTCCCTCGAAATGCGCTTGTATTGCCTCCAACTTTCAAATTTTAGTTTTATTTGTATAGACAAAAGGTATTTAAAATTTAAGTGTTCTGTTTTGCCATAGTATTCCTTTCGTGGCGCAGTCTCTACCCGAAGTCCGTATGTCGCATGATGCAGGGGAGGGATCGCATCGCATTTCTAAAATCCGCCGCCCAAAAATGCGACGCTATGCGCCCCGGCATACTACTGTGCCTCAGTAGTATAGTACAAATACTAATAATAATAATAAATCCTCCAACCGATTACGGCTACGGCGGCCAATCTTAAAGATCAGCTACGTACGCAGGATATATTAGTGTTCAAGTGTGTGCGCAAACACAAGTGCACTCTCTATTCCATTACCTTCATATTCCGATGGGACACCAACGTGACACGACCACACTGCTCACGAATTTTATATGTACTACTGCCTCATTGGCGTAGTGGTTAGTGCTGCGCAAGAGGTCCCGTGTTCGATCCCCGGGTCGGGCCAAAACTTGGACTTAAGATTTCGGTAAGAAATTCTTAGTGGCAGCCCGGAGTCTAGAAGTTGGCGGTCTTGTACCCCTGTGCTTCAGAAATCACGATAAGCTGTTGGTCCTGCGCCCGATCCCTTTCCGGTCGTGTCACAGTACTGATACGATAGCTGGCAATGTGTAAACCAGTCTTTCATCGTCAGCCCATTTAAGTCCCCACTGCTGGGGCACGGGCCTCCCTCAATCACATGAGGGGTAATAGCCATACTCACCACGCTTGGCAGACGGGTTGGCGAGGGTTTTGATATAAATGCAGAGTTTTCCTTCTCTGGGTGCTGATGATCATGCTAGCAGTTTTACCTTAGTCGCCTTTTACGACACCTCGGTAAGAGTGAGGGTGGCCTATTCTACTCTGCCGGGGACCACACGGCGTAAACCAGTCTTTAGTCTCATTCCATTCATTTATTCAGCAGATACTAAAATTAGGAGGGCGCGTAAGTCTTACTTAAAATATAAATCTTCTCCTGTCTGTAGAAGTCTCTAAATAATTTAACGGTGATATCCTCGTCGGTATTTTAATATTGATAAATGTTTCTGAGGGTGGTTTGTAGAACAAGACACTTTACCGGGTGAGAGTATTGGAGTCTAAATCGGGGGAAATATATTGAAAAAGTTGGCAACGCACTTTTTTATGTGATAGGTGGCAGACGAGCAGACGGATCACCTGATGGTATAATTTTTTATCAATTTCGGGGTTGCAACCTCTCGGCAAACACTTATACTATTTATTAAATAACTATGCATAAATATTGAGTACAACGCGTACGCGAAAATTTGATTACCGCCAAAAGCGGCCACTTGTAGCGTGAATCAATTTTTCGCGTACAAAAACGGGCCCGACATTTGTGCATGGTTATTTAATAAAGAGGATCAGTGTTTGCCGAGAGGTTGCAATCCCGAAATTGTTTAAAATAGATCAGTTTTAGTAGCTAACAATCAAAATTGGCGTCGCTAGTGTGCCCTACCCGTCACCTTAAAATGCAATCCATAACAAAACTGCGTCACACACATTGAAGCCTATATTTTTACCTCAGTAATAAAGAATAAAGATCTGTGAAGGAATATATTGCTTTATAGCTATTTTTATAAATATGTATATAAGTCAGATTCTCCGCAACCCTCTCAAAAAGGTCTGACAAAGGAGGCATGACATCCTGTATAGGCATTTTCAAGAGCTAAAAAAGGTATCGTGAGTAGTGGTGAGACAAAAACTCGATTTAATATTTTCTTGGTCACAAAGTATAGCCTTAGCCATATCTTGGTGTACAGTCAGCAGCAGAAGTAGCTGCACATAATTCGCGGTTTGTAGTTCTTATTCCGAGGAGCATAAGAGTCTCTAGTTGCGAAAAGTGTGCATCAACTTTTGCTGTTGACTGTACAAACACATTACCTAATTTTACTTGACCCTAAGGCCATAGTATGTAACCCCTTTTTCTGGGCTACCTCACCGGCCACTCAGCCCCAGAGCGAGAGACTATAATCCCAGGGCGCCTTTTATCTGGTGTGTGAAGGAAAACACTTAATTGCCTTTTCAATTAATTTATTCTTAAGCCTTTACAATATAATCCGGAATACAAGTTTAACGCTTAAATTAAGTACATTTTATATCTACACAATGATTGATTTTTGTATGACAAATACTAAGTTAAATTAAGATTAAGGGTCTTAAGTATGGATCCAGCTGGCGGGAAGTACAACTCTGCTATTGCATATTATTGTGGGAATGCCTGTCTGACCTAGCTCAACCGTAACTCGGTGTTAGGTTTAAAAGATTGTTCTAGGTAAGTATGGGACTTAACTTATGACTGAGGAAGCGCGACGCAGCCCTCCGGAAGCTAGTCCTTGGCAGGTCCAGAACTGTCGTGTCAGGTACTCTGTTGTCCTCCAGCGTGGCCTGTTAGTTCTATCCTTGGAAGCTCCCGTCGACTATGTAGACCTCAACGAATCAAACTGGTCTCGGTTCTTGCCGGTACATAGGGCCCTATAACAACGATTTCACAATATGAAGGACGCCCTACAGAAGGATTCCTTGGATTATTCCTTTTATGGAATAAGACAATATGAGTACTTACCCAAGACGGGGAACGACAGCAAACACTTATTTTTGTTAAGATTAAGACGACGAATCGAAATGTTTCACCTCAAAACTTCTGCAGCACACACTCAAGGTTAGGACACTCAATTAGGTCAAGCGAGGGGTCTTCCAGAATTAAAATTTTGAATGTGTCCCTCGCGAGGCTCCGTCACTCCTATTTATTGCTTAAATTTTAAGCCTTAAAAGGTCTGGAATGTTCCTTCTATTCAAAAAAACTCACATCCGCCCAAAGTTGACCTTTAAACAACCTTGTTAAGTTAATTGTTCTAGAATTTCTATTTGTATTTTGTTGCTTTTCAACTCAAGACATAAGAGAGAAATAGACGATGCAACGATACAGTGTCGCCTTACTAGCGGCGAGAAGATTAACTAATTTACAGGAAATTGAATGCATTCTGAATACCATATTTGGGAAGTACATCGACTATCCTGTAGATGGCGTGCTGATGATGATGAAATGTAGATGTTAAAATTCAAAGGAACTAAATTAGAAATGTCCTAAAGGTTATTGAAAAATAGGTCTTTGTTACAAAGTTATTAAAATAAATATAATTCTGCCCTAACTGCCAAGATATAGTAGACGATATTTTTTATTTGTGAGTCAGTAGCGACATCTATGCGTGAGTGGAAGACGTAAATCTTGTTAAAGATGTTTTCCTATGCATTGCGGACATTAGACAACAGAGGTCATACGTACATATTGATTTAACGCTTTGGTTTGGAAATACGGCGACAGAAGGCGCTGAATAGGGTAATTAGTGTTCTTGAGAAGTCTGCTTAGATGGCGTTATTCTTGAAATAGTAATTATTTTGTACAATTATTTTTAATTGTTACAAGTATTATTACTTTACTCTATGCCCTAAAGTAAGTAATAATAAGGTGACGCGTCGCAGAAACTAGCGGCGCCTATAGATTCGTATTAATTGTGGCAATTCCATCATCATTACACATTAACACATTAGCGGTCTCTCTGATTTCGCGGATGTTCATGGGTGGCGATGATTACTTTTCATCAGGAGACTCGCTTGCTCGTTTGTCGCCTCTAGCATAAAAAATATCTTTATCATCTTAGCGTTTTGTCACGGTAGCTTCGAAACCCGGGTCCACTTTCCTATTTCGACTCCTCCACTTTTAATTATGAGACATTATTTTAAAAACCGGCCAAGTGCGAGTCGGACTCGCCCATGAAGGGTTCCGTAGCAGCAAGTTAGATATATGGATGGAAGGTAAATTGCTGTTTACGGTTTATAACGTATTAATTTAAAAAAAATACAAACTATATCTAGTTCAAATACATTTCCGTTGTTAGTTTTCATGATTATGTACAACATAGATTTATTTCAGTTTTATAATTCACTTATTATAGAAGTTAGGGAGGGGGGGAAGGCACAGTTTACCTCTTTGAGAGCGTCTCTGCCGCAAAGTATTGTGTTTAGAAAAAAATGAAGTTAAAAACCTCAACATCATTTTTAAAGACCTATCCAGATACCCCACACGTATAGGTTTGATGAAAAAATCAATTTTGAGTTTCAGTTGGAGAGTCAGTATGGAGAACCCGCCAAAATTTTAATTTTCTCCAATTTTTGTGTAAAAATCGTAATGCGGTTAACAAAATACATCTGTTTATCAAGTTTCAATAGTATAGTTCTTATAGTTTCGGAGAAAAGTGGCTGTGACATACGGACGGACGGACAGACGGACAGACATGACGAATCTATAAGGGTTCCGTTTTTTCCATTTGGCTACGGAACCCTAAAAAGTACAACGGTGAATCCACAGAGAAAAGTGTTAAGAATTTCGGATTTTTCAAACAAAGCCCGGGTTTGTTATGACCTATCCGCATTAGGCAAGCGTGTTGATTAAGCCTAATCCCATCATAGTAGAGATAATTTTATTTCTATAATAGAGGCCTTTGCACTGCAGTGCGACCATTTATAGGCTGATACTTTTTTGTATGACACTAGAGGAAAAGTCGTCGCTGACTTTCTCCTAACGTTTTCGTTATACCTTTCGTTTCGTTATACCTGTTAAAATCACTGTGAAACCAATACCAATACTGTAACAACACTAGTTTTATTCAAGTGAGCTACCTAGACAAACAGCTTCAGAGAATTCAATATGGCTGACGTGATCTATTCGACAAACCCGAAACAGATCAGTCGTTCAGAGTACAATAATACAATCCGACTGTTTTCTCAAGCATTCAAATAGCTTTAAAAGACTACAGGTTTTTTTTATATAAGGTATTGCAGAAGATAGAACGTGACTAAAGTTAGAAGTGATATAAAGAGGCACTTTTTAGCCGACTACGGTGTACGAGCTACGTCGCACAGACCAACTCAGCAACGACCTACATGCAGCGCGGCTGACCGATGGACCGTCTTCTTGCACCGTCGGCACTCTACACCGACGGCACACTAGCAAATACCTTTTAATGTGGTAATAACATAAACAATGTATATAAACTATTTACTTTCTTACAATAAACAGATTTCAACCGTCTGTGTTGGGTCTAATTTCTCCCGCTGCGGCTAAGACACCTTTAGCCGTCACTATGATCAGTCGAGTGAGCCTGCTCGACTGGCAGCGGTTCCCCTCCTACCTACCGTCCTGACTCTTCCCGCTTGCTACCCTGGGCGACCCGGGAGCAAGCTCCCATCACCTTATTTATATATGTATTTATTCCCATGGATAGGCAGGGCTAGGGCTCTAGGGACTTAGTGTCTTAGACAAAGGGGCTCTAGGCTCACTAGAGAGTTAGGTTCCCTTCCTTTCCCTATATTCTGTTCGCCAGGACGCGGTGCCTTGCAACCGTCGCTTCCCGCCCGTACATTTGGTCCTTCGTTCCTTTCATTAACTAGCTTTCTATGGACCTCAACATTTGGTCCTTCGTTCCTTTAATCTACCAGCTTCCTATGGACCTCAACATATGGTCCCTGTGGATCTATACCATTGATCCTATAACATCTTATCATTATCAACTTAATCGATCTCATCATAGTGGTCTCCTACTTATTTTTAATTTACCAGCATCCTGTGGATCTATTCTGTAGTTTAAAATTATCAGAAGGTTTAAGGGAAGTAACTGTTATTCTCGAGCCCAAGACTTGTGCTAGTCGGCTTCATATTTCATAGATAGATAGATATAGTTTATATAGGACAAAATAAATCACTTAAGTGCTAGGTATAAGAGAAATATTGTGTACAATTTCATTCGATAAGGTAGCTACTTACTTACTTACTAGCAGCTGACCGTCATATCACCAGTGCACAGTGCTACGAATATAAATATTCGTAGTCTCGTAGAGTTTGCTACGGAACGCAGCTATGCTACGAGTATTGCTACAAATACTCGTAGTTGAACGGCATAATTTATGTCGAACTAAAGGTTCTAAAACTATTGACGGTTTTGTTACCTACTTTGAAAATAAGTTTTTATGGTTTGTTCCTACGCAATTCAAAGGTTTTTAAATAGTTTTTTATATATGATAGGTGGCAGACGAGCAGACGGGTCACCTGTCGGTATGCGATTGCCACCACTCATGTACACTTGCAACACCAATGGAGTAACAAGTGCGCTGCTAACCTCCCCTTTCTCCCGGATTGGACACTGGTTTCCTCATTCTCGCGAGAAACACAATAGAGACACTACTTCACGCCCGTTTTTTTGGAAGCCGTGGTATTACTCCGGTCAAGCCATTCATTCCGAAGCGTAGATTTCCCACAGTTAATTCGAATACCTGTGATATTTTTAAGACATGCGAAATTTAAAATATGATAAAATGCTAAACATCGCGTTTGGTTGCGTGACTGTGACTTGGACTGACTTCGACTTCGCTCGTAAAGAATAGTAGTAGATTCCACATTCATCATGAAAAAAATATTAGAGAGCTAAAAACATATTTTTTATGTTTATGGTTTCAAAATGAATCTTTTCCTTGAGTGTTTTCAAGTATCATTTCTTATCATGTACCCATTCCCGTTTCTATACCAAATGGTTTAATAGGTGTACTCAGCAGCATTTCAATACTCCCAGTTTTATTAGTACTTGGAGTAACTTTGCAAATCAAACTTCAGTTCCATTTTAACGATCTGAAAGGCCTTGTACCGATCTCTTCTGACTTGTCGCTGAAATTTCGCATTTTCCAAGCTTTATTCTTGTCTACTTTTCAAATTGTTAGATGCTATTAAGACCATTATTTTTTGCATCACTTAAAGAATCTTTTGATAAACAAAGCCTTTGTCAAAGTACGCATGTTGTGAATGTAGAATAAACAAAAGTACCTCCAGTGATGTTAGGCGATTTTTTTATCAGATTCCCCTTAAAGGGGGAGGTCTTTTTAAGGCTCACGTGATTTATAGACGGCATACAGGGTGTATCTGTGAACATTTAGATCTCTTTAACCATGTGTTCTACAAACCATTCTTAACAACATTTGTTCAACGAATTTTCGAACTTCATCGAAAATTTTTTTCGATTCTCATACAAAATGACTAAGTCACGTGACCGACTTTGTATGAAAAGTTGAAATTTTTTCATGCGGATTTCTGAAAGTGATAGAACAAATGTTGTTCATAATGGTTAGTAGAACACGTGGTTAATGATGTAAATGTTCACAGATACAACCTGTATATCAAAGCAGTACCTAATGGAGAAAACAATTGGATACAACTTGGACTGACCGGATGGCGCAATTGGTAGTGCCCTGCTTCTTACGCCAAAGGTCGTGGGTTCGATCCCCACCCTGGACAAACATTCGTGCGATGAGCACTTGTGTTTGTATAGCATCTGGGTGTAATATATGTATTTAAGTATATATTTGTGTTCCTCTGTTGTCTGATATCTGTAACACAAGTGCTTAAGCTACTTAGTACGGAATCAGGTCAACGTATGAGATGTGAGAATTATTGTTATTGTTAATAGTTTTGTTCGTTTTAATGCAATTTAGCATTCTCATAAAGATAAACCTAACCCGTTTTCACAATCATTAGGATTTTTACGTTTTTTAAAATGTTCTATTAGTTTGATAAACGACCCGTAAACCATTTTTTTATTTTCATTTCAAACCTTATCAAGAAAATAGGAATATGCACAAATGAATGCCCTTAGGAGCTCATCTATCAAATTATTATTTCGTTTCAACTCAAAATTCACAACATTGTAGTGAAGAGAAAAGCTTTACATTTTTAAGTTATATCTTTCTAATAGTTTTATAATGTATTATGTATTTATACCTTTTTAATAGTTTTATAATGTTGGATATCGCGTCAGGCAAAAGCAGTTATTTTTTTATTTTTATTTTTTTTTATTATCAAACTGGCACCCAATACTCGTGATTTTCGATATACGCAATGTCGATAAACATCATATTGCCAATATCGAAGAAAATTATTATGACAAGAGTAAAAAAACACGACCCTCGTGTGCGTGAGGCATTAAAGTCATTTTATCACAAGAGTATAGGCAAACTTGATATCATGTGATATTCGTCATGTTTTTTCTATACTTATAGATTTTCGATTAAATACCACATAACGAGAATTGAGTTCCTGACTGAAGTGAGTGAGGGTACTGGAGGCCCAATCCGGGGGAAAGGGGGTTTAAAGGTTGGTAGCGCACTTGCGACTCTACTGGTGTGGCGGCTGTCTATGGGCGGCGGCAAACGCTTACCATCAGGCGATCCGTCTGCTCGTCTGCCGGCTATCACATAAAAAAAAATGAGATTTCCATACATACAGGGTGTATCTGTGAACATTTACATCCCTTTAACCACGTGTTCTACCATCCATTCTGAACACCATTTGTTTTAAGACTTTTCGAAATACGTCGAAAATTTTTTCGCCTCCCCATACAAAATGACCAAGTCACGTGACCAACTTTGTATGAAAAGTTGAATTTTTTATGCGAATTTCCGAAAGTCATAAAACATATGTTGTACAGAATGAATGGTAGAACACGTGGTTAAAAGGATCTAAATGTTCACAGATACATCCTGTATAGGTAAATATCAAATTCGATATCTACTCTTTACCTGAAGGTTTTCTGGTAGAGATCGCTCCCAGTGATAAGGCCACCTAAATTGTGCTTTGTATCTCAGTATACCTAGTTATTAAGTTTTGTAAGTTGTGTTATAAAGAGTATCTATCTATCTATCTATGTATGAGTATATGCACTCTAGAGTTAAGTGGGAATAAGTTGTGATATTAACACAGATTCATTTATTGTGATAAGTTAATGAATGGTCTCAATCCGTTGGGTATCTAGTGGTCTCTTTAAACGGGTTCTTGGCTTTGGCTTGAATCATCATCATCAGCCTATCGCAGTCTACTGCTGGACGTAGGCCTCTCCAATTGTTCGCCACCGTGATCTATCCATGGCTTCTCGCATCCAGTTCTTGCCAGCCACCCTGCGCAGATCGTCCCCCCACCCAGCCAGAGGGCGCCCTACATTACGTTTGCCAAGATGCGGTCTCCACTCTACAACTCGTTTACCCCATCGGTTGTCGGTTCTGCGGCTAATATGGCCAGCCCATTGCCACTTAAGCTTGCTAATCCGGTGACCAATGCCGATGACTTTGGTTCTGCCGGATCACCTCATTTTGGATTCGATCTCGGAGAGAGACGCCGAGCATTGCTCGTTCCATAGCCCGCTGGGCGACCTTTAACTTGTGGATCAGCCGTACCGTAAGTGTCCATGTTTTGGCTCCATTTGTCATGACGGGTAGGACGCACTGATTGAAGACTTTCGTCTTTAGGCACTGTGGTATCGACGATACGAAGACACGACGTAGTTTTCCAAACGCTGCCCAACCTAACTGGATTCTCCTATTCACCTCATCCTCGAAGTTGTTTCTACCCAATCGCAAAGTCTGCCCGAGATATACGTATTTTTGAACAGCTTCGAGGACGGCACCGTTGGCTTGAATGATAGGGAATAAATAGTTAATAATGATGTAGAATAGCGATGTCGCGGGCAAACGCTAGTAAGTAACAAAAACAAGTTATATTTCCATATTTATATCATTGATCATTGTAAGTAGGTATTAGTGTGGATAAGCACTGTCTTCGGTTTTTTAAATAAAACAAAACACTACTTTATTATTCAAAAGATTATTTCGCTCACGCATTACAAACTATTACATCATTATTTGAAATATTATTTCGATCACGTAAAAAATACTTGCGACGGGAATCGATTTTAATTTTTAGCTACTAAACCGGATCTATTTTAAACAGTTTCGGGGTTACGACTTCTAGGCAAACACTTATACTATTTATCAAATAACCATGCACATATGTTGGGTCCGTTTTTGTACGCAAAAATTGATTCACGCCAAAAGTAGCCGCTTTTAGCATGAATCAATTTTCCGCGTTAGTGTTTGACCCAACATTTGTGCATGGTTATTTAATGAATTGTATAAGTGTTTGCCTAGAGGTTGTAACCCCGAAACTGTTTAAAATAGATCCGGTTTAGTAGCTAAAACTTAAAATCGATTGGCGTCGCTAGTGTGACCTCATCATCATTATCAAGCCCATTTAAGTCCCCACTGCTGGGGCACGGGCCTCCCTAAATCACATGAGGGGTAATTGCCATACTCACCACGCTTGGCAGACGGATTGGCGAGGGTTTTGATATAAATGCAGAGTTTTCCTTCTCTGGGTGCTGATGATCATGCCAGCAGCTTAACCTTAGTCGCCTTTTACGACACCTCGGTAAGAGTGAGGGTGGCCTATTCTACTCTGCCGGGGACCACACGGCAGCGTGACTTGCCCATCACCTTAATAGATAACGCCGATGACTTTATATCGTGAGGTAACAATATTTTTTTACTTTAAAAATGAGATTTAAAGTCCCGGTATATTTTATGAAACACTGTAAAATAAGTTTGCGTAATGTCTAGGTGGTATCAGTGGTATTTTTATACTGACATACTTTTTATTTGAATACCTCCCTGGCGCAAAGGTAAGCTGGTCGCACTAAGGTGACGGGTAGGGCACACTAGAAACGCCAATCGATTTTAATTTTTAGCTACTAAACCGGATCTATTTATTTAATACTTATAGTTGGTTAACTGGTTGGTCTGCTTTTGCACTCGAATTTTGGACTACCGCCAAAAGTGGCCGCATTTGGCGTGAATCAATTTTTCGCGTATAAAAACGGACCCCTGACCGATGAATGGACGAATGGAATGTGGAACGAATCTTTGACCGAGTCAGAAATACGCTCAAAAACCGGGATTGCGGATGTAGGCGAAATCCGCTAGACTAAAATGGGACTAGGCCGGCCACGTTTGTAAGATACACCCGGAGAGGTGGACCAGACTTGTCACCCATTGGCAGCCAGCAGGACATCGATCGAGAGGCAGGCACAAAAAGAAATGGCGTGATGATTTTGACCACTTCTCGGGCAATTGGCAAACGATCGCCACAAATAGAGTCCAATAGCGGCTTTTAGGGGAGGCCTTTGCCCAGCAGTGGAACGAAAAACGGACCTAACATTGGTGAATGGTCATTTAATAAACAGTATAAGTGTTTGCCGAGAGATTGTAACCCCGCAATTGTTTAAAATAGATCCGGTTTAGTAGTTAAAAATTTAAATCGATTGGCGTTGCTAGTGTGCCCTACCCGTCACCTAAAAGCAACCAATCGTCCAACCAAGCAACCAATCAAATCCTTGTTTGGCGGGTCATCATTTGTACCTGAGTTTTCGGTAAAGTAATTCTCAGTGTCAGCTTGAAGTCGGGACGTTTGAGGTCTTGTACCCCTTTGCTTCAGAAATCAAGTTAAGCGGTTGGTTCTGCGCTTGATCCTTCTTTTGTTTCACACTAGTGTCCTTTCAAATTAGGAGAGTAAGGGAATAGAGAGTGCACTTGTGTTTGAGCACAGACACCGGTTTTTTGCAAGCCGTGGTATAGTTAATTTTCGAGTAATGGTAGCTCCTTGGTTCGGAACGTGCCTTAAATACGGGGTGGTCGTGGCTTATATCCGAGCATATACCTCAGAATTTTTCAAATTTATTTGCGTATTTCTACCATTAGCTCGGCTGTGAGGGAAAACATAGTGATTAATCCTGAACGTTTTGGATTGTTTCTGAAACGTGTTAGTTGGATTCAGTTGGTTCGGTTCCCCTGTAAAAGGGTTGCGAAGGACAGACGACAGTCGCTTCATTGTAATTATTACCAAACCCTAAATCTTGAATCTCAGTTCAAGCGTTTCCAGGGCTCCAGAGCGACAGCTTTGGACGCATAAGGGAATCACTCGGTCAGATGAGGAGGGGGTATAGGTAATTTTCTATTGACCTGGCCCATTCATGCCAAAGCATGACTATCCCACGGTCAAGCTTAATTACTTTTACTTTCCTCATTCCAGCCACTTAGATTACAAAAGGGAACCATTTCACTCGGCTCATTAAACTTAAGTGAAGCCAACTGGCTGGAAAATACTTTTAAGAGCAAATTCTTCATTTCGACCTCATCTTCAAATGAAGCCAACACAAACATTAATTATACTTACGTCTTAATTACTCCTAACATACAATGATGACTTGATGTATCGCCCTAACCCTTGGATAATAAAGTGAATCTCCGACCAAAGAATGAACTTTACGACATCGCAATAAAGTCATTATTGCGGGGACGAAATGACATCTTGATGAAGATTTCAATTATCGTATTTATAATTCTCGCAACACATTGGTTTTATACTTGCTCGTTTCGCTAACGAAGACGTAAAACGATATTAGGATATTTAAGCAAACATGAGTTCTATTATTTTAAAATTAAGGCTCGCTTTGTACTTTTATAGCTTCAAGTTTAATTTTGTGGAAGTATTCATTGCCCTCAAGCGATTCCAAGCAATTTTTACAGCCGTTTGCTTAACTGATGTCACAACAAAAAAAGAAATTGAAAGAATTGAGAATAGTCAGTAAAATGTAGTAAGACATAAAACGGTAAGATATTTCAAATACCGTTTTTGCGTAATTTAAAACATAACTAAGTGACAAGTATATTAAGAGATACTAAGTGACGTCACTTAGTATCTCTTAATATACTAAGTGACGTCACTTAGTATCTCTTAATATACTTGTTGTTATGTTTTAAACACACACGTTTCACAGCGTGGGAATTCTGTTTGCTTCCAAAGCTGTCGCTTTGTGCTTTCGTACACACAGGACCAACTGGTCCTGCAAACGATCCGCATATTTCGTGTCACACTACAATATTAGAGTAGGGGAACAGACAGTGCACATGTGGTGTATAAATACGTATGTCCTGCATACTTAGCTAATATATTAATTAATGTAATATAAACAGATTGACCATTGTAGTCCAAACTGTTGTTTGATGACATAAATAAATAAACACTGAAATTAGGGTATTTCCCTGTTCTACGAGAAACGGTATATCATACCAAACATAAGTTCTTTAATCATTCCTTACTTCCCCCTGACCTAATAATCGTCTGTCCATTTTATACACTCTCATGCAACTTTTGTTTAAAGAATGTTGCGTAAATCATGTCCCACGTTGGGCGCCAGTTTAACTAGTCTCCAATTAAGAGTTAAAATTTAATTGTTAATGTGCGCCGAGTTCTACTTTTACCGAGTTACCGAGTATCGAGTTTACTCGATATAAAGTTCCTCAAACCAAGTACTCGGCCGAGTTACTCGATTCAATTTTGGTACACAACTTTGGGAGCAGACGGATCACCTAATGTTATATTATGTAAATCATATAGGCATTTATAGTAAAAAGAAATCATAACTCCTAATTGTGACATAAATGTTTGTATGTCAAGCTGTAAGCTTTCCTAATAAATAAATAAATAAAGAAATCATCCTATCCACTTTATCCAGTTACTGTCATCCACGTTTGTTTAAAGACTATTCCATAAATCTACCCCACGTTGGGCGCCAGTTTAACTAGTCTCCAATTAAGTACTAACAAATTGCAAGTGCAAAAGCTTTAGTCGCTCCAACCAAGATCCATTATTCTCCAACTAGGGCAACAGGAGTCCTGCATTACCGTAATCTGGCCCAGGTGTCCCGCCTTGAAAGACTGATGGCCCCCTCTCAATAAATCACTCTGTTGTTCCTATTAAACCCTCTTTGAAATATATTTAAAGCTAAAAGCAATTTTGTTGTAGAAAAAAGATGTTTTTATCAGGGAATGCTTTGTTTTCAAACAAAGGTTTAATGACTTAATAGCTTAATTATACTGTAACTAAACTTGTAGGTATTCGTGCTCGCACTTGTAGTCTTTTTGGAATGTGTTCAAAAACTGTAGTCATTGTAGGTAGGAGTTATTATTTTGTGTCCTATTACTGCATTGTTTCGTCGTGTACTTGATCTACTTTATTGACCGGTCATATTGACGCCCGTAACTTACCTCCGCTGTTAGTACCTTTGAGGCTGTTTGAGAAATGAAAGAGATAGCAGTATTGTCAAATTCTAGTGCCAGAAGAGGCTATTTTGCAAATGAGCAGAATCCTGAATCGTGGTCAAAGCGTACCCAAGGTTCCATAGAGATAGCTTTGGATGCAACCGAAAATTTTAACTAGCAAAATTGCCTCCTCCTACTCCTCTCCGTATTGAGTAGGAGGAGGCAATTTTGCTAGTTTTCCACGTCTAGAGAATCAAGCAGTAAACTTCGCCGTGCTTTCTGCGACGGAGGTGTGCTGCGAGCGTCAAGGCCGTGCGCTGCGTTAAGCGTCGCGGGCATCCGGTGCAGGCATCGTCGTGCTCCGTCGCGGACAAATGTGCATCAGCTATCCCCAACGACCTCCCTTTAACGCAGTGCTGCCAGTGACCTTCGGGGCGTGCTCCGTCGTCCGCACCACGTGCGACGGGAGACCCACTTCACGCAGCGCTGCTCAGTGGAGATGACGTGAAACAGCATGCCGCGCGGACGCCTGTACGTGCGCTCGCTTAACGCAGCGCACGGCTTAAACCTGTCGATTTGGAGGTAGGCCTTGAAGTCTGGTAATCGGGAGTCCGATTCTCGAAATTTTCTATATGAAAAAACACGAAAAACATTTAACATAAAGTAACCACATAAAAACCATACACAAAAAACTAGGTTTTTGCGATAAATTATGTCAAGGGATTTATGAGCGTCAGTATTTTTACTGCTAGTATAAGTGTGTTCCGTATTTAGCCTAACTTGGTTAAATAGTATATAGCACAATAATATTTTATCTTTTTTGTTTTCGTTTCTTTTAAATTCTAAAGTATTTGGAAATGTCTTGCAAATCCTTGGAACGGAACGCGCCCGCAACAGTGCTGCCAACGGCACATTTTTCAAACACAAGTTTCCGACATCTCCTACCGATCGGCACGGTCGCCGCGCGCGCGATTCTAATTTCAATACTTATAATAAAGACAATACACTTGCGGGAATATTCTGTGATCTGGACTTAGTACGGTGGTGCAGTGATAGCAACAAGAACCAGCCCCTTTGCATTTACAGTCTCCCTGAGACAGCACACCACGCGGATGCTTGGATGACCAGGTTAGTCAAGCTTTCCCAAATTATCGCGGTCCTTCGAATATCTCTTTCCGAAACAATAATATAATAAATATCGATTTTCGACAAATATCACATGCACGAGAATTGGGATTCAGGCATACATATACATTTTTACTAATTTATCGTTTATAAATTCGATTTATTATTGCCGGGTGGATATTTTATTTTGTATGGAACAGCTGATTTACTTGTTGATCTAACATGCTAAATGGACTTTATGGACGATGCCTATTTTGCGGGTTTCAGGATGTAAACGATAATGAAACGGTGTATTTCAGGTGGTCGCTTATTCAAATTAATACAATTTAGAAAATATTGTTTCCAAAATTAAACCAACTAGGAATTTAGCTCGGGCACAGCACCAAAACTTGGGAATAACAATACTTTGCCAATAAACCCAATAGATCCAAGGTCATGATTAAGTGAACGTTAGACCGAACCAATTCACGGATGAGTGTTCCGTCGTACGACGTTCCATTTCACGCACCGACAAATGTAATAATGGGATAAACTCAATTGGTCCCACAGGATTGTAAGTTTAACCTGCTGTGTAAAATAGCTTATGATAATAAGATTAGTACTGTCTTATTAGGAATTGCATATGTAGGTGCTATACAGGGCGTTCCACGACAATGGGATATGAATGGAAAGTCATCATCATCATCAGCCTATCGCAGTCTACTGCTGGACGTAGGCCTCTCCAATTGTTCGCCGCCGTGATCTATTCATGGCTTCTCGCATCCAGCTCTTGACAGCCATCCTGCGCAGATCGTCCCTCCCCCTAGCCAGAGGGCGCCCTTCATTACGTTTGCGAAGACGCGGTCTCCACGAAATGGAGAGGACATTCGTTTTTCTTTTTCCTTGTAAGGTGACGTCCATAGACAGTTGATGGCACTCCACACGACCGGTTCTCTCTACACACTCGGCACGTTCTACTATCGTACTGTTTATTTGTATACTTTTTATTTTTGTTCTTTTGTTATTGTTCACAATCTTTGTTATCTGTCACATTCAAAATTGATTTTCTTAGTCACTCTAGGTCCAAACTGAAAATCAGCGCGGCAGCGGCTGCAAACCACTGCAGCACATGCTGAGCTTGGACCTTGTTGACCACTTCACTTTGTTCCTTTTCTTCTTCCTTGGTCACTAGTTAATGTATAAAATTATTTTGTTTTGGTTTAACTATTTCTTTCCTATTGTAACTGTGCAATATCTTTTTATTGTTAATTGTGTCCTATCTGTTTAAATTTTATTTGTGGTAAGTAAATGTTTACTTACTTACCTTAAACCCTTAAGCAGGTTTAAGGTAAGTAAGCTAGCATTTTTTACTTAAAGGAAACATCATTTTATTATTTATAAAAGAAAAGCTGCATTCTAAGGTTTTTTTTTATTGTGCTTGTTTTGAACGGGAATCGAACCAGAAAAAATATTGACTTTTTATTTTACCAATCGATACAGTCTTTACTAACGATAAAAAATCTACAAAACTATAGGGCTTAACACTTGTTGGTCGTGAAAGATATCCTCGTTGGAACGATGAAACGGTTGAACATGAACGGCTTTATATTCAAACACAAAACATATATTCTTTATGTAAAGGTGATCTCACATGATGTAATTGATATAACAGTGTGCTACCTCACTTTAAAATTACTACGAACTGTCCCTCCATAGGTACACTAGCAAAAGTGAAAAAAAAATAGTTTTTTTTATTATTATATTAAGCCGTGTGGTCCCCGGTAGAGTAGAATAGGCCACCCTCACTCTTACCGAGGTGTCGTAAAAGGCGACTAAGGTAAAGCTGCTGTCATGATCATTAGCACCCAGAGAAGGAAAACTCTGCATTTATATCAAAACCCTCGCCAACCCGTCTGCCAAGCGTGGTGAGTATGGCAATTAACCCTCATGTGATTGAGGGAGGCCCGTGCCCCAGCAGTGGGGACTTAAATGGGCTGATGATGATGATGATGATTATTATATCTGCCTCTTTTAGTAAATTTAGGCAAAAAATATCCATCTATTGTTTATGCTCAAAAACGTGTCTTGCTACATTAACAAGTATTTTAAAATTTTAAAAGAGGGATGTATTTATGAAAAAACAAAAATAAAATCAAATTTTTACTTTCGATAGTGTATAATACTGATTATGAAACCATTTTTTCCTTCAATATTTTAAACTGTTGGTGGCCTAACGAAACGGACAATTAGCTTTATCAAAATTAATGATCCTGTTTTACTCGCATTACGCCTTCCTAATTAGAGAGTAAGGGCTCTCAACATTGTTTCCCTTTTAATGGTAAAAGATAAACGTGTCTATCTTACGGCAATTAATTACGATATGAAATTTCACCCTATTTATTGATACTCAATTAATTTGAAGACCTCGACTTTAACCGAGCCGAGGCGTTCATCACCTTGACGCCCATTATGGAAATATGTCAATACCCATTTCAGTTTAATGCGTTTGTAGCACAGGATTGAATAATAGCTAGAGGTAAAGGTATAATAGTAAGTTACTGCGTACAGAACCGACACTCCTTGCTCCCCGCTAAATTCGTACTCCCGCACCTTATAGGTGACAGGGAAACGCAGTTATTTTTACATGTAAGTCCATGGGATTATATGTAAGTATACAACCGTGGCAGGCCCCCCACAAGGTGGACCGACGATCTAGTGAAGATCGAATCCATTTGATGCGGTCGGCACAGGACCGATCTGTGTGGAGAACGTTGGGGGAGGCCTATGTCCAGCAGTTAACGTCTATTGGCTGAAATGATAATGATGACACAACCGTGGGAGAGCCACGCTTCGATATGAATTGGCCGGCTCGACCGGAGTGATACCACGGTCTCACAGAAAACCGGCGTGAAGCAGCACTGTGCTGGGTTTCGCTGCGTGAGTGAGGTTACCGCAGGCCCAATCCGCGGGAAAGGGGGATTTAAACGTTGGCAGCGCACTTGTGACTCCACTGGTGACGCGGGTGTCCATGGGCGACGTCAATCGCTTACCATTAGGTTATCCGTCTGCTCGTCTGCCACCTATAAAAAAAAACATACTCGTAGTAGCATCTTCTCACAGTTTGACATTTCGACCGCGTTACAACGGTCGTGGTCACAAGCGGGAACGTATAACATTATTTTTTTGTACTATGCAACGTGAAACTTTCTAATCTTATATAAATGACAGAGATAGGTAGGTAGGTATAGTGCATGTCTCTCCCGCATACATTACGATATACCTACTGTTATAACAATAACAAACTCTTCGTTCAGAGGCGGCTCTTGGCCATGTAGCGCCTGGGTGCAATCAACATTTGGCGCCCTCTAGTATCAAAATGCGCGAACAGAAATGAAATAGTTTGGAGCTTAACTAAAACACGTAGTAAGCTGCGCAGTACACATCCACCATATTTATACACGGTGTTTTATTTAGGGTTTCAAACCAAAGGCCATGGATTAATTTAATAACTTGGAAATTACATTAAATCGTAGGACATACATGGGAGTCTTTCGGGTACCCCAAAGAGTGATCTATCCTGGCCTTCGGCTTGACACGCTCGCTCCTTGTGAAGCGTTACAGTGGAGGCTCTTGTCGCGAGCGGCTCTAGGTGCCCCCTAACACTTGGCGCCCGGGTGCACCGCAGCCCCTGCACTATAGGTAAAGACGCACCTGTCTTCGATGTCAACGCATCGAATGATCATATAGAGTCGAATTTCTGTGTTATTAAGTAAATAATGCACTTGAAATATTTTGGGAGTCTATGGGTGGTGGGCGTCCAAACCACGATCTTTTGCTATCCGGGCAACTGCTTTACCGGCTTAGCTACCGGAGACCTTGGTATGTTGACGAATTTCGTAAGTGCGTTTCACTTCGCCGTGAGCCGACGATATTCTATATTTCTGTGTTATTATTTTGTGCAGTTACAGTCTGCCATAGATGTGATCAGGTGGCTTAATTTAAAGCGGTCCCGTAACATACGAGCAAAACCTGTCGCATCCAAACAAAGTAGACACACAGCGCATGTGATAGAGAGTGAAACTCCGACTCGTCTGCTTTAAATTAGGCCCTCTGGTGCGCGCTAAATGAATCAAATCAGTTATTTGTCTCCTCATGCGAGCGTCGAAATGGCGCCAAAAATAGCACCTTATTTCACTCACATATCTCAATGGTTCCCACAGAATACCAGCGTCATGGCCATCCGCCTTGACAAAGCAGCTGAGTGGTAACCATTATGGTACACGTCACGGCAAAGTGTCTCGTTGTTTTATATTTTCTTGTAGTATATTTGTGATGAATGAATAAAATGTTATTTGGTAAACAACCTAATAACATTTTATTCATTCATTCATTCACATAAGTATGATATGCGTTCCCCTGCACAAGCTTATTTATGTACGACTGTATGATTAAAACGCATTTTCTTCATACATTTTGTCGTAAGCATCCAAGGTGGGTGTCGTAGAGAGCTGTTTGTACCTTTCACTCTGTATATTCAATAATGTTCGTTAGTCTTACCATTGTGTGATATTTAGTAATTTTGTAAGTGAATTTTGATCCGTTAATTGATTAAGTTTGCTTTATACCTTTGATATTGGTACAACTTTGGTATTGCTGCTTCGGTGGCGCGTCGTCAGTGGGTCGCACTGAGTCAATCGGGCCAAAAAATTGTACCTAAGCTTTCAGTAAGAAATTCTTAGTGGCAGCCAATAATCTGGAAGTTGGCGGTCTTGTACCCCCGTGCCTCGGAAAGCACGTCAAGCTGTAAGTCCTGCGCCCAAACCCTCTCCGGTTGTGTCACAGTAGTGTCCCATCGGAATATGAGGGTAAGGGAATAAAGAGTGCTCTTGTGTTTGTGCACACACTTGAGCACTATAATTATTTCGTGCGTACGTGGCTGATTGTTGAGATTGGCCGCCGTAGCCATAATCGGTTGAAGGATACTATTATTGGTACAAAGAAACAAAATTCGATGCTTTTGTTGTTGACCTCTATCATCATTCTTCTGCCCTGTTCCCAGTTTATAAGGGTCGGTGCAGTATGTCTTTCTCTGGATGTTTCGATGACGAATGACAGGGACGTGTGACGTCCCGACGTCATCGAAACAGCCACTCCTTTTTCCATCATGTCATTCTTCAGACAATTCATCCATCTCTTTTTCGGTCGTCCTCTGTTACATGCTTGGTACGGTACAGATAAAAACGTTCGTCACCTTAAGGCAAATTTTCGCTTGCACGGCAAGAATCAGTTAGACCAACATTCCGTTTTAAAAAAAATCTTCTTGACATCAAAAGAAATAAATATTGCTATAAGCAAATCTGAACTTTTTGATCTAACAGTTAAGCATAATTTTCTGCGCGACAGGTATTACTCCTCAAATTTACGAAAGGTAATAAGTGCTCATAGCATATCAAATGAATCAAGTTGAAAACTGACGAACCTCTTTGTTATTTGATTGTACATTCGCTTCCTCTCTTCTCATTGCATGGCCATACCATGAAAGACAATTTCTCTTCTATTTGTCTATAATGGGTGGCACTTTCCTACTTTCTCTAATATACTTACTCATGTTGTTGTTGCCGTTGGCCCCTATGTCAACTGAATTAAGATCCAAAACTGTCAATTATTTGCAGCTACTTGGAATAATGACTCTGCTATAAATGGGCCGTCAATGTATCAGGTTTCATTTTAACGAGTTTTAGTCATAGGTATATTTTCTCGTCTTTGACCGCCGAAAATGTGCTTAATCTTCGAAAAGCGAAAGTGGTCGTAGGCTGCCAAATAGGGGAATAGTGGATTGATTAGCCTGTTGGCAGCCTCACTATGTCATGAGCTTGTAATCTACGAGCCTTCGGCACGAGTTTTAACCTATTGACCATTTTGAACAACTTACCTGTCATAATATCATAACCTTTTTTCTCACGCGTCGTATGGAATGGTCGCGGAATATGAGGGTAAGGGAATAGAGACTGCATTTGTGTTAGTGCACACACTCGATCACTATAATATATCCTGCGAACGTGACTGATCGTTAAGATTGGCTGCTGTAGCCGTAATCGGTTGGAGGATATTATTATTATTACTTTTTTCCCATTATGGCGGACAAACAAGCAGACGGCTCAACTGATGGCAAGTGATTACAGATCACAGATGCGTTGCCGGCTCCTAAGGGAGGAATAATCTCTTTTCTTGAAGATCACCAGGTCGTATATGTTCGGAAACAGCATCGTTGGTAGCTGAATCTCCAGTTTTACTACGCGCTGTAAGTAGTGGCGTGAGAAATGCACTGAAGTGTAATAAAATTCATCTAGGTGATATGGATGTGTGATGTATGATAGTCAAAATTTGCAGCTGGAATAAGGCCGAATAGTTCCTCGAAACACTCCCAATTGTAGCGATTGAAGACTCAGACCGATACTAGTCAAATCTCTACGCAGTGATTAAGGATCGAGCGTGTCGGAAAGAGTCTATTCGTCGATGATTCTGATTGCCCTTCGCTGGATACTGTCTAGAAGAAGAAGCTGATACTAAGGAGCTCCAGCCCAAAGGTGAGAGCAGTATTCCATATGAGGCCGCACCTGCGCCTTATAAAGTTGCCCGAGATGCCTCGGCAAGAAATACCCCCACGACCTATTGAGCACACCAAGTTTTCTGCAAGCCAATTCCACTTAAGGCGACGGGTAGCCCTAACTAGCGACACCATTCGTTTTTAATTGTTAGCTTCTAAACGAGATCTATTTTAAGCAATTTCACTATTTGAACAAACACATATACTATTTATTAAATAACCATGTACAAATATAGGGTCCGTTTTTGTACGCCAAAAATTGATTACCGCCAAAAGCGGCCACTTTTAGCGTGAATCAATTTTTCGCGTACAAATGTTGGGTCCTCATTTGTGCATGATTATTTAATAAATAGTATAAGTGTTTGCCAAGAGGTTGTAACCTCGGAATTGTTCAAAATAAACCCGGCTTAGTAGCTAACAATTAAAATCGATTGCTATCGCTAGTGTGCCCTACCCGTCACCTTAATTATATTAATGAATGAAATACTCTACAGTTTGTGATGATTCTAGTCTTTGTGTTTGGTGAAGCAACTATGTTAGCATATCTTGCATCTCATTATCGTACAGTGGGTTCGTGTAGAAATCTTATTTGATCATAATTACCTACAGAATCCAAACAGACCTACTCAATTCTAGCAGCACTTCACTACTCCTAATAATCCGATCACGATAATTTGGCATTCGGCAAAAGTTAGAACTAATGAAAAACAGATTAAAAATATCACCGAATGTCACCAGTGTAGCCAGACTTTCCTCCAAATATTTCTACTTAAATAACCTACAATTTTAACGAAACTTTTTTCATTTAATATTTATTATAAATTATTCATGAACTTAAAAAAGTCAAAATATAGATAATAATTAACTGAATGTCCAGCTATGGGCGTCTGTTGGCTGAAATGATGATGATGATGGTATAAAAGTTAGATCAACAAATACGGTGAAAATTCATCTGATTTACATCTACGTTCTATGTGAAACAAATTATATAAAACAACTGTCTTTACTATCATAATATCGTAAAAATTTAAATAGTTTTCGCAAATGCATCCTTATAATTACCAACTTAAACTATTTTCATATTACTGGTAACTTTATTGCGACATTGTCGCCCATCTGTCAATGCCACTGATGTGCCTTCTGATCTTGGTCGGTTTGTACTAGTACTAAATTACTTGACAAATCTAATAACTATTTTACACTATTACACTATTGTACACCTCAATCTATTTTTACTATAATCCTAAAAGTTGAAGTCATAAACAGAACTTTTTATAAAAATCTCTGAGATTTCCGTATATACCACGCATCAACACTGAGCTATTGGCGAAGACTAGGTGTAGGTGAGCACTACTCGAGTGATCGCACTAAGGTCGGCAGGTTCTCTGTCGTTGACGTAACTAATGACGCTGTGGGTGCAGGAAAGAGACTTTTTTGCACACCTGACTTTTTCTAAATTATCGCTGCACATTCGTTTCTCAGTGTTGTAGAAAATAAATCAGATTTTGCGTTGAAAAATGATTTGCTTGGTAAATTTTCTTTTGGTAGTAATTTTTGCGTGTTCTGCAAATCAGAGCCTTTTTGCACGTGACTCAATCGGAATGTTCTGATCACAAGGTGCATGAGTTTATTTGTGAAATAACAGTGAGATTTTTGACCACTATTTGGAAAGTAGATTTACGTCAAGGGGAGACTAATAGAAAATGGGCATATCTATTTCAAACCGGCCTTTTGTACTCACTACTATCGTTGATGTAGGTTAATAACCTTTTTTGTCCTGCTCTTTAGGTATGTTTTATATGATAAAAACATCTACGAAAAAAAAACCGCCATCAAAAACCACGAACTAAAAAGTGTAGTGTAGGTGAAGGCGGTTCATATTGTCGTACAATTTTTATTATGCTTTTAATTTTTAAGTTTTATTGAGTGGTTGGGACTTTGACTGACTTCGACTGTTGACTACCTACTTATTCTCAACAAGTTACTTGACATTGGCGAATTATCTTCGGGTAGAGCCATACCCTTAGTGTCTCATTTTTCTGGAAGCAGACAAAAAATAAAAACAAAATGAAAAAAAACATACTGTAAAATCTGATAAAAAGATGTGAAATGCTTTGGCGAGCAACTGATAAAATGGCGGAATAACAAGTGTCAACCACGTCAACGTTTCAATCAATCAAATCAAATAATTCTTTATTTGCATAGGCTTGTACACAGCACTTACAAATCGTCATACATTTGAATGACTTAAAACTATTTATAAGTACTTATGTATAATTTACATGTTAATACATATATATGTTGATACATAAAATATACTAAAGAAATAAATAAACATAATGCGATTCTACCACCGGCTCGGAAAGTTGTTTCTGGTCGAGAAGATCCGGCAAGAAACTCGCCAGTTACTCTTTTTAATCGCCAAACTTTCATACAATGTTGTGTCATTATCATACCGAGCCATACAGTTTAATTGTTACACAAAATAAAATAAAGGAAATAATAATAAAATAAATATTATGAGGTAAACCGAAGCAGACCAGTCCCCAAAGGTGGCACCTGTTCACAAGTATGACGTACGTGCCAGCCATCATTTCACTCAACCATATTAGAGGGAATGTAATGACCCGCCACATAGCGCCACCACCTCAGAGACATTTGAGTGAGCATGACTACTTAGGTTCCCCTCATAGGTCACAAAGAATAGTAGTTACTTAATCCAGACTAATAAACTGCAGGACGAGGTGTACAATAGTAGGTGGTTAGCATCTTGTCAATTATTGAATAATCAATATAAATCAATGTTTATACAGTCAAAATCTAAAATGTCTTTATTCAATAAAGAACATTTATGAATGTCAAATATTATGTAATCTACCGCTGATTCGGAACGTCAATTTCCGAGAAGAATCAGCAAGAAACTCAGTAGTTACCCTTTCCAAATAATATGGTAATTACAACTTTCATTCTTATACAAATTTTGATTACAGTGACAGTATGATATACATTGCTTATAATCAATATCGTTTAGATAAATCGTCAATGAAAAATTATGAAATGAATTATACATTAGAGGACAGGCGAAGAGATCAACATGTCCAGGAATCCTTATCATTCAAATAATCCTCTACTTTATAGTAGCCTTTCTGCATTAGGCGGTTTTTTACATGCAACTTAAACTTATGTTTTCCGATTGAACGGTAAAATAAGAAAATCTCCCTTTAATATTGTGTCGTCTTTGTGTATGTTTTGTTTTGTATTGGTTTAAGATAGTGTTTAGAACAAAACTCAATTGAAATAAATATTAAAAGGATTTAAACTCGCCACACCGGTCAATAAACATAAAAATAACGTGTGACTTAATCACTCGACATTGGCAGAGTTATTAAGCGCCGTAGGCAACACCAGTAGCAGCCACAGAGATTAAAAAAAAGAAAGAAAAGGATACAGCGTGTGTATTCTGTGGTGAACTGTATGTGCCTTTGGATACGAAAAATTTGTAGCGCGGTTTTGTAATAAAAGTTAATAAAATATTGTGAATAATTTTCTTATTTTCCGCCCTTTCTAACAATACATACAGTCGAACATTGAACCTCCTCTTTTATTGAAGTCGATTAAAAATCTGTTTTATTTTTGTTTTACATTCACGCGTATTTTAGCTAGACCTAAAGTTCCCAGAAATTTATATGCATACGAGTGCAAATAGGTCTGTACGAGAGCGACCAAAATGGATGAAATTTACATATTATTTTTTTATTCTTTCCCAGGAAAATGAGTGTGTTCAAACTCGTTCATAGTGTGTATATATAATAGCTTTTAGCACAATGGCGAAATGAGATTTAGCTCATAGAGCGAGGATAGCTTAGTGGATAATAGGAGCCCAATTCTCGGGCTTTTCGGTATGAAAAAACATGGCGGATATCACCTAAAAACCATACAAAAAAACTATGTTTTAGTGATATTTATATCGTATGATGACAAAATATCACGTCCCGAGAATTGGTTTCTAGCATAGCATAGTGGACAACTATAGGCAGAAAAGCTACCTATGACGTACGTTCAATAAGTTTAAGTATACCAAGGTGCCATGTGGTCCCCGGCAGAGTAGAACAGGCCACCCTCACTCTTACCGAGGTGTCGTAAAAGGCGACTAAGGTAAAGCTGCTGGCATGATCATCAGCACCCAGAGAAGGAAAACTTTGCATTTATATCAAAACCCTCGCCAACCCGTCTTCCAAGCGTGGTGAGTATGGCAATTACCCCTCTTGTGACTGACGATGATCGTATGATTTTTTTTTTGGTCAATAAGCCAACGCTTGACCACAATCGCACCTGATGGAAAGCGACAATGAGGTCTAGGATGATACGCGTTTGCCTAAAAGATGCCTGTTCACTCTTGCTTTAAAGATGCCCAGATTATAGTGGTCAGGAAAAACAGATCTCGGCAGAGAGTTCCATTCCTTAGTCGAATGTGGAAGCGAATCGCTTCGTGCGGATAAGGGGTATTTCTACCACATAAGGATGAAAGCACTCGCCCCGCTTTGTCCGATGATGGAATGGGCTGGGGGGGGGATCAAATTATGTAGAACCTCCGCACACTCCCCGAAATGAATCCTGTATGATGACAAAATATCACGTCCCGAGAATCGGGCTCCAGCATAGCACAGTGGACAACTATAGGTAGAAAAGCTACCTATCACGTGTGTTCAATAAGTTTAACAAACTAAGTAAAAAACTTGATCTAGATCTTCTCAACACTAGCATACCAACGGTGAGACTGCTTCTGGGCGGACGGTTCTTGGAACTGCATAAGTTTAAAAATGAAAAGAAAAAAGTTTGGCGCTATACGTGCCTTTCTTTGTTAAGGGTAACAGAACCAATGTGAGTCACCACGCCTCCTAGCACAGACTACAGCGGCAATACAATAAGCTCCACCAAGCATCTGAAAAATATATTTTCGCAAATAAGCCTCAAAAAGTCAGGTGTCAAGTCCTGCAGTACTTGACGCAAAACACCTATTCGTGATCGGACACGTCACAGTTCTTAGATATAATTAAATTTATAAAGTTTTGTTTATTTTTAACGCACTAATAGTTGCATGCCGTGGCAACTTATAAGGAAGGCTTGTAACAGTTTATCTTGTTGGTTGTCCTAATAAAATAAATAAATAATAGCAATTATTTGAAATGAATATTAAATAATGTTTCGTTTTGCTAAATATCCATTTATCATCATCACCATCATCATCATCATCATCAGCCCATTTGAGTCCCCACTGCTGGGGCACGGGCCTCCCCCAATCACATGAGGGGTAATTGCCATACTCACCACGCTTGGCAGACGGGTTGGCGAGGGTTTTGATATAAATGCAGTTTTCCTTCTCTGGGTGCTGATGATCATGCTAGCAGCTTTACCTTAGTCGCCTTTTACGACACCTCGGTAAGAGTGAGGGTGGCCTATTCTACTCTGCCGGGGACCACACGGCCACATTTATATTTCATATATATATATCTGTTTAACTTCTACTTAATTTCTATGTATATGCACCTTTGTGTGATTTCTCTGTAACTATACTGATGTATACGAACATACATAATAAATGTAAATCCCAGACTCCGGGCTAACACTGAAAATTTCTTAACGGAAAAACTCAGGTACTAATTTTGTCCCGACCCGGGGATCGAAACCAGGACCCCAGGATCAACCGTCGCTTTAAAGTGCGACCCACTAACTATTGCGCCACCGAGGCAGTCATGAATATATACTATTCTAAAAGCACGAAAGAGTTATAACCCTGCCTACAAAGATAACCTTTGACGCTCATTTTGTCTGATCGCCTATAAAGATTTCCTTTTTAGGGTTGAAAATTGATAAAAAGTTCTTTGAGTATTTCCCACAATTCTTGTTATCTGTCACATTCAAAATTGATTTCGCCAATCACTCAAGGTGCAAACTGAAAACCAGCGCGGCAGCGGCTGCAAACCGCTGCAGCACATGCTGAGCTTGGACCTTGTTGACCACTTCCTTTGTTCCTTTTCTTCTTCCTTGGTCACTAGTTTATATATTAACTTATTTTTTTTTGTTTTTGTTTAATATTTTTTCCTATGTATTACTGTGCAATCTCCTTATGCTTATGCTATGTGTCCTGTCTATGTAAATCTTTTATGTGGTCAATAAATGTTTACTTACATACTTATTTACTTACTTACTTAAATAAATTGTATTTCTTCTTTTAGATCCACTCACCTAACTCACTTGCAAGCAGGTTCCACCAAAATACCAGCGCTGCTGCGGTATCGCAGATAATGCCGTTGCAGCAAATGCTGAGGTTGGGACCCGATTCACCACACACACTCACACCTCTTCTTGTATATCTGCTACTTATCTACCTTGTATTCATGTCGTGTCTTGTGTGCCCAATGTATTGTACTTAAAATCATCATCATTTGACCAATAGATGTCCATTGCTAGACGAAGGCCTCCCCAAATATTCTCTACACACATCGGTCCTGTTACACCCGCATCCAATGGATTCCCGCAACCTTCACCAAATCGTTGGTCCACCTTGTGGAGGGCCTGGCACGGCTGCACCTTCCTGTACGTGGCCTCCACTCGTTACTTTTCCGCCCCAACGGCCGTTTGTTCTCCTTGCTATGTACCCTGCCCACTGCCACTTGAGACATGTTTAGTGGTAGAATAAATGTTTTTTCTTTGTTTCTTTCATTTAAAATATTTTGGCAGTTCAGACGAAATCATCGGTGTAGCTGCAGATATCCATGGGCGGCGATGACCACTTACCATCAGGCCGCCTGTTCGTTTGTCGTAAAACATTAAAATATCTAAGAGAGAGCATTATCGCTCGTTCTTAGATCATTAGAGTAGTAGAGACAAGCCAGTTTGAGGCATAAAGACAACAAGAAAATTTCGAATATAAAAAAAAATACGTTTCAGCTGTCCCATACTTTCGATGTGACTTCCTTCAAACGGAAAACGGACAGAATTTTCAGATACAAACTAGTTTTTAGGGTTCCGTACCTCAAAAGGAAAAAACGGAACCCTTATAGGATCACTTTGTTGTCCGTCTGTCCGTCCGTCCGTCTGTCAAGACCCTTTTTCTCAGGAACGCGTGGAGGTATGAAGCTGAAATTTATATCAATTACTCAAGTCTACTGTCCCTTGAAGCTGTGAAAAAATCAAACTTCTAAGCCAACGCAATCAAAAGATACAGCCGTTTATGCCGCAAATTTTCGACACTTGCAAGGGAATCAAAACCTACAGGGTGCTTCCCGTGGACTCAGAATCTTGAAATTTGGTACGAAGCAACGTCTTATAGCATAGATAAAGGAAAAATTACGGAAACCATAAATTTTTAGTTAAACCACATAATATATATTTTTTTAATCATTTTAAACTTAATACCCATTTCCTCATAAACGCGTAGAGGTATTAAATTGAAATTCATACCAAATACTCAGGTCTATAATACCTTTAAGTTGTAACAAAATCAAACTTCTATGTCAACGCAATCAAAAGAAACAGCAATTTAAGCTGCATATTTTGAAACTCGCAAGTACTCGCAAGGGAATCAAAACCTAAAGGGTACTTCCAGTCGACCTAGATTCTTGAAATTTGGCATGAAGCAACGTTTTATAGCACACATAAAGGGAAAATTCCGAAAACCTTAAATTTTTAGTTACATTACTAAATATATATTTTTTAATAAATATAAACTTATTACTTTTTTCCTCATGAACGCGTAGAGCTATCAAGTTGAAATTCATATCAAATAATTAGATCTAATTGCCTTTAACCCGTGAAAAAAAAAATCTAAGTCAACGCAAAAACGCAAAACGCAAAAAAACAACCATTGATACCGCATATTTTGAAACTCGCAACTACACGCAAGGGAATTAAAACCTAAAGACCACTACCCGTTGACATAGAATCTCGAAATTTGGTAAGAAGCAATAGCTTATAGCACAGGTAACAGAAAAATTCCGAAAAGCTTAAAATTTTAAGTAGTTATACCACCAAAAAAATTGTGATTGTAAACATAATTGTAGTTACAGCAATGACCGCGAGTTATTATACTATGTATGGGGAGGGCAACATTTAAAGAAGACGAAATAGCCTTCTTCTTTATATTTCGACGTTCTTTTATCGAAATGATATGTGTTAATATAAAATAAAGGATTACTTAAACGATAAAGAGATCTTTGTCTTAAATTTATGCTCCTCCATCTTTCCCCATTGTAATGTTATGAATTTCATTGTGCAATAAAAATACCATAGTTATGACTCGATTGTCGTAATGAACGAACTTTGTAAACCTTGCAGGTTTGTACGGAACCCTCGGTGCGCGAGTCCGACTCGCACTTGGCCGGTTTTCTAAATGACCTTTCTGTCTTTTCGGTCAAGTTTAAATAAGCAAACGAATGCAATGTCCAAATAAACATATTAAAAAAAAATTCAGACACAGACCTTGTGTGTGTGTGTATTTCGGTACAATGTTTTTCATTTCTCTTTCCGTCCATTTTAACAAGATGGCACCCCTATTTATCCTGTGACATGTCTGAGCCCTTTCTATGTTTCCATTGAACGGAGGGGAGCTTCGTGAGAAAGGCTGCATTTGATCTCTTCTTGTAAGTATACCATTCCATATCGTTATTCAGTTATCATATCAATGGTCTGTTGGTCTAGTGGTTTGAAACGCCCAGTTGGTCTAGTGGTTTAAAATGCCCAGTTGGTCTAGTGGTTTAAAACGCCCAGTTGGTCTAGTGGTTTTAAACGCCCTGTTGGTCTAGTGGTTTTGAACGCCCTGTTGGTCTAGTGGTTTTGAACGCCCTGTTGGTCTAGTGGTTTAAAATGCCCAGTTGGTCTAGTGGTTTAAGTACTGGGCCGTGATCTCGGGGCCCTGGAGTCGATTCCCGAGTCGAGCAAAGGTATGTTTTAATAGCATCCATAAAATATACCAGAAAACTATACGTAGTTTTTCCAGGATCCATTCAACCAATCTATATCCGAGCATTATTTATGGTAGGTACCCATAATGTGTAACGACGGTACGAATCTTATGTAATAATAAATAAATATTTCTCAACATCACATACATTGATCTGACTCCGAGATACAACAGTGTGATTACAAATATATACATATAATATAGTTATACTTTTCTTTTGTAAAACATACTTAAAATACAAAGAAAACATGCAGATTAAAACAAACAGACATGTTCATCCACACACGGTTGCGGGTTTAATCTCCACACAGTCAAATGTTTGACTGTGTGGAGATTAACCCCGCAACCTTTGCACCAGTGGTAGTGAACTACCACTGTTCCAAACGGGTCGTCAAAAGACAGCATTTTACCATAGATTTACTTTTGGAAAAATATTGGTCGATTCATGCCTTTCAAGAACAAATGAGATACCTAAGTAAGTCAGTAACGAAGTCTCGTTATCAAATCGTCCATATAATCCTGTAATTCTTGTTGAAAGCGGCGGCGGAATTAACTTGGAAACTTAGTTTAGCTCAAAATTGTAGGCGTACGTGTTCAAATTGCCTATATCTGAAGCGTCTGTACGTGGATGCGTAATTTTATTGGAAATTTAAAGACGATTTCTATGTTCCTGGGGTAAAATACTTATTTAGAAGAACCTTACGATATAGATTATTCTTAGTGTGAGGAACAAAAGTCATCTAAATAGACGGCTTGAAAGCAACAACATGTATGTGAAATGTATGATACAAGCACACATTGTAGTTCATAAACATAATTTATCTATGTATCATAATTTTTGTGGCCATGGAGTGAGAGAGAGGACGCGCTCGGACCTCTCGCGCCGAAGTGATAACTTATAAGAGGCAGCGTGCTGAAGACCGGCACATTTTGTTGGAAAAAAACATTTTTACATTTCATTCCATAAGTTTTTTTATGTGATAGATGGCAGACGAGCCGACGGATCACCCGATGGTAAGCGGTTGCCGTCGCCCATGGACACCCGCGACATCAGTGGAGTCACAAGTACACAAGTACAATAAGCTTATGCCAAGACTCTATCTAGAGTGAGTTATACTGGTAAGAATAGCAAAATATCATATCTCACTTGCACGTTTATCTCTGACATTCACGCTGAAACAGGACGCGTATGTAGATGTGCTTAGGTACTTAACGCGCGATATAGGCATCCTGGGTTAGTTTTAATAATTTTGTGTATACCCGCTTGGAACAGAAATCCCCCTTGATCAAATCACCTACAAGACAAACGTTCATTTGTGCTCAAGACGCAATCGTAATGATATTACTAAGACAATTAATTGTGTAACACGAGCGAGTGCTTGGAGGCAAGCGGCTGCGACAGGGTGTTCCGGTAATGGCAGGTAGGTGAGACAAAGTTCAGTTAGATAGTTCGAGTTATCTTGGGTTTATTTTTTAATATGGCTCTACCCGAAGAGAATTCGCCGATGTTAAGTAAACTTATTGAGAATAAGTAGGTAGTCAGCAGTCGAAGACATTCAAAGTCACAGTCACTCAATAAAACGCCGGTTTTACGTTTTATCGACCTACGAATTCAGCGGATATCACTCTAAAAGCAATCGCGGGTTTTAAGACTCTATTAGGTCCAAGCAAGTTGTCACGAGACAACTCACTCGAAACACAATAGCAGTGTTAAAAACGATACAACCCAACGATTCTCATTATTAAAATCACTTTGCGGCACTTCACTGCAAAAAGAAACACCAAATTTGTACACTAAAAACCACTAGACTCTAATTTAAAACCTTTGAATTGCATTAGCCCACGCGCGCGGCTTGTTTTAGCCCTACCCGCCGAATCCCTTAACTCGGGTTAAATGCATGCTATGATTGCTGACGTTACTATTACATTGAATCAATGTCTCTACCCGATATTTCAAAAACGATTTGCCTGAACTTCTGGCGGATGACTGGCAGGAGGTAATACCGACCTAGATGGAGACTCTTATTATAGAAGTCCAATGACGTCACTTTTTTTCACTTTGGGTCGCTGCGCCGATCTAGTTAGTCAGTTACCTGATATTGGGGCCAATCTCAACGATCAGCCATCGACGCAGAGCAAAAGTGTGTCACAAAAAACAGACACTAGTGCAAAAGTATAATATTTGTAATTCCGCTGTAGGTTCTGATATCCTTAACACAGGTGCTTGAGCTACCTCTCGGATCTCGGAGTCAGATATTTAAAGTTGTGAAATATCTATCTATACCATATAAAGTATACTCTCTCTCTTCCCTTATTCTCATATCGATAGGACACCAGTGTGATACGACCGAAGAAGTACCAGACGCAAGACCAACGGCTCAATGTGCTTTCCGAGAAAAAATAGTAAAATTAAATTGTGTTCATAGATTTACATAATTCTGTTCAAGCTCGCGTTGTAAAAGGTTCGTTTCACCGCCTAACAATTGAAACCTTTGCCCTATAATACAGTTCGCAGGGCGTACAAAGGACGTATTTACATAATCGTTTTGTAACAATTACGTCTATTATTTAATTGATGTAAAAGCTTTAGATCTCAAATTAACATTTGTGTCGAATAAAGTCAAGCACAAGTAGGAAGGAGCGAAGGTAGCTCAGTCGATAAGCGCCTGCCATACGGGACGTCGTAGGTTTGAATCCGAGCATGATCTTTCAATCCTTTGGGCTATCTCTGTGACCTTAGTTCTCCTTGCGGATCTCACCATTCGCACCAAAGGATTGCATGCCTCAAGTGGCAATGGGCAGGGCACATAGCGAGGAGAACAGACGGCCGTTGGGGCGGAAAGGTACCTCGAGTGGAGGCCACGTACATCAAGTCGCAGCCGTGGCAGGCCTCCTACATGGTGGACCGACGATCTGGTGAGGATCGCGGGAAACCATTTTATGCGGGCGTCACAGGACCGATCTGTGTGGAGAACATTGGGGGAGGCCTATGTCCAGCTATGGACGTCTATTGGCTGAAATGATGATGATGATTTTTCAAATCTGCCGAAAACACGTCTGCTGTCAGAGGCCATCTTGATCTGATTTTTGTGTTTTGATATTTGGCGGATAGGGTTAAACTATTCCTTAACAGAGCTCGGTAGAAACCTTCCTTAATTTTGTAAATTACCTCATTTGTGTATGCAAGGCGGCACATAATCCATACTGAACAATTCGAGCCATATAGTTGTAGTTGCTGGCACTAATTGCACAAGCCAGCTTGTCTTGTATGCCGTGACTTAGTGCACCAAGTGGTAATAAATGAGAGACTTTTTTGTGATAGGTGGCAGACGAACAGACGGATCACCTGATCGTAAGTGATTGCCACCGCCCATGAACACTCGCGACAACCAGTGGAGTCACAAGTGCGCTGTCAACATTTAAGCCCTTTCACCCGGATTGCACCTCCGGTACCCTCATTCACGCAGCGAAATACAGCACAGTGCTGTTTCACGCCGGTTTTCTGTGAGGCCGTGGTATCACTCCGATCGAGCCGGCTCATCCATACCGAAACGTAACTCTCCCATGTTTAACTTCGGACTTCTTTCTAATATGCAATAACGCCAGTTACGTGATCGAATGTGTATTGTGGGCTTTAAACATGATTTGCCATATCAGATCATCTGTTTTTACTTTTTAAATGGGATCAGTAATCGCATTATAATAAATAATAATAAAATCTTTGTATGGATTAAAAACAGAAGTTTACAAAGAAATAGTGTTTGATAATGCCTGCATTGGTTTAGAACTGTGTCGCAGTAACGTCCACCTCCATTATCGTCCATTTTTAGTTCTCCCTGAAAAATATACGTTCCTGTTAAGGTCATGAGGTCATTGCCACCATGAAAAGTAAGGCTTTCCGGTTAGCGCAATGGCACAGTATAACAAGAAGGAAAGCACTTCTCATACTGTGGCATTTCTTTGAGTGGAGGTTGAGAGGCAAGGGCCGCGGCTTCGATTACCGCACAATGAGACTGATATGACAGAAATTTGTATTGGATCTATGTGTTTTGGTACCTTCGTTGCTGCTGGTTTCCATTGTAGAAGGGAAAACCTTAGTTAGGACCAGGAAAATGTATGTGACGTTGTCTACATTTACTTATTTATACCTTGGACTGTCAACTTTCCTAGTAAACTTTAGGTCACATGCTGAACTATATTTTATTTTTAATTTACTTAATTTTATTAATCACTAATAGTTTGTGATCACCAATCCGCATTTGGCAAGCGTAGTGATTAAACCAACTAGCCACTCAAAATCAAAATTAAAATTTAAACTGACGGTCACAGATACCAATCGATCTTCTTCCTTTGCCTAGGATTCAGTCCTAAAAACACAGCCGAGCTGCACCACAGAGCTCCGTAATAGAAGCCTGGTATATAGATGTATTTTGTGAACCGCATTACGATTTTTACACAAAAATTGGAAATAATAAAAATTGGGGGGTCTTCATACTTGAAACTGAAACTCAACATTTTTTTTTCATCAATCCTATATGTGTGGGTATCAATGGATAGGTCTTTATAAATGACGTTGAGGTTATTAGCATCATTTTTTCCTAAACACAATACTTTGCGCAAGAGACGCTCCCAAAGTGGTAAATTGTGTCCCTTCCCCCCCCCCCCCCCCCCCTCTAACTTCTATAATAAATGAATTATAAAACTAAAAAAAATATATAATTATGAAAACTAACTACCAAAATTGGTTAATATCATACTTGCTTATGTCTTACTTGCTGCTACGGAACCCTTCATGGGCGAGGCCGACTCGAACTTGGTCGGTTTTTTAAGTATACCTATTCAAACTATTGAAATAAACGACAGTTGGAAATCTAAGCTTTATTGAATCGTTGCAAGCCTAATCCCATCATAGTAGCATTAATTTTATTTCTATGATGGAGGCCTTTGCCCTGCATTGGGGCAGTTTATAGGCTGATACTTTACTTTTTTTACCCTAATAATTATATCTTAAAAAAAATGATGTGGGTTATTAAACCTTCACAAAAAATATAGGACTGGATTTGTGTCAAGCCTAAAAGATAATTAAATCCCTTTAGATGGGCACATTTTGTATAAAAACGTAGGTGAGATTACAAGTTTGTATTACAGTAATTTGTCAAGGCGACACCGCGACGAAGCTAGCGCCACTACTTGATACTGATTGCGGACGAATTAGGAGTATTTTTTTTAATGTACTATAATGAATACTTTAAGGAAAGTATTAACAAATATTTGCGACTCACATATGTAATGATTTCTTCCTACAAGTAATTATTACATAAGTTTGTCTCAAAAAATTGCTAATACTTTTCTTAAAGTATTCACCTGAAGTACTTTTTAAAAATTCTCTTATTCGCCACAATAAATATAAATCGCTTAGCGGCGCTAGTATCGTCGCGGCGTCACCTTAAATTGATGACACAGAATAAATAATAACAACAGTAGGACTTTTTAAATAAAAGAATTCACCTTTTTTTTCCTACATTCTCAATTGTCTCATCTCTCAGTCAGGACCAGTCTCAGTTTGCCGAGACGCAATAGCCACCTTTGCTTTGCTTGATCTCGGCAAACTGAGACTGGTCCTCAAAGCCCTCGGCAGGCAATATAAGCCCCAGAATGGGGTGCGCTGAAAGCGCGGACCGCAGCGTTTATCCATTGGCCGTCGTGTGGTGACGCAGTGTCACCTCCAATCACCAGAGGCTCCAATACTCGGAGGACTCCGGGCCCTGCCGGTAGCAGCTCACAAGAGCACAAATACTACCGGCGGAGCCACTCGAGGATGTTGATAGACCTTAGTCACCCTTCTTGAATTCACCTTAGAGTTATTAAATGCAACTTTGAATACATCAGTTATCTAAATCTCCCAATGCAACATTATTTAAGGTGGCGGGTAGGGTAAACTCATTGTCTCAGAGAGCAATGGAGAGAGCTATGCTCGGAGTCTCCCTGCGTGATCGTATCAGAAATGATGAGATCCGCAGGAGAACTAAGGTTACAGACATAGCCCAAAGGATTGCATGCCTCAAGTGGCATTGGGCAGGGCACATAGCGAGGAGAACAGACGGCCGTTGGGGCGGAAAGGTCCTCGAGTGGAGGCCACGTACAGGAAGTCGCAGCCGTGGTAGGCCCCCCATAAGGTGGACCGACGGTCTGGTGAAGATCGCGGGAATCCATTGGATGCGGGCGGCACAGGACCGATCTGTGTGAAGAACATTGGGGGAGGCCTATGTCCAGCAGTGGACGTCTATTGGCTGAAATGATGAGGGTAAACTAGCGATGCCAATTGATTTAAATTGTTAGCAGCTAAACAAGATATCTTTTTAACAATTTCGAAAATGCAGCCTTTCGGAAAAGACACACTATATTTATTTCATACTTATACTTAACTATTGGGTCTGCTTTTGTACTAGAAATTTGAATTACCGCCAAAAACGGCCATTTATGGCATTAATTTAAATTTTGAGTGTAAAAACAGATCAAAAAGTAGTACACAAATATTAAATAAATAGTATAAATGTTTGCTTAGAGACTCCCGCTCCGAAATTGTTTAAAATAGATCCGGTTTAGCAGCTAACAATTTAAACCGATTGGTATCACTAGTTAGGGCTACCCGTCGCCTTAACCAAAAATGTTCATACGTCAACAGCAGTTTCAATTTTTTTTTATGTGATAGGTGGGCAGACGAGCAGACGGATCGCCTGATGGTAAGTAATTGCCGCCGCCCATAGACACCCGCGACACCAATGGAGTCACAAGTGCGCTGCCAACCTTTAAACCCCACTTTCCCCGGATTGAGCCTCCGGTACCCTCACTCACGCAACGAAACACAGAACAGCGCTGTTTCACGCCGGACATAGACATTTATTTAGACATTTTACGTCGGATCGGGTGTCGGGTGTTTTCTATGTATTATAAGTATGTATTTACAAAAGAAAAGTATTATATGTATACATTTGTAATCCCACTGTTGATTCTGATATCCGTAACACAGGTGCTTGAGCTACCTATCTCGTAGTCAGATCAAAGTATGTGACGTTGTGAAATATTTCTTTATTATTATTTTAATTTTTTTGTAACAGGTATAAGTCATACTAGTAATGTGTGTGGTGTGACGAAGGGACTTTTACATTGTCTTCATAATAAAACGACCCCATTGGACCCCACTTAATTACTAACGGCTGCGGATAAGCGTTCCCTCCCTTATTGTTCGTATTGTTAGGAGCAGGAGGTCAGTAAGTCCTTTTATCTTTGGGTCATGTGAAGACTGATTAAATAAGGATTAGGAACGCCAATCGTATCTTTTGCATTATAATAATAAATAAATATTTCACAACATCACATACATTGATCTGACTCCGAGATACGTAGCTTCAGCATCTGTGTTACGGATACCAGAATCAACAGTGGGATTACAAATATATATGTTACCGGAAAATAAATTTACCAATTTACTAGGAAGTTTATAAACTTTCGTAGGATACTAAACGGGAGATAAATTGTATTATTTTACGTACACACTTTGTAAATTTATCAATTTCCGACGTCACACGGTAAATTTATGAACTAACGGATATCTATTGGTAAAATTTTAAATGGTTCGACCAATCACTGAAACTCTTTTAAATATACGATTTTTTAAAATACGTAAAATAACACACTGTTCTCTGATTGGTCAATGTGCATAGTGACAATGCCAATCAGATCGCGCGTAGCGTTTGGATATTGCTTACTTATTATTTTACGAGTGAGTTCAGTAATTTTATCAATGTACGAAAATGTGGACGTAAAATAATACAATTTATCTCCCGTTTAGAATCCTACGAAAGTTTATAAACTTCCTAGTAAATTGATAAACTTACGGATCTTGTTATTTTCCGGTGACATATACATATAATACTTTTCTTTTGTAAATACATACTTATAATACATAGTTAACACCCAGACCAATACAAACAGATATGTTCATGCACACAAATGTTTGCACTGTGCGGGGATCGAACCCGCAACCCTTGCACCAGAGGCAGCGTTCACTACCACTGCTCCAAACGGGTCGTCAGATTATGTTTTGAAAACCTGCGTGAAGCAGCGTCTGTGCTGTGTTTCGCTGCGTGAATGAGAGTACCGGAGGCCCAATCCGGAGAAAGGGGGCTTTAACAGTTTGCAGCGCACTTGTGACTCCACCGGTGTTGCAGATGTCCATGGGGCAGCGGCAATCGCTTACCATCAGGTGATCCGTCTGCTCGTCTGCACGAACAATCACATAAAAAAACTGTTTCATTACCATGATAGCTCACTGACCTAATTAATACTGTCAGCAAGACCACTACCAACTCTATTGAACATTATCATATTTATGGGACAGCGCGAAGCTGGAATTTCTATGCCATTTTGCAACTTGATTTTCAATTGGTGTTAGCATTTTTTATGGGTGTCCAAGGGCGGCGGCAATCGCTTACCATCAGGTGATAGTGCTCAAGTGTGTGTGTAAACACAGTGACTCTCTATTCCCTTGCCCTTATATTCCGATGTGACATCGAAGAGGGATCGGGCGCAGGACCAACGGCTTAACGTGCTATCCGAGGCACGGGGGTACAAGACCGCCAACTTCCAGACTCTGGGCTGACACTGAATTTCTTAAGAGAAAAACTTAGATACAAATTTTGGCGCGACTCGGGGATTGAATTCGGGACCCCAAGCGCAGCCATCGCTTTTAAGTGCGACCTACCTACAGCGCCAACTAGTCTAGGTAGGCAATCTGACTAGGTATATCTGTGGCATGAAGTAGGTTTTATGTGATAAGTGGCAAACGAGCACACGGATCACCTGATGGTAAAATAAATATTGTTTCTATAACGTTGTGAAAATAAATCTCCTAACTAATTAATTAAGATTACCTACATCCGTTTATCTTCGGGGAAAAATGCTAAAGCAATGTTGTTTTTTCCGGTGTAACGAGAATTGGAAAAGTAAGAGGTTGAAGTAATAATGTTATTTATTATATTGAAATAATGTTATTGGGTTTTGTGTACGACAAAGTGAAACTGTTTATTTATGTTTGTTATTCTTTTATTGAACAAGCAGATAAATTATGTACCCGCAACACAGTTTGACGGGCCCGTCGCGCAGTGTTGCTAGATTCAGTTTTTAACATTTCCCCAAATTCGTTTTTTTTTCCAAATTACGAGTGGCAACTTTTTTCCCCAACCATATTCAGTCAGGGAATAAAACTAATTCAGTGTTTTAAAACACGTTTACTTTTTATAATTATTTTTGCAGATGTGATATATATTTTAATTGCTTCAATTTATAAGAATGACCATTACATATCTGTGATAATAAATCCCAAGTGCTAAAATATTTTCTTAATGTTATTCTGAATTTATTGGATTGAAGATATTCAACGTAGGTCGCAGTTCGATATCCGACCGGATGCTGAATTTCCTGCCATTATAAAGGACATATTTTTCTGAGCAGGAAAGACATGATCTATTACGTAATAAAATGTAGTATCGATAATACATTTTTTTTTGACATAAGTGGCAGACGAGCAGACGGATCACCTGGTGGTAAGCGATTGCCGCCGCCCATGGACACCCGCGACACCAGTGGAGTCACAAGAGCGCTACCAACCTTCAACGTCCCCTTCCTACCCCGGATTGGGCCTCCGGTACCCTCATAGTACAGTGCTGCTTCACGCCGGTTTTCTGTGAGGCCGTGGTATCACTCCGGTCGAGCCGACCCATTCATGCCGAAGCAATTAACGGCTGCTCGCTCAATTAAAAAAGTAGTTTAAGTCCAGTTCAGTTTATTTTGTGTTTTCTTAAGCTGAAAGCTGAAACATCTCAAATGTCTAAAACCAGTGAATGTTGATGTCGACTGAAGCATGCGTTCCGTCTGTCGCCCCGCGGTTCGCTCTGCTAGAGGTCACTTCAAGCTGTGTATTTATTGTTATAGATAGATAGATAGATACACTTTATTGCACAAAATTTACAGATCTTAGCCTAAGTTATTATACTAAAACAATGTAGGTATCGCTAATAGTGATCTCTTCCAGACAACCTCAGGGTAGAGGAAAAGTATAGCGAATTAAGAAAAGGGGTAAGGCAGTGCAAGTCAGAAAAAGAGAAAAAAAAAGACATTGTATATATACGAGTATGGTATATACATACATACATTATATTAAATAAATATATACTAGCTATAAATACTAATCCATACTAGTACATTACAAAACAAATAAACATACATATTAACAGTTTGTTGGATTGATAGATACGTAACCAGGGAAATAGGAGACAATGAAAGGAACTACAAAGGCTTAGAAAGATAAGAAATGATCTTTAACTCGGGACTTGAAAATAGAGAGTTATTATTTTTTATTTTATGTTGTGTTTTATATGTACCTATGAGTGTTATGGTTTATGTTATATTCGGAGTAATCAGATAAGGCTGTAGCACTACAAGTAGTATTGCTGTTTCTTTAGTTGTAACCATAGAGTAAGGTAACGATAGTCTGGGTTGTGTCTATTCTTTATTCTTAATTAATTTAAATAAGGTTAAGTGTACTTATGTACTTTATGACGTCGGCACGCACAGTGACGTCCCTTAGTTCCTTGGACTCCACGGAAGACCAGCGTCGGGGTGTCCTTTAGACACTGTGACACATGCTGAGTGGAGCCAATTTCAGTGCCATTCTAATGTCCATATTGTTATTTTGTGTATGTTTGGAGCTGAATAAATTATTTTATTCTTATTCTTACTTAAATTGCTAGCTTTCGCGCGCGAACGGTGAGGTGCTTTTTTATATCGATGTAAAATTATGTTTCCACATGACAATGGAAAATTAATTTGTAATATTAATTCCAACATGATTTCACCAAATTTCCCCTTGATGTATTCTTCCCCCAAAAATTTCCCCAATGATTTTATTTCTCCAAAATATCCCCAACAACATTATTTTTCCACAGAATTGTGAAAAAAAACCCCAATCTACCAACTATGCCGTCGCGTTGGTGCTCTGGGTATATATACCCTGCCTCAAATCTAATGCAGGCACAAACCGGCGGCGGACAGACAATCTTTGGGAAACTTTATTAGGGACCAAAACTGCGCTGCACTCAGTTTTATACAAACATGATTCGTCGCACAGATCCGCGCAGAAGTTGCAGTAGCCTCGGCTTGAGCTTATACAGTTATTCATCATCATCATTATTTCAGCCAATAGACGTCCACTGCTGGACATAGGCCTCCCCCAATGTTCTGCACACAGATCGGTCCTGTGCCGCCCGCATCCAATGGATTCCCGCGATCTTCACCAGATCGTCGGTCCACCTTGTGGGGGGCGCGATAGCTGCGACTTCCTGTACGTGAAACAGTTATTATAAAGTATAAAGTTGCCGATTGGCATGGACATTTTTTGAAGCTATGTCTTCCATACTATTTTTGTTTTTATTTTCAAAGTAAATGTTTAGGTACATGTAAAATAGGTTTTCAGTAAAAAACAGCTGTGAATGTGGAAAACGTCAACTCTGCATGCCTAACAAAAAACGAGTCACTTTGAAGATACTTTTTTTCTTGATAAAGAATATAATTCTAGTCTTTAATCACAATAAAAATTTACCACAGCAATATTCTTAGGAAATTATTAGTCTTGTTGTGTCTGAAAAAAAACGGAAATTTCAAACTTTAACTCCTATTATAGTCCTTTTCACATAGCATGATTTGGGTAACAGCAGGACAGAGATATACGTGAGTGATGCGTTATTTATTTATTCTTTATTTCACAAGAAAAAAAAGTACAATCGGCGGACTTAATGTTATACATCATTCTCTACCAGTCAACCACTAGGCGATGCAGAAATATGTATGACGGCTAAATAAATATATATCTATAAACATACATGTGAGTAATATATAATATGAGTAAATATAAATACATAATTATATATTAAGATAAACCGACTTATACTACAATTAACTAATAAAAAAAAAACGAAGAATACCAGCTGTTCGATATCTGGCCTGACCTCTATCGTGGCTAGCCTGCCTATTCTCCCAGGGTGGTTTCTTAAGGGTGGTTCAATGAATTATTTATTGAATTCAATATACTACGACATTTATTGCTTAATTAACAGTTTATAAAAAATTGATGCTTAAAAAGATGAATAGGTAACGAGTCTGGGCGCTGTCGAGAATGAAGTGACGGCTCCTGCGGCTCCTCATCCATGGAGACCGGTCGGTCGATGCTCCCCAGCGCCATCCTGTGGTTGCTTGTGGAACTGCAGGCTTCCTTTGGTTTGATGTGTCAGTTGCTTTAGAACCCAATGACACCGTTGTTATCGAATTACGCGCTAGATGGCGTTCTTGCACAAACATGCCCCCAGCCTTGGAGATTCTGGAGAATTCCAATTTTGATTTCTTCAATGTTCTTGGGCTTGATCAGAAGGCAGGATCGGGCATAGCTTGTGATATGACCGTTTTATGTCTCCAGTCGCGGTTTTGATGACGGCGATTCTTGAAATGCCATCCTTGCCTGGGTACGTTTGTATCACCCGCCCAAGACGCCATTGCAGTGGTGGCAGGTTGTCTTCTTTGACTAGAACCAATGTGTTAGGTATTAATGTATTTTGATTGGTCTGCCATTTAGTCCTCGTCTGCAGCTCTGAGATGTACTCCAATGACCACCGTTTCCAGAAGTGTTGCCGGATCTGTGCAATTCGGTCGTAACGAGGTAGGCGGCTTGTTATCGATCTGGTGAGGTCGCTGCACGCAGGTGCAGTCAGAGGCCGACCAATCAAAAAATGACCTGGGGTAAGTGGGGACAGGTCATTTGGATCTGTGGACATAGGAGTCATAGGTCGGGAGTTGAGGATGGCTTCAATTTGTGCTAATGCCGTGCTCAACTCCTCATAAGTAAAATTTGCATTTCCTATAACGCGACGCATAATAAATTTACAGGACCCGATTCCCCGTTCCCATAGTCCCCCCCATTGAGGTGTGTATGGTGGAATGAATTTAAATTGTATGTTGTTATTCGTAGTGTAATCTAAAATGTTGCTCCAATTATTTGATATTTGGGAAAATTCCTTTAAAGCCCCTACAAATGTTTTCCCATTATCAGAGTAAATTACTAAAGGTTTTCCTCTGCGAGAGATGAAGCGATTTAAGGCCAATATGTATGCTTTAGTAGTTAAATCTGTTACCAATTCTAAATGTATTGCCTTGGTTGCAAAACAAATAAATAAACAAATATACGCCTTTTCCAATTTCGCCCCTCTTCCCTTTCGGTTTAAAATGAAAACTGGCCCGGCATAATCTACACCACAACGAATAAATGGATAACTTTCTTCTATTCTTTCTTGTGGTAAATTACCCATTTGCATCTGAAAGGGTTTAGCTTTCAGACGTACACATTTAACGCAAGCGTGTACAGTTTTTCTGGCTAAATCGCGACCGCGCAGTGGCCACCATGTTTCCCTAATGGTGTACAGTAACAACTGGGGTCCAGCATGTAATAAAAATTTATGTTGAAATGAAAATAAAAGACGAGTAAATAAATGCTTGGCACATAATAAAATAGGATGTTTTTTGTTAAAAGAGAATTGAACAGAATTGTTTAATCTCCCTCCCACTCTAATAATGCTATTCTCATCCATAAAAATGTTTAGGCCTGATATACTTCTTGGAAAAGAATTTAATTTATTTGTTTTTAATGAGACATAAATATCAGGGAAGGATTGTTGCTGAACAATTCTAGTCAAGACTGTACTAGCTTTATTTATCTCCTCGACAGTCAATGGGCCCGAGTTACGCTCGGTTGTGATTTTTGTACGTGAATTATGTATGAACCGTAACATAAATGCAGTAACCCGTTGCATACGATTAAAACATGAAAATCGATCGAACGGAAACTGTTCCGAATTCGATTGACTTACCATAGAAATTATTTTCTTGGATTTTATCTCTGGTAAATCCTCACATTGTTCGTAATGATCGATATTAACTGACACTATTTCCGGTTCACTTAAAAAGAAGGCCCGTGCCACCATAAATCTGATGAATTTAATTCCTCAATTCGTGTACCGCGCGATAACAAATCAGCCGGGTTTGACTTACCGGCGACGTGCGACCACTTTGAGTTATTGGTTAATTCGTTTATTTCTACTACGCGGTTTTGAACGAATGTTTTTAAGTTGTTAGGAGAGATCTTGAGCCAACCTATGACAATAGTTGAGTCAGTCCAGAAATTGACATTATTAAATTTTAGTCGAAGCGAATCTATTATTTTTTTGTAAAGACGCGCGCCAACAAGCGCCCCGCTCAATTCTAACTTGGGTACGCTGATTGGCTTCACTGGCGCGACCTTGGATTTCGCACACAATAACTTGACAGTGATTATGGGCTCGCCCGACTCGCTATAGCTAACGCTACGTATGTACGCACAAGCTCCATAGGCATCTTGTGACGCATCTGTGAATATGTGCAACTCAATGTGATTTGAATTTTTATTTTTAATGTGACGCGGAATTCGTAAATCATTTAAATATTTAAGGCTGTATACAAAATTTTGCCATGATAATAAAATTGAGTTAGGTAAAGGATCATCCCAACCTAATTTACATAACCACAAGTTTCTTAAGATCATTTTGATTATAATAATTATAGGTGCCAACAAGCCTAATGGGTCGAAAATTTTAGAAATTACTGATAGAATAGTTCGCTTAGTGACATTGTTTATGTTTGAGTCACATTTTGATGTGAAAAACAACTCGTCCGAGTTAGTTAAATATCCTAACCCAAGTGTTTTGGTCTGACAATTTTCCCCAAGTCCTAATTGTTTAAACAACTGTGATTCAGATTGAGAACATTTAAAGTTAAATATCCACTTTCTTAATGGAAAACAACCCGATTCTAACGCCCGCGAAGTTTTATCACAAATATCTATTAAGATTTCTTTGTCGTCGTGCCCAGTAATTAAATCGTCAACGTAAAAATCCTCATTGATAACGCGCGCGATGACGTCATCCCCGCATTCCGATGCAAGCTGCTTTAGGCATCGAATGCTAAGGTAGGGTGCAGACGCGGTGCCATACGTAACGGTATTTAACTGATATATTCCGAGATCGTCGGAGGGATTCTCTCGCCAAAGTATTAATTGCAGATTTCTTTGATCAGGTTGAATTAAAATTTGTCTATACATTTTCTCGACATCTGCACATGCTATGTATGTATGTTGACGAAATCGTAAAAGAATTGAGAATATGTCATTTTGTAACGTTGGACCAACTTCTTGGATGTCATTAAATGATAGTCCGGAACTAGACTTTAAGCTTGCGTCATAGACAAACCCTTAAACGCGTTGAAGTACTGTGTTCTCTGAAAACACCATGATGTGGTAGAAAATAATAAGGTGACGTATAATTATCTATGCGACTCATGTGCCCCAGGCTTAAATACTCAGACATAAAATCGCAATATAATTTTCTGTACTCCGGCGCGCTTCGTTGCAGTTTACGTTCCAGCGCTAGGAACCGGTTCTCTGCTAGCGTAAACGTATCGCCCAATACCTCAGGTGATTCCTTCATAGGAATGCGCACGGAAAACCGACCCGTATTGTCGCGTAACGTTGTGCCCGAGAACAAATTTTCGCATGCGATTTCTTCTTGGGTGAGCTTATGGCTTTGAGGAATCTCTTCCAATTCCCAGAATTGTTTTAATTGTGTATCAATGGATTGCGTGAAATTACATTGAACTTGATTGATGCGTAAGTTTTTTTTATGTAATGCGCCTGAAATGATCCATCCGAGTTTTGTGTTTTGTAAAAATGGACCATTTGGCAAACGAATAAGACCGTCATTTAACAATTCCCAAAATTTATTTGCTCCGATTAACAAATCTATTTCTACAGGCGAAAAGAAATTAGGGTCAGCTAGTTGTATGTGATCTGGAATTGGAATATTGTTATATGCGAATTCGGAAGATAGCGATTGGGCTGTGATGCGTGGGAGGACTAGGCAATTAAAGCGCGTCGTGTATGCACTAGTCTTAGACTTTAAATGAATCTCACAGGTGTGTGTAGACTGCGTGACTGTGCTGCCTACACCAGTGACTTTAACAGTGGACTGTAGTAATGGAATGCCGAGTGTATTACAGAAGTCCTTTGAAATTATGCAATGTTGACTTCCGCTATCGAGTAAAGCTTTAGCTGTATGAAAGTTGTTGTGTTTATCTGCAATTTCAACTAGGGCTGTCGACAACAGTACTGGTTCTAGAATTGAGTGTTCCAGCTGATTGTCATTGACATTATTATGAAGCGAATTAGTAGTTATTGCAGAATGAAATGATTGCGAATTATTTGAGTTATGATTTTGATGAAGTAGCTGATTGCCGTATGCGTCCGCTGAAGATGTTGATGCACCAGCGTCGACGCTGTCCATGTCTTTGTGAATTAGGCTATTATGTTTTAAATTACACCTTTTACATGCTCCAAACCAGCAACTAGCTGCTGCATGGCCAATACGGAGACAGTTATGGCACAGTTTTTTTTGTTCAATGTGTTTCAACTTATCATTAATGGACAAGTTAAGAAACATTTCACATGAATAAAGCGGATGATTAGCATTACACATACTACATGGGCGAAATCGCTTTGGGTTGGCAGCCTTTTGCGAATTTGAATTAGTTTGCGATACGCCTGCAACATGACTATGTGACTTTGATAATGCGTTACTCGACAGCGACTGTCTTCTAGACTCGAAATTAGGCTTATTGTGACTATGAGTTACGTTAATAGTTTCTAACACGTCAGCTCTGTCCTTAAGAAATTTAGTTAAATCGGCTAAACATATTTTTTCACTTTTTGTCGAATTATTGAGGGTACTCTTATACACTTCCCATTCGCGTTCAGTAGCGGAATCGAGTTTGGAAACTATAATATAAATGATTAAAGTATCCCATGAATCTGTCGGTTCACCTAAAGACTTGAGCGAACGAATGTTCTTTAGAATTGTGTCTAGAAGTTTCCTAATGTGTGGAGCCGACTCCTTATTGATAGACTGTGCGCAAAATAAAGCCTTAACATGATTATGGACAAGCAAACGGTTGTTATTGAACCTATTTTCTAATAGTTCCCAAGCAGTGAGGTAATTATTAGCTGAAAACTCTAACGATTTAATAATTTGTAAAGCGTTTCCCGTTAAAGCAGAACGTAGGTAATGAAATTTTTGAATATTGTCAATATCTTTAGAATTATGAATCAGAGATAGATTAATATCGCGAAACTCCAGCCAGTGATCATATGAACCATCGAAAGCGGGTAATGAAATCGTGGGTAGTTTGATGCTACTTTGCGAACAAGATTTACCCTGCTTTGAAGAAAACCCATTTAATTTACATTTACATTTGGCAACAGCGGCATAATATTGATTCTCAAATGCTTCTCTCTCTTGTTGTTCTCTGAGTGCTAAATGTTCACCAATGTTAATGTCTATTTCATCCTGAATATCTGAGAACTGCTCCAACAAAGTTTCTGCCTTAAGAAAACGTGACCTTAATTCTTCTATTTGCAGTTCTGTTGTTTCACTAGCTAACTCTAACTCATTCAAATATTTGACAAAATTAGTTAGTTTGCTCTTGACTACACCCCTTTTTTTGATCGCGTTTTTAACTAAATCATCCTTATCCTCAAAATCTACTAATGAATGCCTCTTTTTAGTCATTGTGTGTAATGTGTGTGTGTGTGGGTGACGGGGAATCAGGTACTCACAGTTCTTCTCGAAGCTTCCAGAAGTAGGAGCGAAGAACGCGAGGGTAGATGCAAGCCACGCACTTATGATTGAGCACTTTCTAGAATTGAGAAAAACACGATATTAGCACAAATCACTTGGAAAGGAGGGAAAAAAAAGGAACGATCGGTCAAACCTCTGATGCTGGTCTTGAGCTGATGCGGCGTAGAAGGTCCAATTTTGTTCGATATCTGGCCTGACCTCTATCGTGGCTAGCCTGCCTATTCTCCCAGGGTGGTTTCTTAAGGGTGGTTCAATGAATTATTTATTGAATTCAATATACTACGACATTTATTGCTTAATTAACAGTTTATAAAAAATTGATGCTTAAAAAGATGAATAGGTAACGAGTCTGGGCGCTGTCGAGAATGAAGTGACGGCTCCTGCGGCTCCACATCCATGGAGACCGGTCGGTCGATGCTCCCCAGCGCCATCCTGTGGTTGCTTGTGGAACTGCAGGCTTCCTTTGGTTTGATGTGTCAGTTGCTTTAGAACCCAATGACACCGTTGTTATCGAATTACGCGCTAGATGGCGTTCTTGCACAAACACCAGCTAACTTACATTGTAAGCATTAAAGAGTTGGAACAGACACAATACATCTGGCCACAGCAGTCATAAAAAAAGGGAAAAAAAAAAGATAAGTTAAATTTCTAGTGAGCGGAGAAAATGATTACGAACTGAACGCTTGAATGAAAATTTGGTGGAGGACTTTGAGGTAGAGAAAGAGACTAACGTGAATAATGTGTGGATTTTGAAATTTATGCATTCTGTCACCTAGATCATGCTATGTGAAAAGGACTATAACTAAAGGGCTGTGTGATTCTTCTCACAGAAAGTCTTGCATATGTAGACCCTAGGCATACATGAATACAATGCCTCGGTAGTGCAGCGGTTAGTGGGTCGCACTTTAAAGTGACGACTGCGCAAGAGGTCCCGGGTTCGATCCCCGGGTGGGAGCAAAAATATGTGGTATTTTACCCTCGTGCCTAGGAAAGCACGTTAATCCGTTGGTCCTGAGCCCGATCCATCTGGTGCCCGAATGGATTATGAGGGTAAAGGAATAGAGAGTGCACTTGTGTTAAAAATGAACTAAAAAGGATGCTCTACAGTTTTAGCGACGTAACCATCTGTGGGCGCCCGCGTAATGTAGTTGTGGCCCAAGTTAAGGAAGTTAAGTACCAGTCTTTATACTGTTCCACTGCAGAGCAGAGGCCTCCATCATGGAAATCAAGTCATCGCTACTATGGGATTAGGCTTAATCACCACGCTTGCCTAATGCGCATTAGTGATCACAATCCCGAGCTATGTTCAAATTTGAAACATACCTTTGCTCGACCCGGGCACAAACCTAGGACCACGAGATCACGGCCTAGTACTTAAACCACTAGATCAACGGGCAATTATGGCCATGGCTTGGTAAAAAATGATATTTTATAAAGAATAAATCAATTTAAATATACCTTTTTAAGAGCCGATTCGAATCTTAAACAGAGAATAAATTAATATGGTAAAGCGCTGTCATTCTACACAAATCTGACGTTATACCATAGATGGAATCTGATGGAAAATGACGATGAGGTCTAGGATGTTACGCGTTTGCCTAAAAGATGCCTATTCACTCTTGCCTTAAAGATGTCTAGATTGTAGTGGTCAGGAAAAACAGACCTCGGCAGGGAGTTCCATTCCTTAGCCGATTAGTTGGTGGAATCCTGCCTTAATCTCTTAGCTCGAGTCTACTTTTTTTTAGCAAGAGTTTATTTATCCAACTACTAAATATTACTTTTAAATACAAATAATGGTTTTAAATTCCCCAGACATGTTCGAGATCGCCCTGTGTGCCATAAATGAGGAGAACTGCTTCAAAGCTTTTATCGTAAAATATTTTTTATTGAGGGCAGTTTGGGTGCAATGTAATATTGGGTGGAAAGTTTCAACTTGGCAATGACCACATCTCTTGAAAGTAAATGTTTTATAGTGTATACTTAATGGATTAAAATCTATAAAAGTGTTATAAAGCCATGTGTTATGTATTGACTGCCTCAGTGCACTTTGTGGCTTGTGGTTCACATTGGATTTCCACCATTGTAAGACATTTTGAATACGAATTGTTGACGAAACTTAGGGTCTGGGTGTGTTTTTATTTTTTGTTTTAATTAAAAAAAATCATTTAAAAAAATCCGCAGACTCTTGGTCTGCGCCTTTTTTATGCTAGTTTTTATTGTGTTAAAGAGTTTATACAGTGCTCCGCGTAACAACATTTTTGATTATGTGCCTAAAAGTTCCTTAAATTTCTAAGACAGTCTTAATGATATTCTGTCTAAATATTTTTTTTATATAATTAAGTTTTCTTTTTTTATTAATATTATTTTATCTATTTTATTTTTATTACTCTTTTTTTTTGTTATGTTGCTATATGTTCATGTTTTGCTTTAATTATTGTTAGAATGTTTTTTTTTCATGCTTTTTTTACTGTGCTGTGTTTCACTGCGTGAGAGAGGGTATAAAGAGTACACTTTACTTAGAGATGGTAAAGGAAGCTATGCTAGGGCTTATTGGCATTTTTTTATATACGTTACGACCTAATCGGAGTTCCTTCTCTTTCACACGCGCTGTGTGTCTCCTTTGTTTGGATGTGACAGGTACATTCTCGTTCGTTACAGGACGGATTTAAATTAAGCCACTAGGAACAAAATTATCAAAGACGTATTTATGCCATGACTTCGAAATAATGTAATGCTGATGTGAAATGGACAATTCTTTCAACTCTTTAATTATCCTTACTTATAGTGTACAATTTAAATTAAAAAGCTTTGTGTGTCAAAATTCACTGCTGAAATAAGCAGTCGCATTATGAAAGCCAATCCGTGTAGCATTTCGTTGATTCCGTGCAGTAATTACATGTCCGCAATAATTGTTTTTAAATGTCGGCTTGTACAATCACATGCACTAATAAGTATACAACCTCATTAAAATACGAACCTTATTGCTCCATTTTAAGAGTCCAGGTGTTTCATTGCAGGCGACTGTACAACTTTTAAGTTAGTCCTTTGAAAGAAATCGACATACTTACCGTGGCATCTCAATACATCCTTGATTGCCTTATGTACGTACATTAGATACTCCATCTGTTCTCGAAATAGTCTGATCGTTGACAGCCTTAACACCAGAAATAAGCAAAGACTTGCCGTTCCAAATAACAGGCTCCATAAGGTCGGCAGTTATTTTATAGGATTGATCATTAAAATGTTTATTTATTTATTAATTTATTTATTTATTAAAGAACACAGACAGTTTACAATCATAACTTAGATACTAACTTAACATAGATAATAACTTAACATATTAAATTAACTTAAGTCTAGATCCTAATCCAATAAAAATGTTCCTAGCGTTTTTAAAATTAGTATATTTTATCAAATTTAAAACAATTGGTGCATCACAAAACAATTAATTACAATTTTAATTACAATTGACTTACCCACACTTAAGTTTAAATTGTATTTAAAAAACGATTTAATGATAATTTAGGGGCATATTAGATACATAAAAGTTGTACTTTAAATAAATAAACAAATAAATATTTCACAACATCACATACATTGATTTGAATCCGAGATAGGTAGCTCAAGCACCTGTTTTACGGATATCAGAATCAACAGTGGAATTACAAATATATACATATAATACTTTTCTTTTGTAAATACATACTTATAATACATACAAACACCCAGACCAATACAAACAGACATGTTCATGCACACAAATGTTTGTACTGTGCGGGGATCGAACCCGCAACCCTTGGACCAAAAGCAGCTATCACTGCCATTGTTCCAAACGGGTCGTCAAACTTTATTTTTAAGTTAATGGTGAAATTTTAAAAAGAGTAACTGCTAAATTTATTGGTGTCTTCTTGGCAGAAAACAATATTCCGAAACAGTGGTACTCAATACTCAATATTTCACAGTGTACATTATAAGATCTTAAATATAGGTACTACCTGTGCGAATAAAGAATGGGATCAGAAATGGCGGCGAATCTATTCACTTCTCGCTCGCACACTATTTGCGTCTATACTCGCACTCGTGGGGTGCGAGTATAGACGCAAATAGTGTGCGAGCAAGAAGTGAATAGATTCGCCGCCATTTCTGATCCCATTCTTTATCCGCACAGGATGTATACACAATAGATCACTGTGAACCCTGTCGGGCACAAAAAAAATGGAGGGGAGGAACACCATTGATCAAAAATAAAAGATTATTAATTAATTAATTAAGCATTGATTAATTATTATGTATTAAATTGTTTTTTAATATTATTCAGTTTTCATAGCCATATGTTCTGTAATATATAAAGTATATATGTCTATCTGTTTATAAGTAATATCTATTTATTCTGTGGTAATATATTAGTATTAGTTTATTTGCATGACATTCATAAGTGTTCTGTGTCGACCTAAATTGAATAAACTATTTTCAGAGAATGAAAAAGAATGATTCGCGCAAGATCTGTTGTCCACTCTAGGTATCTTATAGGTTCTCCTCAGAATTTAAAATAAATCCAGAATTTTAAAATAAGATTACCTCGAACGACAAAACTGTGGAATAAACTATCGCCTGCGGTGTTTCCGAACCTATACGTCCTGCAAACCTTCAAGAAAAGAGCGTACTCTCTTTTAAGGTGACGGGTAGGGCAAACTAGCGACGCCAATCGATTTTAATTTTTAGCTACTAAACCGGATCTATTTTAAACAATTTCTGGGTTACAACCTCTCGGTAAACATTTATAGTATTTATTAAATGTGGGAGAGCCATGCTTAGGCATGAATGGGCCGGCTCGACCGGAGTGATACCACTGCCTCACAGAAGACCGGAGTGAAGCAGCGCCTGCGCTGTGTTTCGCCGTGTGAGTGAGGTAACCGGAGGCCCAATGGGGGGAAGGGGAAAAGGTTAGCAGCGCACTTGTGACTCCACTGGTGTTTCGGGTGTCCATGGGCGGCGGAATTGCTTACCATCAGGTGATCCGTCTGCTCGTCTGCCACCTCTCATATAAAAAAAAAACCAAGCACAAATGTTGGGTCCAACGCGTACGCGAAAAATTGATTACCGCCAAAAGCGGCCACTTTTAGCGTGAATCAATTTTTCGCATACAAAAACGGACCCAACATATGTGCATGGTTATTTAATAAATAGTATAAGTGTTTTCCGAGAGGTTGTAACCCCAAAATGGTTTAAAATAGATCCGGTTAATTAGCTAAAAATTAAAATCGATTGGCGTCGCTAGTGTGCCCTACCTGTCACCTTAAAAAGGCCGGCAGCGCACCTGTGACTCCTTTGACATGGCAGGTGTCCATGGGCGGCGGTAATCGCTTACTATCAGGTGATACGTCTGCTCATTTCATTTCATTTCATTCATTTCATTTCATTTTATTTCATTTCATTTTATTTCATTTCATTTCATTTCAGTTCATTTTCATTTCATTTCATTTCATTTCATTTCATTTGCTCGTCTACCCAGTATATTATAAAAAGGAAACACAATATCCCAACACTCTTTCCTACCAGACTTTTTCCTGGAATAAACCGACCGTAACAGTGGATATGACAGCCCTGTAAGCAAAACGTGACATAGATACGGATCACGTAAAAACATACCTGTTGCGAATTTTGGAGTTCTGGAGTTTGATCCCTGCTTTGAATACAGGCATAAACACCAATGAGTCACAAGTGTGCTGCCAACATTTAAACTCCCTTCCCGCCCGGTTTGGGCGGTTACCCCACCCCCACTGTAGAAATACAGCGCAAGCGCGCTGCTTTACGTCGGTTTAAAGTGAGGTGATAAGTATCTATCTTATTTGTATGGATATTTTGCTGAGAAAAAATATATCGTGAGGAAATTTCTAAGTTTGGATAATGACGTTCTCTGTGGTGCCTCGCGCTACATCTATCCAATCATGACCGTAGGAGAGCCACGCTTCGCCATGAATGGGCCGGCTCGACCGGAGAGATACCTCGGCCTCAAAGAAAATTTGCGTGAAGCAGTACTGTGCTGTGTTTCGCGAGTTAGGGTACGGGAGGTTCAATCCGGGGAAAGGGGGGTTTAAAGGTTGGCAGCGCACTTGTGTCTCCATTGGTGTCGCGGTTGTCCATGTGCGTTATTTTTTATCGTATACATCCTTGCTAACTTGACTTTTTTCATAATACCTATTATGAGGTTTACGGGGTATTAATAATAAAAAAACTTAAATGACATAATTTTTTCAGTGAGTAAAGGCTCACTTTCACTCACTGAAAAAATTATGTCATTTAAGTTTTTTTATCATCCAAATACTAATCATACGCTTCGAAAATTACCATTAATGTTGAATTTTCTCAATTCTGTAGATAGCAAAATGCCCTATTTGGTTAATTACACACCACAGGGTCCGTGCCTTTGTTTGCTAGTAGTTACAGAGTTTGTTAGGTAAATATCAAACTCCGGTAAGTCACACTCATACTCGAAATTGAACTATGAATGGCGCCAAGTTTTAATTTCAGTTGTCATTCTGTTACTTTTTTCCAAATCACGATAAGTCCCCAGGAACTATAAAATAACGGTCAAAATCAATGATTTATTTCAAACTCCATCGTCCATTGACAAGTGTATATCAATCTCAAGCACGTCCACATCGACCGATGAGAGCAAAGAATGGCGTCCAAGATGGCTGCCAGTTCGAAGATAGAATTAGTCAAAAATTAGGTAAGTCCAGCAGCTACTTTTCAAAATCAGTCAAGTCCACAATAAATTCCGACATACATAGGTATTTCGGTAGTGTACATCAAACACCGATATGTCAACATTTAACATGGTTTTAAAGCGTAATCTCTTAATTAAACTTTATTTTTATATATTCTTATACACCATAACTCCTATAAAATTCCCCATTTTAAAAGAATTCTAAAAAACGTTGTATATCACTAGCCAAATACAAATTTCTCTAATTTCCCATATTTTGTTTATAGTGGATATGTCGGAGTTTGATATTTGCCTTCACTGTTATGGTTCTCCGTGCACAAAAATTACATTAATTTACTGTTTTCTTGCTAACTTAACAATACCGCCACTAGTTTTGTTTGTTTGTAGAAGAGGCATAAACGTACTCTTTGTATACATATTTTCAAAATATTTAGGTAAACTAAGTACTAACTACTGTGCTTATACAATATTTCAGTGAGAGTGCGGGTGAGAGCGCGCGCGCGCGCCTCTACTCCTAGGTGGGGATTAGAAGAGAAGTATTAACTGTCTGAGGACTTATTTATTTATTGTTCTTTAAATTTCGGAGACGAACTTGAGAGTTTGAAGCTGAGGCTTGAAATGGACGAGTAAATAAATAATCCCTGGCTTCTACCAGTTAGTAACGGAGCGTCTCGACGCTCCCAAATGAAGTAAAATCCAGACGTTTTAATAACAATTAAGATTAAGAAACGGAATCGTCGACATATCGTATTCTCATTAAGATTCCTCTTATTTTTAGGGTTCTGGGCCTAAAAAAGAAAATAATCGGAACGTTTCACCCATGATATCTTCACTTTGTAATATGTCTGTTGGTCTATCTGTCTTATTGTAACTATCAGACTTCCCAAATCCTGAAGGCCTCATTTATAGCAGACGTTACGATCGAATCGGAGTTTCCCTCTTTTTCACACGCGCGGTGTGTGTCCTTTGTTTAGATGCGACAGGTATATTGTTATTCCGTAACGAACGGCTTCAAATTAAGCCACCTGGATCGAGGTCCAAGCGTACCCCGGGCTCCGAAGTGAGTGCTAGGAATGACACGTTAAGATGGGGGTTCTCTATCTGTCTTTCTCAGAAGAGCAATGCTGAGAAAAATTTAAAGAACTGACAATTCCTAGGAGCTGTGAAAAATTCGAACTGTTAAAATAACGCAATCAAAAGATATATCAATTTATCCTGTATATTTTATGGCTCGGCTCTCTAGTAATCGAGACAAAAAAGTAGGTAGTACCTTTCGTTTTCGTATATTCATGGCATTTAGTAAGAATTGAAACTCCTTCTAATAGTGCAGCTTCCTTTCTAAGGTTGGTAATGATTAGAGGTATTTGCAAATTTGAATTTGAATTTTTATTTCTTGTACCTATATGATAGGTGGCAGACGAGCAGACGGATCACGGGTAAGCAATTGCCGCCGCCAATGGACACCCGAGACACCAGTCGAGTCACAAGTGCGCTGCCAACCTTTAAACCCCCCTTGCCCCCGGATCGGGCCTCCGGTACCCCCACTCTTGCAGCGAAACAAAGCACAGTGCTGTTTCACGCCGGTTTTCTGTGAGGCCGTGGTATCACTCCAGTCGAGCCAGCCCATTTGTGCCGAAGCGTGCTCTCCCACGGTCAAAACATAGCCGCACGGAGGAGCGATCTAGCACTTTTGCCTTCATTCACGCAGATTTCATAGCCAAGAAATTCTTGTTCTACCAGGCCTTTTCCTGCCCTGGATCTGCCCTTGTATGATTATTTGGAGAAGGTCATACTGTTTTTTTCGCTAGAAGTGTCCGAGACATTAGAGTTTCCTAGAAGAAATTATGACGTACAATACAAATATTGAAAAAGAAATAAAAAATGTAAACTACCTCTACCGCCTCTATAATGGGGAAAGCTCTGATGAGTTATTTCAACTTATCCCATCCTCCCTTTCCGAACAACACGTGCTGGACAGCGTTGCCATCCGCATACCATCCAGACAATGGCGGCGCGCACCAAAAGAGGTTTGGCTTCTCGTTTCTGTCCCGAACCATTAAGACATGGAATGCCCTCCCAACTCATGTGTTAATCCTTCATACAATCCGGGGTCTTTTAGGCGGGGCGTGAAGCGGCATCTCAGCAGGCCATCAGGGTGAGAATGGGGACTTTGTTAGTTCTTTTGTGCCTGTCAACCTCATATTTGGTTTTACGGCTGTTTACCATCAGGCGGAGTTAGGTCATTCTGATTAGCCTTTCTATAAAAAAAAAATACAATTTACAAAGGTAGGTACTGTCAACAGCAAAAGTTGATGCACACTTTTTGCAGCTTGTGACTCTTATGCTCTTCAGAATAAGAACTACAAACTACGAAATATGTGCAGCTACTTCTGCTGTTGACTGTACAATTTGGTACGGAACTCATCCGGCGATAGTCTATCGCACACTTGACCGTTTTTCAAAGATAAGGTTCTAATAACTTCTTAATTTAAATACGATTCGGTGCCTGATCAAATTTCCGTTTTCATATTGCTTTGGAATTGCTCTAGAGCCCAGCTGATTTTTTCTGTATTACTTTTAAAACTTTTGAAAGTGAGCTGAGAATTGAATACAACAGGGGAAACCTTTTTTAGATTAATGTTTTTAAAACAGTCTCAAAGTTTAAATAAAACAACCTCAGTTATTATTTATTTTCAGGATACACCTTGGGGTGTGTTAGGCTCGTCGCCCACACGACCAGCCGAGGCGGGCTGGAGTCTGAGCAGAGGCGCATAAGCGGCGCACCGTATTGACCGTGGGAGAGCCATGCTTCGGCATGAATGGGCCAGGCTCGACCGGAGAGATACCACGGCCCACAGAAAACCGGCGTGAAGCAGCACTGTGCTGTGTGTTTTGCTGCGTGAGTGAGGGTACCGGAGGCACAATTCGGGGGTAGGGGGGTTTGGAGGTTGGCAGCGTACTTGTGACTCCACTGGTGTCGCGGGTGTCTATTGGCGGCGGCAATCGCTTACCATCAGGTCGGTCCATCCTGCTCGTCTGCAACCTATGACATAAAAAAGACCGTATGTAAGGTTTCTTCATAAATAAATGGCGTGCGCTCACGTACTTGAGTTACGGCACGGAGTCGGAGCGGCGTCGAGGTGGCGGCGGCGCGGAGTCGCTTGTTGTTCTGGCATTTGGCGGTCCTGTACCCCCGTGCCTCGGAAAGCACGTTAAGCCTACTACGCTGCCGTCCTCTAGCTATTATATGATGCCGTTAAGGCGACGGGTAGGGCGCACTAGCGACGCCAATCGATTTTAATTTGTAGCTACTAAGCCGGATCTATTTTAAACAATTTCGGGGTTACAATCTTCTCGGCAAACACTTATACTATTTATTAAATAACCATGCACAAATGTTGGGTCCGTTTTTGTACGCGAAAAATTGATTCACGCCAAAAGTGGTCGTTTTTGGCGGTAATTCAAATTTCGAGTACAAAACCAGACCCAAAAGTTAAGTATAAGTATTAAATAAATAGTATGAGTGTTTGCCGCGTGATTGTAACCCCAAAATTGTTTAAAATAGATCCGGTTTAGTAGCTAAAAATTAAATCGACTGGCGTCGCTAGTGTGCCCTACCCGTCACCTTAAATACCACTACAAGTCGGAGAAACTTGCACTTAAAGAGCGCTCTTTAAGGCCATTTTTTTCGAATGTAGTTTTGGTACTTAACAGTATAGATAGAGCACGGCAGTACGTTGGTCCTCTTCGGTCGTGTCACTTGGTGTTTTATCGATGTGGGTAATGGAATTGAGAGTGCGCTTATGTCTGTGCACTAAAATATGTCCTTCGTAGATGACCAAGTGTTGAGATTGGCCGCTAAATCCATAATATAGATAGATAGAAAGTAAAGACCGTCTACTGTTCCTGTTTAGTACCGACACTCATTATTTTTATTCCTGGTAATAGACACAATTTACTACACAACTAGTGCTAACGTTTTCTCGAACTAAATGTAGGAACTAGTTCGCTATTACTAGTTGGCGTAGAACGGAGTTAATTCTAGTGCACTGGAACTGACCTAGTTCAATCACTTTCATTGATAAAGTTATGGAATGTGATCGGCTGGGGAATGTTGTACACACGGCGTCCCGTTGAGCTACCCTTGTTGGACTTCAGACCGTCCTGATGTCTGAGACACAAGTGTTATTTTTGCACATTAGTTACTTTACTTTGGTGCCGTGTGGTGCCCGGCAGAGTAGAATAGGCCACCCTCACTCTTACCAAGGTGTCGTAAAAGGCGACTAAGGTAAAGCTGCTGGCATGATCATCAGCACCCAGAGAAGGAAAACTCTGCATTTATATCAAAACCCTCGCCAACCCGTCTGCCAAGCGTGGTAAGTATGGCAATTACCCCTCATGTGATTGAGGGAGGCCCGTGACCCAGCAGTGGGGACTTAATTTTTTTTTTTTTACATCATAGCGGACAAACGAGCAGACGGCACACCTGATGGAAAGTGATCACCGCCGCCCATGGACATCTGCAACACCTGAGGTATCACATATGCGTTGCCGGCTCTTAAGAAAGGAGTACACCCTTTTCTTGAAGGTCACCAAGTCGTATCTGTTCGGAAACACCACGGATGACAGCTGGTTCCACAGTTTTACTGTGCGTGGTAGGAAATGACGTGAGAAACGCACTGTAGTCGATATAAATCCATCCAGGTGATGTGGATGGAATTTGGCGTTCTGATGTGTTGTGCGGTGGTGAAAAATTGCAGCTGGAATAAGGCCGAACAGCTCCTCGGAACATTCCCCATTGTAAATGCGATAGGAGATAGAAGAATGGGCTGACGATGATACTTTACTTTTGGGGTTAACTTTATTAAGTTCAATTCAGAATCATTATTCTGAACGTGTAACTGTGATCCAGTTGGTCTGGTTCCCTTGTCTAAGGGTTGAAGGTCAGACGGCAGTCGTTTCATTGTAATTACTAGACTTCCCGAATCCTGGATCGTGGTCCGAGCGTACCCAGGGCTCCGAAGCGACAGCTTTAAACGCAACTGGAAATAACACGCTAAGATGAAAAGGAGTTTTGGCTATAACTTGAGCTAACGCCGTCTGTACTTAGGAATGTTCTTTTGAGCTTTAATGAAACGTTACTGTAGCTAAAATTAAGATTGTTTTAAATTCAATCTATGGTGATGGGATGACTATCATCCCATGGAGTAAGGGGAAGGCGCTAGTGTGGACGCGACGTGCGCGGATACTCTGGCTCCTTCCAGTGTCCTTGCCACTGCACGGGGCGCAGGCGCTGCAGCTGCCTCGGCGGAGATCCGAAAACGGTACAAGTACTCCGCCTTAGATAGCTGCTACCGCTTTGACCCATTTGGCGTGGAAACACTGAGGCCGTGGGGGCCGGAGGCCCGCAAACTCTCTCAAGAGTTGTCTGCCCGACTGATGGAGTTCTCTGGGGACCGGAATGCTGGCAGTTACCTCGGCCAACGTTGAGGGTTGGCCATCCAAAGAGGCAACGCCGCTAGCATTCTGGGCACGTTGGACAATATCAGTGGGGCAGACAATTTCTTTTTGTAAATATGTACATTCATTAGGTATCACTTATGTTAAACGTTTAGGATTTATTAGGTATTACTTCATCATCATCATCATCATCAGCCCTATTTAAGTCCCCACTGCTGGGGCACGGGCCTCCCTCAATCACATGAAGGGGTAATTGCCATACTCACCACGCTTGGCGGACGGGTTGGCGAGGGTTTTGATGTAAATGCAGAGTTTTCCTTCTCTGGGTGCTGATGATCATGCCAGCAGCTTTACCTTAGTCGCCTTTTACGACACCTCGGTAAGAGTGAGGGTGGCCTATTCTACTCTGCCGGGACCACACGGCGTTAATACTTATAAAATAAAAATTACAATTATCATTGTGACAGACGAGCAGACGGATCACCTGATAGTAAGCGATTGCCGCCGCCCATGGACACCCGCGACACCAATGTACTCACAAGTGCGCTGCCGACCTTTAAACCCCCCTTTCCCTCGGATTGGGGGGATTGGATTCGGTTTATTGCAGCCAACAGATTCTTTGGATAGTAATTTCTTTATCTCCTAAATATGTGTGCTACAAAATGCAGTGTTTGGCTCACTTCCAGGTTGCTTAAGTGCTTGCCACTTCATTTGTCCATAATCGTTAGTGTTACTCGAAGTAGCTGCACTTGCGAACTTTAGAACGGAACTGGTTGTACAGAAAACGCTTACCTGAAGTGACAGCAAGGACGAAAGTTCCACTTCAGGGTGCAGTAAGCTGTAAAAGAGTTAAATTGATACTGAGCATCTGCTTGACAGTTTACCACAGTATGAAACGAGTGGTGTAGCATACGCACTGCACACTGGGTTCCTTTTAGTAAAAAGGAACAGACGATCAGTGGCTTTCTGCTACACCTGGTTCAGACCTGTAAGGCCTGCCGATATGGGAAATCGATGTTCTGTGTCGAGAAGGTACGCAGCAACAACACCATGCACACACGTACCTTTAGTAGATCGTTTGACGGTTCCACCATCACCTCAGCCACAAGCACCTCAGCTTCTAGGTTCGGGATCTAGCACATCACAGTTCCATAGACGTCGGAACACGCACAAGCACACACGCTTTAACAGTTTTCTTTCGGTGCGTACGCCATTAAGCTGTGTCCACAAACTAAGTAGAAGATATAGCTGTGTCCTTTCCGGGCGTCGGCGTTCAACTGCCTTCTGGTGTGCATATAATAATCAAACTATTGACACGGAGTGCATGACAAACCATAAAAATGGTTGCGAATTGCTTCTGCATCATTTGCCAACACAGAAACATCGATTTATTAACGATTTTAAATTTCGAACATTAGAATTCCATATTTGAAACTTACGAATTATTTACGAAGAAAGTGCGATGACGGAACAAGTGGCATATTGTTGGTTCTCTGTAGACGTGTGTAATTCTTTACTGAAACGACTCAGTGATCCGACTCAGCCAATGATGCACCGTTCAGAATCTCTAATGTTTGCTCGGAATGTACGAGTATCATTCGACTCATATGGACCTCGCGTCCGAGTGTGTCGAATAATCCGAATGATCTGAGTGAGCCAGTGAGCGGAATGATCCGAATGAGTCAAATGATCCGAGTGAGCTGAATGATCCAATTGAGCGGAATGATCCGATTCAGAGCGAAAGAGTAAGCTGTGAACGGTCCGGGGTGAATAGGTAAACGTCTTGCCATGTATTACGCAGGGAAAACCTATCCGTTAAAAATTATATATTTGCCATGGCCGTATCTCATGAGGGGATCGATTATTCCTGCGTAGCAAAATCAATTAATCACTCATCTATCTGAGAGTTGATGTTCCAAATGATTCAAGTGAAGCGTTTCACTTTAGGTGGCAGACGAGCAGACGGATCACCTGATGTTAAGCGATTGCCGCCGCTCATGGACACCCGCGACACCGAGTCGAGTCACAAATGCGCTCCCAACCTTTAAACCCACAATACCCCTGTATTGGGCCTTCGGTACCATCACTCATGTAATCGACAGCCATCTATTGGTAAAATTTGAAACTAACAGCATAATAATTCCCGAAGCGAAGTCTGTTTTGTTATACATAATTGTATAGAAAGCTATTGTGACTCGCAAATGTCAAAGCCTACTTGTCATCACGTAATATCTCACACAGTATGCAATGAAATGAATTTATTGGTTCATTTCGATGCACACTGTGCATTCACAGACTAGCTCATAAATATGCATGCGACTTTGAACCTTGTGTCGGGTGAATTGTGAATATTTTTTATTCCGCTGAGCATATTGCAATCGATGTAAGTCATGTAAGTCAGAAATATTGATAGAATAGAATTTAAAGCCTTTTTAACCGACTTCAAAAAAGGAGAAGATTCTTCATTCGACTGTATGTATGTTTTTTATTTTTATTTCTGTTGACCAGATTTGCAGATTTTTTTTTATTTGAAAGACCATACTCCGAAGTTGGTCCCATTGCCACCATGTCAAGATCTGATGATAAGATCCCAGAGAAATCGAGGGCAACCCTAAAATTTTCTGGGCACCTGCAATGTTTTTGTATCTTTTTTCAAAGCTGCCCCGGTATTTACGCCTGAATGTATTGATTCTGTGGCTCAGCTGATGATGGAAAGTCAACTCCTCGACGGTTAGGAGTTTCAATACTTTAGTCATATTTAGTTATTTGGCTGGGGGCTGCTGCCTAAAAATGAGGTTAATGAGTAAAATAATATTTTTAATGCTTCATACATTTCTGATAACATTTTATATCTTTACATTAAAAAAAAAAGATGTTACTGAAGTCGGGGCCTGATCCCTGTTGAATAATTGAATGTATTACAAGACTTATCTAGATGGCTATGAAAACTGAATTATATTAAAAAACAATTTGAAAGAAAGAAAGAAAGAAAATACATTTATTGACCATCACAATACACAGGAAACAAAGTTATAACAGTTGGTACACGGTTTAAAAAACATAAATTTTACACAGAAGAGGAACAAAGAAATGTGGATAGTGTGGTCAACCAGGTCCCGACCTCAGCATTAGCTGCTACTACAATATATGCATTGCCGCAGCAGCGCTGGTATTCTGGCGGGACCTGTTTGCGAGCGAGTGTGATCGTGTGGTGTAGATAAATTAATAAAAATATATACTTATACACGTACATTTAATAGATAATGTGGTAGATATAATAATATTCGTATTTGCACCATCCAATCGAACAGATTGCATTCCTACCAAATAATAATAATAACAGTGATTTGCAATCTGTTCTGATCGCACAATTTGATACATAATAATTCATCAATACTTAATTAATTAATTAATAATCTTTTGTTTTTAATCAATGGCGTTCCTCCTCTCCATTTTTGTTGTGCCCGACAGGGTTCACAGTGATCTATTGTGTATACCTATATTTAAGATCTTATAATGTACACTGTGAAATGCAAATAAAATATTGAGTATTGAGTATAGTAAGTATTGGGCACCGACTTCAGCTGCTCGAGTGTACTGTTATAAAATGTTATCTCAAGTGTAAAAATATTACTTATTCGTTCGTTTTGATGGTAGTTTTTGAAGGCAGTTTGTTTTACGTCGTAATTTTTTTATTTATTTCTTTCATAAATAGTCAATAAAAATGTACTATACAGTCACTGTCAGTTATGTAATATTTTTATCACCAAATCTTTATATGCTGTGGTAAAACCACCTAAGTGGTTTTTAAAAAGGGAATTTGAAGGTTCGGACATTTACCCGTAAGTCAACTTATTTCCAAATTAAGGGAAATTAGAAACATCAGTAAGGTTAAAAAAAATAATGATTCTACGCAAGGCACGATTTGACGCAAACACTACCTGAGCCATGCCTGAGAAAAAAAGCAGCCAGTATATAATTTTATTTATCTCATCACAATGAAATAACATCCGCCTGTATAGAACTTGGATTTCCTGTATCGACTTTTCGCTTTAACAATGTAGGTATTAAGGAATGGGAACAGAATTCGCTATCATGTTACAAGTATTTTTTCTGATATTAATTGTCATAGAAAGCGATTGAACAGAATGATTGAATGATTGTTATGTAGTATAGGTTTTTTTTTTGGGATAAACAAAAATAAGTTGCTGTTCAAGACATGTCACGCTTACCAACGTAAACATGAGTTCTGTAGGGTAGGCATAAACGGTAACATGACCGTACCATATAGGTACATGGAGTCTACAAACGATCCGTCGCTTCGAAGTGACAAATCGATCGTTTGTGTCAAGGTCGATAACAATTTACGTAAGTACATTCGAAGATGATGTCGGAGATTGCAACAAAAATCTATGCAATCTTAAATATGGTAACAATGAATCTACAGTGTAGTGGCCCTTTAGGATTAACGATTCGGTTTTGTCTCAATCAGACGGGTGTAAGTAAATAAGGTTTTTGAATTCATTAACTACATAATCCATTATTGATGCCGGACACAGACGCCCTAAATCTATAGGTATAAGTGGAAGCCTACTGACTGACTGATCTATCAACGATGGGCCTAAACTAAAAAAGTTATCAACTTGAATTTTTGCACAGGGGTTCCTTTTATTAAAAAGTTATAAACTTGAATTTTGGCACACGGGTTCCTTTTATTAAAAGTTATAAACTTGAATTTTTGCACAGGGGTTCCATTTATTAAAAAGTTATTTACATTCATTTTTGCACAGGGGTTCCTTTTATTAAAAAGTTATAAACATGCACTTTTGCACAGGGGTTCCTTTTATTAAAAGTTATATACTTGAATATTTGCACAGTGGTTCCATTTATTAAAAAGTTATAAACATGCATTTTTGCACAGGGGTTCCTTTTATTAAAAAGTTATAAACTTGAATTTTCGAACCGGGTTTCCTTTTATAACTTAGGGCTAAAATTTTTAAAGGCTTAAAGGCTAATTTAGTAAATCACCCCAAGGGGATAACACGGGGTTTTAAAGCTATTATGAAAAATTCAGAACTCCAACCAAAAGCTATTTTCCAATCAAAAAGAAGAAAAAAATGTTTAGACACTTCATGTCACTGTGTAAAATTGTCTCGATACAAAGTGAGGGCGGGCCGCTAGTATTAACCACAGGAAGGTTATAGATCTTTGTGATGGACCGGTATTGGGTAAGTCAATAGACTTCATCATCAAAAGGAATATTTGAAACCAACCCTCTAAAGTTCCACACCAAAAATTCTAATTGCACATCAGCGTTGATTTTGATGAGCACTTAGAATTTTTTGATGTGCAATAAGGTAAGGTTAGGTTATTAGCAATTAAATACAGCTCTTATCAAGATAGTGGAATATAGGTAACTCGTCTATACCGCGTGGACCGCTTAAACTAGGTCCCTGTCACGTCACTTAATCTCACTCAATCGCAAATTGGCGAGTCTGACAAGTGTTCGTGCCACACAAATAATTTATTTAATTATTTTAAGTGGAATAAAGGTTAATCAATTTCTTATAATATTTCTAAATTCATCAATGTTTTGGTCACCATTTTGCAGAGCGAGTCCTTTTGACAGGACTCAACGCTGAAGCGTAGCTGCGCGTAGCACACTTGACTCTCTCATCATCATCATCATCATTTCAGTCAATGGACGTCCACTGCTGGACATAGGCCTCCCCCAATGTTCTCCACACAGATCGGTCCTGTGCCTCCCGCATCCAATGGATTCCCGGGATCTTCACCAGATCGTCGGTCCACCTTGTAGGAGGCCTGCCACGGCTGCGAGTTCCTGTACGTGGCCTCCACTCGAGGACCTTTCCGCCCCAACGGCCGTATGTTCTCCTCGCTATGTGCCCTGTCCATTGCCACTTGAGGCATGCAATCCTTTGGGCTACGTCTGTGACCTTAGTTCTCCTGCGGATCTCATCATTTCTGATACGATCACGCAGGGAGACCTTGACTTACTCACGCTTATGTAAACAAATAATTTTGTCTCAGTCTTCTAATATCGTAGCACGTTAAACAAATGTGTCATAGAGCTGTGAGTATGTTTGCATGTAGTTGTGTATCAAGCCCGTTTTCAGTTGTCTAATTGAAGGGACGTGCCGTATCTTCGCGACCTATAAATATTGCTTTCAGACACCTGAACAAATTGCTTAGTGAAAGGCCGCCAAAATGTTCTCACGTACCTATTTCCTTTGGGAATTCATCTTATTACCGGCAACGATATTGCATTCCTCTTTTCGAGGAATCATTTTCCTCTACCGGCACGACAATGGAAGCCTCAAAGGCGCCAGCTTACATTGCAAGTTTAGTTCTTGTTTATTTCATAAATGAACTGTATCCACTGTCTGAGTTCCGCAATATCAGTGATGTATTAAAGAAGTGGGAGTCAACTGACGTAGTCAGTCAAAGCACAGTCGGATGACGAATTCTTTTGAGACCAATCCTAACACTATTTGATTTTGAGTTTGAGTTTATACTATCCTTTTGTTTTGACTTCATCGATTGTTGCAGTAGCTAATGGGTCGCATTTTAAAGCGCTAGCTGCGCTTGGGGTCCCAAGTTCGATCCCTACTCCGAGTCGAAATTTGTGTCTCAGTTTAAGAAATTCTGTGTCAGTCCGAAGTCGGGAAGTTGGAGGTCATGTATTCCCTTGCACCCGGTGTCCTATAGAAATAGAATTCATTTATCTGTCTGCGCTCACACTCGCACACAGATATATTGCCTACCGTAGCTGATCGTTCAGATCGGCTGGTAAGAGGAGTATTTTCATGTGATAGGTGGCAAATAATCAGACGTATCATCTGATGGTAAACGATTGCTGCCGCCTATGGACACCCGCAACACCAGTGGAATCACAAGTTCGCTGATAACCTTTAAACCCCCGTTTCTGGCTCTTCCACGGTCCCATCATTTCATTTTAGCCAATAGACGTCCACCGCTGGACATAGGCCTCCCCCAATGTTCTCCCCACAGATCGGTCCGGTGCCGCCCGCATCCAATGGATTCCCGCGATCTTCACCAGATCGTAGGTCCACCTTGTGAGGGGCCTGCCACGGCTGCGTCTTCCTGTACGTGACCTCCACTCGAGGACCTTTCCGCCCCAATGTCTGTTCTCCTCGCTATGTGCCCTGCACATTGCTACTTGAGGCATGCAATCCTTTGGGCTATGTCTGTGACCTTAGTTGTCCTGCGGATCTCATAATCTATAATAATATTAAACATCACGGTCTATAATAATATTAAACATCAAAATTTTACACTAAAAACTATTAAATACTTATTTCGTACTATGGGATTGCTTCTAATTACTTTGTGGTTAGGTCAATGTATTTGCTTGTCTGTTATTCATAATATTGTCCCAATTTAATTTTACACTACTGTGTACCTACTGTAGTTTAAATTTCATTAATTAATAGTTTGTTAATGGGCTTGTTCGGAAGGTAAGTGAAAGCGAATATAAATACCAACTCATTTTAAATTGTAAACAGCGAGTAATCGGCGCCAAACGGAATCAATGCATCCATTAACAGGTACTTAATTGAAACTCGATTCGCTCATTAAATATCGAATGACATTTGTAAAGAGTGCTTGTAATAGAATTCGAAATACCTGTTTACATTATGTAAGTTTTGACTCTATATATTATTATTAGTTGTTTCCCGTCCTCACTTCGTTTTGGGATATTAGTTCCACTTTATACCAATAGATGGCGCTAGGTAGTATGTTTCGATTTTTTTCAAACATGGCTCGGGTTTGTGATCGTCAATCCGCAATTGGCAAACATGGTGATTAAGCCTACTCTTACTTCCATCATAGTAGCGATGACTGATGATGATTTCTATGATGAAGGTATTTGCCTTGCAGTCGGGGCAGTATATAGGCTGATATGAAGAACTACGCATCAATGGTTCGGAACCCTTCATGCGCGAGTCCGAATCGCATTTGGCCGCATTTTTACTTATTTGGAAATGCGTTGGGCTTTTTCATTACCCAGATACACATTAATTTTGACCATGGGAAAGCCACGCTTCAACATGAATGGGCCGGTCCGATCATAGTGACACCACGGCCTCACAGAAAACCGGCGTGAAGCAGCACTGTTCTGTGTTTCGCTGCGTGAGTGAGGGTACCGGAGGCCCAATCTGGGGGTTCTAAAGGTTGGCAGCGCATTTGCGACTCCACTGGTGTCGCGGGTGTTTATGGGCGCCGGCAATCGCTTACCGTCAGGCGATCCGTCTGCTCGTCTGCCACCTATCACATAAAAAATGCAAAAACACATTTTATAAATAAAATTTCAAGTTTACGTACAAAAAAGTGATTCAATCTAAAATCTCATTTGAATGTTTAAAAGTTTAATTAAGGATAAGCGCCCAACTAAATATAAGGGGTTTTTATCCACTAGCGCTGCAATTTGATTTTTATTAATTATGATAAAGTCAGCCTAAGTATCACCGTGATTTTTGGATACCCGAGAAACCTCTCGAGGGCTCGCGGAACTTTCTACCACGTGACCACACGTGGTATCAAAAGTGGCTTAACAATTTAGTACCATGTCGATGTAACATTTTTTACGTACCCCTTAGAAACTGACTAATAATAGGCAGAACAGTAATTTGACATGGTACTGATGTGTTAAGCCACTTTTAATGCTGACCGTACCTCAGTCCTCTGGAACGGTTTGGCTGCAGGAGTATTTCCCGACGGCTACGGCTTAGGGATCTTGAAGAGAAGAGTACTCTTTTTAAAAAAGGTACACATTAGCGATCTCTCTGATTTCGCGGATGATCATGGGCGGCGTTGATTACTTTCCATCTGGTGACTCGCTTGCTCGTTTGTCGCCTCTAGCATAAAAAAGCGCATTATGCTATTTAATGAAAACCGACAATTTTTCCCCAAGAACATAGAATCTAATCTCAAAACACTGTTTCCAGATTGGGGCAATTCCCCCCAAATTGCCTTTTTTACAGCCATGACATGGCGATACGGCATAATAATTCCAGCGGAGACTATTTTCATGTTTCCAACTTTTTATAGCATGTTTTTAGTTTTTAAACTTAATTTTTGATCTTCTTTACTTCACTTGTGAGTGCTTTTTTGTCATACTTCGTAATTTTTGTCGTTCACATCCTGAAAACCTCATAATAGGTATCCCACCGCCCAGCAATAATGTATCATCATCATCATCATCATTTCAGCCAATAGACGTCCATTGCTGGAGATAGGCCTCCCCCATTGTTCTCCACACAGATGGTCCACAAAGTGCCGCTCGCATCCAATGGATTCCCGCGACCTTCACCACTTCGTCGGTCCACCTTTTGGGGGGCCTGCCACGTCTGCGACTTCCAGTACGTGCCCTCCACTCGAGGGCCTTTCCGCCCCAACAGCCGTTATGTGTCGTGCTCATTGCCACTTGAGGCAAGCAATCCTTTGGGCTATGTCTGTGACCTTAGTTCTCTCACAGATCTCATAATTTCTGATACGATCACGCAAAGATATTGTTTGGAATAATAACCAGTAGTAGATTTTTTTTCCCTTATATTGTTGATCTAACTTTTCGGAATGTTAACGATAAAAAATAACGGTGTATTAAAAATAAGTATAAAGCAATTGGTGCCGCTAGCAGACGAAACGAGTACCTTTCAGGATTATAACGAAGATCCATTAACATTCCATATAAATTAAAACAAAGTAGTCGTTTTCACTTTACACTGGCAAAATTTTTATAACGCTTATATATAACTCACTTCACTGACAATTCATCTAGTGGCGAATTAATATCAAAAAATGTGAGGGCGTCCGAAGATTCACAGCACGGCCCCAGCAGACGCCGCCGTGCTTCGCCAGTCCGCTCGTGACTACGCCGAAACGTCGAGCCAAATATGTTAGTACACAATGTTGTTTCACATAATAAATATCGTGTTAATTCCCGTCTTGATACATTATAGTTATATATAACTCTTTTAAATTGAGAGACTTCAGGTCTAAACATAGCTGATGCTCAAACTTTTTTTTTCTGTCATAGGTGTCAGACGAGTAGACAGATGATGATGATGGGACCTGATGGTAAGCGATTACCGCCACACATCGAAACCCGCAACACCAGGGTTGTAACGTTGTAACAAGTATGCTCTTTAGCGTGTAATTCCCTGTTGCCTAAGCAGTCTAAGCTTTCGCTCTAGAGCCCGGGGTACGCTCAGACTATGATACAGGATTTGGAGAGTCTGGTAATTACAATAAAGCGACTGCCGCCTGACTTTCACAATCCATCAGAGGAGAACCAGACCAATAGAATCATGATTACATGTTTCAGAAACTATCTGACGCGTGTATGTTTCCTCGCGTGTTTTCCCTCCCTGCCAACATTTAACCACCCTTACCTCGATTTGGACTTCCGGTACCCTCACTCATGCAGCGAAACACTGTACAGACGCTATAGAAACGCTTCACACTGGTTTCCTGTGAGGCGTAGGTATAAAGCCGGCCCATTATGCCAAGGCATGGCTGACCCACGGTAAAAAAACAGTATATGAAGTCTTGTTTGAAAAGAAGGTTTGTCTCCGACCTGTATTTGTTATATCCGATGTAGTGATAATAAAATATACTAGTGAGTAGTGCGTCACACTTTAAAGCGACGGCTGCGCTTGGGGTTCCGGCTTCGATCCCTGGGACGGGCAAAAAAAAATGTACCTGAGTTTTTTTGTTAAGTTGACGGGTAGAGCACACTGACGACGCCAATCGATTTTAATTTTTAGCTACTAAACCGGATCTATTTTAAACAATTTCGGGAATACAACCTCTCGGCAAACACTTATACTATTTATTAAATAACCATGAAAAGATGTTGGGTCCAGCCAACGCGTACGCGAATAATTGATTACCGCCAAAAGCGGGCACTTTTAGCGTGAATCAATTTTTCGCGTACAAAAACGGACCCAACATTTGTACATGGTTATTTAATAAATAGTATAGGTGTTTGCCGAGAGCTTGTAACCCCGAAATTGTTTAAGACAGATCCGGTTTAGTAGCTAAAAATTAAAATCGATTGGCGTCGCTAGTGTGCCCTACCCGTCGCCTTAAGAAACTCTCAGTGTCAGCCCGGAGTCTGGAAGTTGGCGGTCTTGTGCCCCCGTGTGTCGGAAAGCACATAAAGCCGTTGGTCCTGCACCCGATCCCTCTCCAGTCGTGTCACACTGATGTTCCATCGGAATTTGAGGGCAAGGGAATAGAGAGTGCACTTGTGTTTACACACACACTTGAGTACTAAAATATATCTTGCATAAGTAACTGATCGTTGAGATTAGCCACCTTAGCCGAAATTGGAGGAATTGAAAAACCGGTTGGAGGATGTTCTAATAAAATAGATATGATATGTATGTATGTTACGAGATGAATCATTCAAAGAGCCACTCACAAAGTTTTACAATAAGATTCAATGGCCACTCAATAGGAATAAATCCGTGTTGTATGACGTAGAGTCCGCGCCACGAAAGAAGTCCCACGGAGAAACACGGAACTAAAATTTGAGATTCCTTATGTCCATGGACATAGAGCTCTAATTTGAATGTTGATGGCGATTCAAGCGAGTTTTTCACAGGGACTCCTTTCGTGGCGCGAACTCTAGCTCGTACAGTCTATACGGTCAAGTTTCTCAGCGAATTTCCTCTAGAAACTTTTGCACTTCTGGGACTTGTTCCAGAAGCTATCTTGATAGTTTCTTTTCATTATTCACTGAATTCTATACTTTCTGTGGGCTAATTAATAAAGTTTTTCAGCAGGTATCATAAGTTATAAATAAAAAAAAAATTACCCCCGGCAATCATTTATCCCGTGATAAAATAAACGCAAAGTTATCAAAGCGGTCCGCGTTAAAGCCACCAAAACAGTATTCGCTCGTAAGCAATTCTCAGCTCAATCAGTGTTTATATATAATAAATTAAATAAAGCATTAAACCTCAGTTCATTACCATACTTCGCATGTAAAAAGAAAGTAACAACATGGTTAAAATTGCAAAACTACGAAATTGTAGAAAACCTCCTAACTAACAATTCGCACAAATAGTTTAGTATTAAAAAAAGGGAAACAATACATAATACACATTAGGTATATATTATAAATAGGTTATATTATTAAAATTATGTATATTTGTTAATATGTAAGTGTATCTTATACGTAATTACAATAATTTAATATTCACAATGTTTTTCAATCATTTCATAACATTTCATATATCAAATAGACGTAGCCCAAAGGATTGCATGCCTCAAGTGGCAATGGGCAGGGCACATAGCGAGGAGAACAGAGTGGAGGACAGGTCCTCGAGTGGAGGAAGTCGCAGCCGTGGCAGGCCTCCTACAAGGTGGACCGACGATCTGGTGAAGATCGCGGGAATCCATAGGATGCGGGAGGCACAGGACCGATCTGTGTGGAGAACATTGGGGGAGGCCTATGTCCAGCAGTGGACGTCTATTGGCTGAAATGATGATGATGATGATGAATATATCAAATTCCTTTTAAACATTTTTTTATCATAAATAGATAAGAACATAATTTAATTTATAATAAGTTCTTCTTTGTACCCAACTACAGTTTTACTAATGTATACTAAAGAGAGGGGTCTCTTCTAATACAGTGTTGCCAAACTTAATAGAAGAGGCCCACACAATGTAACAACTACCTGTAGTTAACAATAAAGTTATTTTGATTTGATTTTTTTGATAATATGTATTTAACCAAAAATGTTCATACGTAGGACAGTCAACAGCAATTTATTTTAAGACTTTTTAGTTTTTTGTCAGGGGTTTTTCAAACTCATTTATTGTTTATTTTTCGCTTTGTAAAGAAACTCTCTAATTTTTATTTTACTAAGTATAAATCAGTTCTCGTAAATAGGCACCCCGCTCAATATATTTTATAATTTAATATTTCGCTATTTTATGGGAACGACCATCTGGATTTAAAATTTTTCAGAGTGTGTTGTATTCTACTGCTCAAATCCTCTAATTTGATACCTATACGCCACAAGATGTCGGATTAACTTATTGTCATACCATATGTTAATCCGACATATTGTGGCGGCGGCTATCTTGGATCAATTTCCATCTAACATAAATAATAACACTCCCTATCAAATCACCTTTCAAACAAAAAACAAAATGAAAATCGGTTTATCCGTTCTGGAGATTTTTCGTCGGGGGTTAAGAATAGCAATCATTTTTTATTCCCCATATTGGTCCTACAAAAAAAAATACTTAACATCAAGTAAGCTGTCTGCTTGTTTGACCGAGACATAATGTAAAAATTTTGTTCATAATAGTAACTACATAAATTACTATTAAATTACAATATTATTTTCTTTTTTTGCTAAATAGATATTTTCTATTGTATTCAAAACCATGTTAAAATTCGCGCAAAGCCGGATTCGCCCATGAAGGGTTCCGTAGCAGCAAGTAAGGTATTACTTAATTTTGAAACAATTGAGTTGACTAAATGGGAAGGTAAATTGTGGTTTACGGTTTATAACGTATTAAAAAAAAACTACTTACTAGATCTAGTTCAAACCAATTTTCGTTGTTAGTTTTTATGGTAATGTATTCATGTATTGTTTTAAGTTTTATAATTCCTTTATTAAATAAGTAAGAGGGGGAGGGAGGCACACATTTACCACTTTGGGAGCGTCTATTGCGCAAAGTATTAAGTTTAGAAAAAATATATTAGAAACCTCAACATCAGTTTTAAAGATCTTGTACACGAATGAGTTTGATGAAAAAAATGTTTTTTTTTTTTTTACTGTAGATAGGTAAGCGTTTGACCATATTTCACCTGATGGTAAGTGATAATATGGTCTAAGATGTAGCACGATTACCTAGAAGATACCTATTCACTCGCGCTTTGAAAACCCCCAAATTGTAGCCACTAGGGAACACCTCTTTAGGCAACTGATTCCACTGTTTCGCAGTACGGATAAGAAAACAGGATTCAAACCTCTTTGTGCGGACTTTTGGTATTTCGTAATGTTGTACGTCAGAGACGCAGTCAACTCTGCCAATGTCAAGTGAATAGAGACACATTCAATATGTTGTTGAATTGACCGGTGATTTGAGTAGATTTCTTAATTAAATGTAGGTTCAGTTCTAAGTTTGGGAACTCTTAAACATTTTATTTTTATTTTTGTGTAATAATCGTAATGCGGATAACAAATTACATCTATTTACCAAGTTTCCAAAAATAGGGGCTGTGACATACGGACGGACGGACAGACAGACAGACAGACATGAGGAATCTATAATGGTTCCGTTTTACCCATTTGGCTACGGGTCTGCTTGTATATTGAGAGACAACTTAAACCACCTTATTAAGTTAGAAAAGTTCCGGAACTAAACTCTTTCCAACCCCTTTTAACATAAGGATTATTGGTCATGTTAATTGATTAATCTTTTGAGTTGTTATTCATAGTAGTCTATTAACTTTCATAATTGTATTTTTTTTTCTCAATTGAAACTCTGTAACATCATCAATATTTGAAAAGAGTAACTACTGAGTTTCTTGCTGGTGTCTTCTCAGTAGAAATCGACATTCCGAACCAGCGGTAGATAAATGTACTATTTTGACATTCATAAGTGTTCTGTGTGGACCTAAATTGAATAAAGAATTTTTTATCTTATCTTATCTTATTGCGTGTTGGGGTGTTGAAACAGGTGGTATGAGCTTCAGTTCGCTGAAAAAGATAAGATTGCGTTTTGTAATAAGGTTGAACTCGTTTAAAACATTCAACTCATTGCTGTGTCGATAAATACAATTTAATATGGTAACGAGGTCGGTTAGAGTCGGCCGCAACATTGGAAGCTCGGGAAGAGAACAAAATGCGGCATGGCAGTGTGCCAGCCAAGTATTCACTTACCGCGTATAGGTACAGTATGCAAACAACCATAAAGTAACTTATATATACTGTGTGAGATAGAAGCATAAGTCGGCCAGCTAGTGCTAGCGCCGTCTAGAGGAAAAATATCAATATGTGTAGTCCGGCCGCTAATATCAGCTGTGTAGTCCGGCCACTTTCGAGAAATAGTCAAGGAGACGATTAAATAAAATATCATAAATAACTTTGTTCGTTGTATACCAAAATTACGTATACCTTCAAGATCTCAGGTTTATTCCCATACTTTTTTAAAATTGCTAATGTGAGCAGGCGGCATGAGGTCATTGTTTCTGAAACACGCTTTACTAGCGCGATGTAAAAATACACAGAGACATCTACCGAAACAAAGCCGAACTATCTTCTTGATTGCTTTTTAAAGCTATATCTATCTGCTTTTCACAAGCTCCATCTAATGAAAACCGTTGAACTATTTTTCCCATACTCTGAAAAAAATACTAAATGCAAATAACATCAGTACCTATACTTGTGTTACTCAAAGTTGCTAAGTAAATTCTTAAAGATTAAAAAAAGAGGTTCTATCGGGTGTATCGGCAAATAGTTTACTGAACCTCCGATAGGCTGTCATTGCCGATTGCGTCCAAAGCCCTTGCTTTGTAGACCGGGGTCGCTTGAATATGATCTAGGATTTGGTTTGGTATCGAAAACGTACAGATATCTTCACGATATTTTTCCTTATCATCATGCTAGTGTTTTTGATGTGGTAGTTGGCAGACAAGCAAATGGATTTCCCGCCTTACGGAGTTGCCACACAGGCGGCTTGCGAGTGTTTTCAAAGCGGAACAACGACGCAGCGACCAGGAGACCTATTTTTGATTTACTCATATAACTTAGCGTCGTGTCGTCACGTCACGACGACGAGCGCACGATTTCAACTGATTTTCCTTCGACATACGAAATTCCGTATTTTTGAATCATTCGTCTGCAACGAGTGACCCCACCCACTCGTTGGTCGAGTGACTTAAAGCGAGCGGTAGAAGCAACGTCAAAATAGTTGTCAAAGCAACAAGCATATTTTTTTGTTTTTTAATGTCTAGTAGTGTTGTACGTCAGAGACGCAGTCAACTCTGCCAATGTCAAGTGAGTAGAGACAAATTCAGTATGTTATTGAATTGATATATTTGAGTAGATTTCTTAATTAATTGAGTTTTCTTTTTAGGGAAATCACCACCTATAACAAAACAAAACGTACACATAGACAAAGAAAACACAGTATTGAATGGGGCAACAGCATAAACAAAATATTATAAATTTCAAAACTTTGATTTAACTGATTATGACAGGTGACATTCATAGTTTTTTGTGACAAAAAAGCAAAGTTTTTCATATTCAGCCAATTATCTATGGTTTTTGCGTTCCGTTTGCAATGCGGAAGTTACCGGTTTTTATAAAATTCTGCATGGAAGGGTTAGAATGTCAATTTACAGTATTGTATTGGCAACATCGAAATCGAATGATTCAAAAATAGGGAAAATTGGCTTCATGCGACTTAGAAGGCGAATGTGACGTACGTCGCATACGATGACGCTAAGTCATACGAGTGAATAAAACTCCTGGTCGCGGCTGCGCAGCTTTCACACCGCGGATGCGCAACAGGTGCGCGACGGTTCGCCGTGGTGATAAGTCTTAACGCTGGTGTTTTTGCCGGTAATCCGGAAAAACGCCGACGCGTCCAATCCGTTGCGCATCCTCGGAGTAAACGCTGCGCTGCGGAGTAACAGCCGCGACGTAGTCGCTGGGTCCAGCCCATTCATGCCGCAGCTCTCCCACGGGGAAAACCGTATACCGTAGTAGAAACAGGAAGATAACGACGAACTATTACTTTATTATTTCAGCCAGTACAAGCCCATAGCTCGACATAGACCTCCCACAATGTGGGACTCCCACGACCTTCCACCTTGTAGGGGAACTATTACTTAGATTCCTAATAAATTTGTTACTAAAATGTCTCTCTATTTAGCTTGTGGTTAGCTCAAAATGTGATTGTGTTTCATAAATCAGGTTAACGGTCATGGACTCAGGTGCATCTACCTCCTCGAGTGGCCCTGCTGGTAATCAGTTCTGTCCTGATTCCAACTTCGGTTGGTATTAGGCAGAAACGGTTACCGCGGAGCACGGTTTTTCCTGGGCAATGACGGGTAGTAATTCATTCGTGGATTGCTACCTGTTAGCCGAAGGATGCACACCCGACGGACCGGCCCTGTCGTGCGACCGCGCTGAAGCGCACTTCGCTACAGGGCCTACATTGTCGCGCGGAGGGTCTGAGGACCGGCGTCTTCGCGTCGTTCCCTGACGGTGCACTAGGGCCCGTGAAAGCGGGTTAAACCATTGCACAGCGGGGTTGCAGGCGCCATTTTTGTCTTCGGACCTGGGGATGCTGTGTCCGGCCCCGCCCGCGCGGGTTGCGCGGCGGTTTTCCGGCGGGGCGCTTTGACGTCGGCATCCCCCTAGAGTGGAGCGCCTCCGGGCGCAGTGGCCGCAAGGCCCACGTTTGGGGACCTGCGCCGCAAGGTCGCAGCCAGCGAATTGCGGTGGTAGGTCGGAGTTGTTTGCGTCGCGGATTTCCTCGGCTCCGCAGCCAGCGGAGTCGGTTTCTGCGACGCGTTATTATGTTGAAAGCCTGCGGGTTTGTCCCTAACTCGCACTGCACTGCAACCAGCAGTGTATGTGCGGGGAGGGGTGCCCGCAGTCCTCCTCTCGGTGGTGCTTGTACTGCCTCCAGCAGCGTGGGTGCTACCCGGGAGGTTGAGTGGGAGAGAGGCCGAGCTGGCGAGCCTCTTCGCCCCGACCGGGCGACGGATGAAGCCCCCGTGGCAGTCCTCACCCCGGTCTGAGTGTTTCCTGGGCGAGGGATGGGAACGCCCCAGTGTTTTTATTGGGTATGCCTCCGGACGGTCTCTGATTAGCAGAGACCTAACCCGGAGGAGAGCCCCTCTCAGCGTGCATAAGGTGCATTTTCACTGGGTCATCAAAAAAAAAAAAAAAAGGTTAACGGTCATTGAATGTGTCCCCAATTCATTTGTTTTACTGAACCCGACGTTTTCTCAGACGAAAATTTCTTAATATTATTTTGTTTTACCTTTTGTCTGTTTTTGTCTTTAAGATATGTTTTGGTTTATCTAAAAAAAATCTTGTTAACTCTTTTTATAAAATGGAAAACAAAAGGAACAATGTTTAATAATATTACAGTAGGAGTTCTAATACAGTTTTGTTAAAAGAAAATAACATCGTAATCTTTGTTGGAATTGAGGATATATAGATAGATAGATATTCTTTATTGCACAAAAACAAAATACAAGCATGATACAAAAGCAACAGACAGTACAATAAGGCGGTCTTATCGCTTGTAGCGATTTCTTCCAGACAACCTTAAGATTTAAGAGAATTTCTTCAGAACTGTTGCGCCACCTTAATTGTAAGTAATATATAGAAATAAATTTCTTTCTAGTGTACTCAAGTATTACGCCATGGCTCATTCAAGGAATCGATGACCAAGCGCCGTCCTCATTTTTGGTTGGAAACTCGGATTGCGTCAAATTGCCTGCACGTTCGCTCAGCATTTCGTGAATCGCCGGCCCGCCGACTAACAGCGGAACTTTCCACGACCACTCTGTTTCTCACATCGAACATTGTCGAGTCTCAATTACTTTTAAATTCAAAAATTAAGTTTATATAAATTAGTTTTTTTTAATCCTCTGCTTTAGCTGCTCGTAATTAGTTGTCTTATATTATGTAAAAATAGTTTATCCAAACGTGAAACTTAATAGTATACTCGTAATATGGACTTTTTAAGAATAAGAATAAGAAATAATTTATTAACCATAATACATGATTACATATAAATCTAAATAAGGACAAAACATTATAAAGTTGCGGCCAACAAGGTTCAGCCTCAGCATGTGCTACAACAACCGCTAAGCAGCCGCTGCAGCGCTGATTTTCAGGCTGTACCTTCGAGCGACGACTCATAATAAAATATACAAACAGAAAAAAAAACTGGCACTTAATATTAATTTACTTTTTCGACAAAAAATGTTAGAATCAGGTAAAGAAAGCAGACTGGAGGCACGACGGTTTCCGAAACACTTAGTTACAACTTGGCTAGGCGAGGAAAAGTCTTGATGAATGTTAGGAATATACGAGGCATAATAACGTGTTAGACCGCAGGAGATAAAAATGGGTAAGTAATTTGAACTCGAAATAGAAAATTATTTTTTCACTGGAACACTTCATCGTCATCGTCAGCCCATTTAAGTCCCCACTGCTGGGGCACGGGCCTCCCTCAAACACATGAGGGGTAATTGCCATACTCACCACGCTTGGCAGACGGGTTGGCGAGGGTTTTGATATAAATGCAGAGTTTTCCTTCTCTGGGTGCTGATGATCATGCCAGCAGCTTTACCTTAGTCGCCTTTTACGACACCTCGGTAAGAGTGAGGGCGGCCTATTCTACTCTACCGGGGCCACACGGCAACACTGGAACACTTATGAATCTCAAATACGCAATCTACCGCTAATTAGTTTTAGCCTGAAACCCTCACCCTAGTTCAGGCAAAATGTTAAATATGTGTACAATTATATAAGATTAATTGATCAAAAGTTGTATTAGACATAAGTTATTTGAAATAAATATTTTATTTATTTATTAATTACGCCAAGAACGTGGGTTCGTTTCCCTGGACAAACATTCGTGCGATGAACACTTGTGTATGTTCAGTGTCTGCGTGTAATATATGCTTTTAAGTATATATTTGTGTTCCTCTGTTGTTTGATATCTGTAATACAAGTGCTTACGCTACTTAGTATGGTATCAGGTAACAATGTTTGAGATACTGTAAGATTTAATGTATTTTTGCCACCTACTGTAGCAAAACAGATTCATTATAATTCTAATAAAATAAAATCAATGTGGCATACGACCACGGCGATACGGCATAATCATTTCAGCAGAGAAAATTTTCTTATTTTGTACTTTTTAGATCGTGTTTTTTTTTGGTAGTCGGGTTTTAGTTTTTTTTAAATTTCTCTTTTGTTTTTATTGTTATTTTTATTCCAAAGGTACATAATTATACACCTAAAAAATCTTAAACGGCAAAGAAACTGCTTCTCTTCATTTTCATCATATTCAATTTTATCTTTTAATTTTTTTATGCTATGGTGGACAAATGAGCAAACGAGTCACCTGATGGAAAGTATGTATGTACCTATGTAAGTATTTTAAGATCCACCGCACGCTGCCTCATTTACGACTGGCGAGCGCCGGAGGCGCGCGTTCTTTTATATTTATCACCCCGGCGCGACAGGTCCGAGCGCGCCCTCTCAGTCACTCCGTGGCCCTCCACGTAAATACTGCGCGTCCTCCGAAACCAACTTAAATGATAATTTCTGTTTGGACAAAATAATGTGTTGTAATTTGTAAATGTTTTAGTCAATAAGTTAGTAGATTTTCATTTGTATAAATAGTTAGGAATCTGTAAATAAATCATCATTACGACTTCGGACTCCGAGTTTACCTTATCTCTCAACACAACTCCCGATCTTCACACTGGGCTCCAAAATAGTTTAATATAGTATAAAACTGGCTCCATATTTGCGTTATACATCTTGGTTCAATATAAAGTCTAGAATAAACATAAGTAGCATAACATATTAGACTAATTCACTTGGTAGCTTTTAATTATTATGTAATGCTCGTATTACTATTTTAAGCCGGCTGGTGTTATTTCAAATAAATAAAAAAAAAAACAAAACCTAAACGTTCTACTTATCCACGTGAAATACATTTTCTAATGGCAAAGAGTCCATGTGAGCAATCTCGTTACTTATATCAGACCCCAATCTAATCAACTAAAAGTATTCTCAACAAAGGGTGGCATTAATGCAAACTATATAGGTAGGCAAATAGTGTTCTGTCTGACCGCTATCACTGCCCATAGTTAGTGCCCGTGGCTGGAGCGATATTGATTGGTCTTTGCACTAACGCTTTGCGATATGACTGGTCATTTCAATGGCGTTGCTTGTCGTTTGATTTAAGGTGACGGGTAGGGCTCACTAGCGACGTCATTTGATTTAAATTGTTGGCATCTAAACCAGATATCTTTTACCATTTTCGAAGTTCGAGCATCTAGAAAAGAACTTATACCTACTATTTATTCAAAACTTTATAATTAACTTTTTGGTCTGCTTCCTACTCGAAATATGAATTACCGCCAAAAAGGGCCACTTATGGCGGTAATATAAATTTCGAGTGCAAAAACATATCAAAAAGTTAAATATACGTATTAAATAAATATATTCTTTCCGAGAGGTTCGAACTTCGAAATAGTTAAAAAGATATCTATCTGGTTTGATTGCTATTAATATATTGTTTCCGGCGTCGCTAGTTTGGGCCACCCGTCGCTTCAAGGTGACGGATAGGGCACACTAGCCACGCCAATCGATTTTATTTTTAGCAACTAAACCAGATCTATTTACAAATTCTCGGCAAACACTTATACTGTTTATTAAATAATGATGCAAAAATGTAGGGTCCAACGCGTACGCGAAAAATTGATTCACGCCAAAAGCGGCCACTTTTGGCGTGAATCAATTTTTCGCGTACAAAAACGAGCATGATAAAACGGCCTTACAGAAAATTGGCGTGAAGCGGCATTTGCGCTGATTTTCGCTGAGTGAATGAGGGTCTTTTCTCTGTCGCTACGCTATTGCCAGAGCGTTCGTGGTCACGTTGAGGCGTCCTTGTTGGTGTTAGAGGCGGACACAGCTTTCCTCACGATCTCTCGCCATCTCCCTCTGTTCACAAAATGTCTGCCACAGTCTGACACGGGGTTTCCTATTGCGGATTTCACATGATCAGACCAGTGCAGCGAATGAGGGTACCAGATGCCCAATCAGGGGGAAAGACGAGTAAAAAGCTTGGCAGCGTATTTGTGTTTTTTAATGTTATAGGGGGCAGACGAGCAGACGTATCACCTGATGGTAAGCGATTACACAGGTAATCCTTTTACTCTCTCTGAAGCACACGTAGACACATATTAATTAAGTCTAGCTGTAACTTGTAATACCTACATATTTATATTGTTTTACTTTATACAATTGGAGTTACATTTAAGCTTGAATTAAAATTTTAAATAATAAACCTGTGGATGAAGAGCGAGGGCATTCACATCAAAAGTATCTTTGATCACTTACCGGGAAGCCCCGTTAATAAGCTCGTTAACTAATTGTTACGGATTTTTCTGAATAAAGCGTAAATGCTCATTTGGCCGTGTGGTCCACGGCAGAGTAGAATAGGCCACCCTCACTCTTACCGAGGTGTCGTAAAAGGCGACTAAGGACAAGCTGCTGGCATGATCATCAGCACCCAGAGAAGAAAACTCTGCATTTATATCAAAACCCTCGCCAACCCGTCTGCCAAGCGTGGTGAGTATGGCAATTACCCCTCATGTGATTGAGGGAGGCCCGTGCCCCAGCAGTGGGGACTTAAATGGACTGATGATGATGATGATGCTCATTTGGTGCAATAATGTCGTAATTACATATTTTTTTAAATACGTCTTACTATGTCAAACACATCGACTGAATTGTTTTTTTTTTTGGGATTTGCCAGGGATGGGCGGGAGTGTCATTGTTCAATTGAACAAAATGGCGCGATTTCTGTTACAACAGCGCCCCTCTGAGAGTGGTTGTGACTTGGAGGTACATCGTCGTAAAAGCATTGACATAGAATCCGATATTATTTGGTGCAACAATGACGTAATTGTCAATCCACTAAGCGCACGCATTGTTTCTTAAACTGCATTCTCAAGAAACATTGACGTATTTGCATACACCTCATTTTTATGCCCTATAATTTAGTTAATACATAATGTACGGAAAATATTGGGGCTCTAATAGAAACAACACAATATAAACATACTTTAAAAATGATAAGGATTATAATACGTTTCCCTAAAAGGCCATACCTCGAATATAAATCTTTGATCAGATTTGCTTTAAAATTTCTCAAAGTGTAATGACGCTGTTGTTGCACCAAATGAGCGATATATTTTTTCTGTTGGTCAGCCCATCACAAAGAAAAAAAACCCGTGATCAATAAAAATTAAAAAAAAATCCGCGTCGTTTCTACACCTTATAATGGGCAATGTTTTCACAAGCAAAGTATTTTCGCTCGGAAACAGGCGAAGTGTCTGAACTTAAGTAAAGAGTTAACTAGCCGACATCCATCCCGCGATAAGATAAATCTTGAGTCCATCAGAATCCAGTAAACCGCTTTCCGTTGATGTTCAACATCTTAAGATAGTTTTTTCGGCTGTGTTGGTGCAAAGTCTTAATAAATCTCAGTAAGGGGCGTAGAAGATTGATGAGAAACAGTATTTTTATAGGCTTTTATTTCACTTTCTGCTCCTAGTCAACAAATGAATAATAGAGGGCAGTATTTTTGGAGAATAAATCTATTATTTCTCCTTGCTATGGTTAGTTGGTGCCGTGAGCCAGTTGGTCTGGTTTCTCTGTCTAATGATTGCTTTTGGATAACCCAGACTCCCATAATCCTGATTATGGTCTAAGCGTACCCTGGACTTTGGACGCAACTGAGAATTTACACGCTAAGCTTTAAGATGAAGAACTGAATAGACACATGTTGAAAACGCGAACATTTATCTAGAGTGGAAATCGAACCCCCGATCTATCTCGTGCGAGACAGGGTTTCCAACAAATACGGCATCGGAATAGTAATTTGACTTATTATAAATATATAAGCATTTATAAACACAGACTCGTGAAATTATAGTGCACTCCACTGCTGGACTAAGTAGTTGAACTTCGCAACTTAGAATAAAAAAATACAGGACAAGTGCGAATCTGACTCGCCCACCGAGGGTTCTAACATTTTTCATATTATGTTATTAAAAATAATAATGAGTCGTATTGATAAAAATATATTATTAATTTAGAGATACAAATAATATAAATGTATGTGGTCGAGTTGTTACTCGACCACGATGAGCTGGATATTTTTAAAAATAAATATGTTGCATTTAGGTACACTGTAAAAAATATTCTCCACTGAACTAACCTAGGTACTTCGTTTGATTTTGTTTTCTAGTTTTTCTTTCGTTGTTTACGTGCTAATTATAATTCATGCTGTGTGTACACGCTCTTGGGTTTATATCTAGTACAATTATTATTTTATGTTACTCTTTAATGTAAGTTAAGATTGTAACCTGTAGTGTATGCCATAATAAATAAATAAATAAAATTTCTAGCAGCAACGCACATATTTCTAGCAGTAACATAACATTAAAAACTCCCTTTACTTTACTTAGTTATATAGTGATAAAAAAGAAGTGAAAATAGAAGAAGTATGAAGAGCCATCTCGGGGGAAAAGCATGTCATGTACTGACTTGAGGGTACTTGCAATATTCAGTCTGGTTTTATGTCAGGTGAGTCAACGCGCGTGTTCTCCCGAAATTATCTATTTCTAGCTAATATATAATACCCCTAAATAAATTAAATTAAATTTATTCCCTCCCGTAAGCCCCCAAACCAAATGCTCCCATCACACTCGCTGCATTACCATGCTGAATAGCGATGGCCAGCCTCTGCATCAGGACCGAACTGGAACGTGAGTCACCAGTCAGGTCACCAAAGTCTGAGGAACCGGGACGGCAAGTTTATGATTATTTCTGGTGGAACCAAGGCAGTGTTTTAAACGGGTCGCCGACTTGAGTATAAGTAGGTCCGGTTTAATTTTAACTAGATGATTTTACCCGTTCCTATAAATGGTCGTACGTAACGTAAAATAAATCGTCTTGACAAATAGACGGACAGACAGACGAAGAGACGTATATCAATATGATATTATGAAGGGATCCGTTTTTTACCTTTTTTTATGAACTGTAGGCTAACGCTTGACCACAATCTCACCTGATGGAAAGTGACGATGAGGTCTAGGATGTAACGCGTTTGCCAAGAAGAAGCCTGTTCACTCTTGCCTTAAGGTGACGAGTAGGGCACACTAAGCGACGCCAATCGATTTTAATTTTTAGGTTCTAAACCGGATCTATTTTAAACATTTTCGGGGTACAATATCTCGGCGAACACTAATACTATTTATTGAATAACCATGGTCAAATGTTGGGTCCTGGGAATAATTGATTCACGCCAAAAGCGGCCACTTTTGGCGGTAATCTGAAATTCGAGTGCAAAGCAGACCAAACAGTTAACTATAAGTATTAAATAAATAGTATAGGTGTTTGCCGAGAGATTGTAACCCCGAAATTGTTTAAAATAGATCTAGTTTAGGAGCTAAACCCGTCACCTTAAAGATGTCAAGGACGTTCAAGGTGCGGACCCCTAAAAAGAAACCAAAGTACTGTATTCTTAAATATTTCATAAAATGAAATTTCTTTGATATTTCTGTAAAATGAAAAGAATAAAGTTCGAGACGTTTGTATCACAATTCTTTATAAAATAAAGTTGTTTCGATAGCGGTACATCTCTCTCACAATAAAATTAAACTACACTGGAAACTGCGATTACTGCGAAGAGGTTTTAACCGCTTTTTGCATTATAGTTTTACTTTCTTTCTTAAAAGGGTTGGCGATGAGTAAGATAATGATTGTTTAGATGCAACAAAAATAAAAATATTATTGTGTTTGGTATAGCAATTTTTTGCTATTTATTCTTAAGTAAATAACACACTTAAAAATTCACCGTAGGGCTCAGGTGGGACTCGAACCCACAACCTTCCACAGTCCGGGTGGCTGCACTTGGAAGGTTGTGGGTTCGAGTCCCACCTGAGCCCTAAATGAATTTTTAAGTGTGCTATTTACTTAAGAATAAATTGCAAAAAATTGCTATACCAATACAATAATATTCGTTTAGCAGTTTCGTCTTAACTGGTGGTCAAATATTTGTAACAATGTTTCCACTGGATATTGTAAAGTATACCTACAATATTGATGAGACTAACGTCGGCTCATGACGACTCAAGCACTTACAAAGTTCGTTGTCTTAGCAAGGGGTTCGGATAGCGTGATTTGACGACCTGTTTGGAACAGTGGTAGTGAACGCTGCCTTTGTTCCAAGGGTTGCGGGTTCTATCCCCGCACAGTACAAACATTTGTGTGAATGAACATGTCTGTTTGTATTGGTTTGGGTGTTCCCTATGTATTATAAGTATGTATTTACAAAAGAAAAGTATTATACGTATATATTTGTAATCCCAATGTTGATTCTGATATCCGTAACACAGGTGCTTGAGCTACCTATCTCGGAGTCAGATCAATGTATTTGATGTTGTGATTTTTTTTTAATGGACCAGCCCGACCGTGATGATACCAAGGCCTCACAGAAAACGGTCGTGAAGCAGCACTGTGCTGTGTTTTCGCTGCGTGAGTGAGGGAGGACCAATCCGGGCTTAAAGGTTTGCAGCGCACTTGTGACTCCACTGTTGTCGCGGGTGTCTATGGGTGGCGGCAATCACTTACCATCAGGCGATTCGTCTGCTCGTCTGCCGTATAAAAGAAGAATCCACAATTTAAAAAAATATCCGAGACGTAGGTTTCCTCACGATGTTTTCCCTCACCGCTGAGCTAATAATAGAAATGTACATAGTTTTGAAAAAACAAATGCATGCTCGGATTTGAACCAAGCCCCCCCGTACGGAAGGCGCGTTCTTATCCACTACCATCGCTCTTAGCCCTAGCAGTCTTCAGTACTTGACGGTGTGTTAAGACATCATAATACTAAAAACGATTTACTGGCTTATGCGGCTTTTCGGAAAATAGTTTTTACCAGGATAAGACTTTTTCAGGAAAAGACAAAAAATATTGTTTCCAGGATCGTACTAGCTAACATCTAGAACAATGTCGTTACCGTGGGAGAGCCACGCTTCGGCATCAATGGGCCGGCTCGACCGAAGTAAAACCACGGTCTCACAGAAAACCGGCGTAAAGCAGAACTGTGCTGTGTATCGCTGCGTGAGGGGGCTTACAGGTTACCTGCGCACTTATGGCTCTACTGGTGCTGGAGTCCACGGGCGGTGGCAATTGCTTACCATCAGGTGATCCGTCTGCTCGTCTGCCACATAAAAATATCTCATAAGAAAAAATCTTGAGCTACTTGAGAATGCCCTTAGCATGCCTTGCTGAATAGCTCCTAGGCTACCATTTACACTGACATATAAGGATTAAAATATATTTTGAAAGTCGTTTCACTTCTGATATATGGGGAACGTAAGTCGACAGTAAAGAAATGGCAAAGTTTCTTTGACTATAGAAAAGCATTTTATACCGATTTACTCTTAGTAATACTTCGCCAAAATTCATGTCCCCAAATGCAAAAATAATAAGGGACATTTACTTTACAAAGGCCAGGTCACACATTCGGGAGGATTTTTTTCCATATTCTTCACTTTATTTTTTTTCAAAGTGACACAGTACATTGGCTCTCCTCATCCTCCTGATGGAAGTAATGTCAAAGCATGATTTTCAAAAATAAAAATGCAAGAGACAAATAATTGCCAAAGAGCTATGGAGCGTAGCATTCTAGGGATGAAAAGATCAGATAAAGAACGCAACTCTGACATACGCTCCAAGACAGAAATCACGGATTTGAGTCAAAAAACTGCGAAGCCAATATGGGAGTGGGCGGGCCATGTATGTAGAATGAACCCTGAAAGATTGAAAAAAATCCTCACCCGGGGCAGGCCCAAACAAAGATGGTGTGACGATTTCTATACATATGTCCAAAAATAGGTAAGTAAGGGCTTGGATAGGGAGGATGGGACTCAGTAGACTAATAAAAAAATGCGAGAAGGCATAGTTTTTTATTTTTTCATTGTATTTTGTTGATCAGTAATCTAATTTTCCAGAGCGATGGTGACCCTGTGGATATTAATCATACACTCGGTAAGGTAAGGGAAAATTTTTTTACGCTCGGTGGTAAAGGAAAATATTTTTAGTTGTTGAAACGTGCAACCTCTTTTAAAAAATAATAAGTAAAATTCAAAAGCAAGAATATTAAACACCGGGTTTTGAGACCCTAACATATTTAACGTAACATCATTTCAGTCACGGAGTAAGCGAAGTTCACCCAGCGCGTGACGTCTCGCCTTAATGTGTGATGAAAATGAGTTTTTAGTGACTCGCTAACTCGACTCGACTCGACTTTTGTCTGCCTCCGAGTATACGTTACAAACATGTTGCTCGTAATTATTGCTGTGACAATGTGTTTTTAAAATATGCTTCTACTGTTACGGCGCGGTACAGTCACAAGAGTGTTCTCGCCGCCTACCTACATCGCTTGCTAAACACTCCAAGAACGTAAAGCCACATATCACAGTATAAAAAACTGAGAAATTTCTTCATTCGATTCTCGTCTTGGTGTCAAAAAAAAATCCTCAAGTGATATTGAACTGAACGACAGTTCAATATCAATTGAGGATTTTTTACAGACTGTAGTGACCTCATATGTGGCTGTCAGTACATATACATGCGCGCGTACAGTGATCTCGGCGTGGTTCAGCGTAACATAGAGATAGTCTACTAACTGCTATGTGAGCGGGAGAGACACTATACTGTCTAGCGCGTAGGTCAATGAATTCTTCAATATCTATGTCAACTTAGAAGAGCTGATCTTCTTTTGCCTTCTTCTTCTTCATCATGAGCATTCTTTCGCCCACCGTGAGGCATATGCCTCTCCGAAGCACCTCCACTCGGCGTGGTGATTAGTTTTTCTTATACATAGGATGCCTACGTGACTTCTTGGATCATCTGGAGAAGCGTAGGCAGACCACCAGCCAGATGGGCGGCTGGTGGTTCTCCTACTCATACGTGGCCTTCAGACTAAAACACTTCTTTTGTGCTCTTTAACAAAATAATCGGTAAATTTCTAAAGCTAGTATATTGTACACCGGGTCTAACGCCCCAAACATATTTAACGTAACGTCATTTCAGTCACGGAGCGAGGGAAGTTCAGAACGCACCCAACTCGTGACGCCGCGTCATAAAGAGGGATAAAATTAATTTTTACTGTCTCGCTAACTCGAACTGACTTTATCTCCGAGTATACGTCACATACATTTTGAGCGGAGCTGTGACAATATGTTTTTATAATACGCCTCGACTCGATGGTAGGTACCACTGTCACGCTTCGCCTAGCGGAGCAGAACAGAATTAAAATAAGAATTCTCGCTTACAACTTTTTTTTATGTCATAGGTGGCAGACGAGCAGATGGATTACCTGATTGTAAGCGACTGCCGCCGCTCATCGACACCCGCGACACCAATGGAGTCACAAGTGCGCTGCCAACCTTTAACCCCCTTTCCTCAGGATTGGGCCTCAGGTACCCTTACTCACGCAGAGAAACAGCACAGTGCTGCTTCAAGCCGGTTTCTGTGAGGCTGTGGCATCACTCCGTTCGAGCCGGCCCATTCATGCCGAAGCGAGGCTCTCCCACGGACGGTAAATAAGTGTTTATTGCAAACGTGAGCCATTAACTCAGGGGGTGATCGCTCGCTAAGGTGATCGGTTGAAGCGTCAGGAGGGGACTTAGTTTGAGAGCTGCTTAGGGGAAGCCGAGATCCTCAGGGAATGCATGTAGGAAGGCCGGGACAGGTGGGCTCGCTGGCGGGAAGGCGCACAGGTGCAGATGGCAAGGTCGCGAAGCAGGAAGGTGCCAAGAGACGGAAAGAGGAGTGTTGGCGGACAAACTGCTGGATGGTTCGATGACATCAAGGCTCAAGCTGGTGTAGCGTGGTCCAGGAAAACAGACGACAGAAGAAAGTGGAGAGAAATTGGAGAAGCTCTGCAGTGGGCAAACACATACTGCTGAAGAAGAAGAAGAAGAGAAGGTGCTCGATGCAACCCTAGTGACGTTGCCGTATAAAGGACCCTGGGTCAGGGTACAGCAGCGGAAACTTTATTTTATGTAACAGAGGGTAGACCGTTGTTCCTGCGCCCGATCCCTCTCCGGTTGTCACTGGTGTCCCATCGGATTATGAGGGCAAGGGAATAGAGATCATTTAGACTGGCCGCCTTAACCGTTATCGTTTGGAGGATATTATTAGATTTATTAGTATTAAAGTTGTAAGTTAATCCAACAGACACCGGTAACGCTTATAAGTAATCAGAAAACACTAAACCCTTGCACGATGTAATCGACACCTAGCGTCATCTATTGGTATGAAGTGGAACTAAGTCGCGAAACGATGTGAAGGCGGGCCACTAGTTACATAATATTTCCATGTCATAATCATAAAGTATTCAATCATAATTTAGGTTACCTACTTCCCTTGCAATAAGAAATTCAATTTACTGAATTTCTTCAAATGAGATATTTCATTAAAGATGCAAATTAAATTTCAATGAAAAAATCAAGCGTTCTTAGGTAACTTCTTTCAATTCCAGCAACTGAGGATGAGTGCTCAGTTCGTTTCATTAGCTTCACTCTATTAGAAATTACATAATAATATTATGCATCAAGTCCGTCGCAGACCTATAAATGTAGGATTGGTGATTGGTAGATGCATGGCAAGGAAAAATATAGTAATACTTATTCCTTAAATCCCTGGCTTTATTCCAAACCCCATCCTACAAAACTGTATTTATAAGCGTCGTCTTCACACCGTCTTAACGTCGTCGTCCGCCATTCGTCTTCCATCTCACTCTCGCACGTCATTCTAATTCAAACATCGAACTCATACACGTTCTATGCCATGCATTTACCGATCACCAATTCTACATAAATATGTTAATATACTGCACTATAAATATATTATTATAAAACGGAGTAAAATAACACCCCGTCGGGTGTTAAATATTTAATTTTGCATTCAGTAAATCGGTGAAGATTTTCTCAGACTGTAAAAAATCTTAAATTGATTCGGGAATTTTTACATCTTACTCTCGTAGGTAAATATTCTTGTTGTTCAATATTTTTTTTCTTTATCCATTTTCTCTATCAGCACATTGTTAAGTATAAAACAAAAAAAATTAAATTGAACATAAAAAAAAATCCCCACGGCGGCCTTTTTGGATTTGAAATTTGTCACAATAATTATATTCTGCTACTCAAGCCCTTTTATAAGATACCCATATTGTGGGAGTTGTGTTAAAACATACAATCCATATCTTTTTTACGGCCGCCATCTTGGATCGTTGGATTTTATCCAATATGGCTAAGAACACTTATTCATCTTTCAAACAAAAAAAAACAAAATCAAAATCGCTTTATTTGTTCGGGAGCTACGATACCATAAACAGACACACACACACACACACACACACACACACACACACACACACACACACACACACACACACACACACACACACACACACACACACACACACACACACACACACACACACACACACACACACACACACACACACACACACACACACACACACACACACACACACACACACACAGACACGTCTAACTTATGACACCCCGTCGTTTTTGCGTCGGGGGTTAAAAAGCCGCGCTCAATGCCATTTCACGCGAATTTCCCTAGTCAAATGGGCGATCAATGTCGAATACGTGTCTTAACCAGTCTTAATGTAACAGGTAGGGCACACCAGCGACGCCAATTGATTTAAATTGTTAGCAACTAAACCGGATAACTTTTTAACAATTTCGAAGCTGCAGCCTCTCGGAAAAACTGTTTAGCGTTCAATGTAGGCAGTCACTTTATGGCCGTGCGGGGGCAATGTACATAGTTGTTTGATAGGATTTACATTTACAGTCATGTGCACTAATAAATATACAAGCTCATTCAAATATGTACCTTATTGTTCCGCCTTAAGAGTCGATGTGTTTACATATTGCAGGCGACTGTACAATTTTTGACGAAATATTTACATGGACACGTCAACGGCACTTAAAAATGGATGAAAATTTCGATAAGAATTGCTTATACCAAATGTAAAGTTTAACTTACATTTTATTTTTTAAGTTTTGATGAGAAAAAATGTATTTCCGAAATTCGGTAACCCCGCGTCCGTATCCATACTTATGTAATGTTTGAGGTCGTTCACACTTTATTGCACTACCTATTCCGAATCCTAAGACGGTTAACCTTTTCTTACAAGAATATGACAAGAATATTGCTCAAGTCATCATTAGCCTACGACAATCTTTTTTTTTGACTTCTTGTTACTTTCTATCACACCATTACAATAAAAAACATTAACAATTTATTTTTTATCGTAATTTGTTGCACTTTGCCTGGCGCAGACAAACTCTAAGGCCGCTGTCTGAAAATCAGCGTCATGGCTTTGCTGTGGCATATGCTGAGACGGGGACCATTCTTGCTGCAACATTGTTCACTAATTATTCTTCATATATTGTCTTTAATTAATTGCTTCTATTTTTCTGAATCTATGATTATTATTATTATGCGGCACAGTAGCGATCTGCGTGGGCAAATTTGGGGGAGGCCTATGTTCAGCAGTCTATTAGCTGAAATGATGATAATGATGATTACTATCATTATTAGTGTTTACAACATGATTATATTTATTTATTTATTCTTTATTACTCAAGAAAATAAAGTACAATTGGCGGACTTAATTCTATACAGCATTCTCTACCAGTCAACCATTAGGCGATGCAGAAATATGTATGACGGCTAAATAAATTTAAATCCATAAACATACATGTAAGTAATATATAATATGACTTAATATACAAACATAATTATATAATACAAAAACCTACTTATACTACAATTAACTTATAAAAAAAAACAAAAACGACTAATACAGGCTAACCTACATTGTAAGCATTAAAGAGTTAGATAGAGAGAGAGAAAGAGTATATAACTGTATAATTTTCAACAGAATAAAAGTATTATCTTTCTATCTAATCATTATTTTAAAACAAACAACTCAAATCTTCACAATGCCCTTCAGGTAGCCAAAACAGCCGCCTATGTAAGAATATGGTCAGAGAAAAGATTCTTTCAAAGGAGGATCACGACCCACGGCCATGAGGTTTACGACGCGAGTAAAAACAAACAAAAGAATCACGTAACCAGATAAATAAAACGTTTACCTACACTGGATCCTCAAAGGGATACTGATACCATCTGGCCACCCTAATGTCAGATTAACATTTTTTTATTCCAGACCAGATATCTTCCGGTTGGGACGTGGAAAGCCACTTGAATTTCCCGCTTCCCGTCAGCATTACGAATGTAAGACGTGTAATTTTGTAGCACTGCCTGAGGGCCAAAGAATTAGAGATGTGCAGAATAAATCTTTTTAAAGACACAAGAGTCGTTCTTTTTCAGAACAGAGTTATATCAATATTTGTGTTTAACTTTCATGGTCACTGACATTAGCATCGTTCTTTACGAGTTTTCTACCATGTACCTACACAGTAAACTTTCACGGCCAGATACTGTGAGTGTTGTCTGTCGAGAATAGGTGCGAGAAAATAGTGAGTGAACAGTGGTACCGCAGGTGCGCATAGTAAAAGACTGCGAAGGAGGGTAGACCGATTTGTCTGCCAGTAACAACTTACCCGCAAAAACTTCAATTACGCAACATTGCCGAGATATCGGAAACTCAAAAATAAGGTACATGATAAAAATCCCGTAAATAACTATTCTAGAGTTTTATAACTCTCCCCTAATAAAACAATAACTCCGCAACTCAAACTAATCACAGATAGATTTATTTTCTAATAATCCAATCTTGAATTCATATATTATTAATCTTCTATATAATCAAAACAATCCTAACATCAGAAAATTAAAGATATAAAGATGTACCTATGGAGGAAACAAGTGATTAACGGAGATATTAGCTCTTTTGCAAATAAATCTATTTTCCTTATCACTTTCCTGAGTTACACATCTCTGACACTAATGTCAAGCCATGAAAATTATAAGGACTTTCGTGGGTGAAATGTAATTAGACCAAAATTTATAAACAATAGTATCGAAAAAAACGACTATCTATAGTTTAATACTATCGATACTATCTATACTATCGATAGTTTTTTATTAACAAGGAACAATACTATCGATACTATCAATAGTTTATACTTCGTTACCAACAATACTATCGATAGTATCGATAGTATTGCTTTAATGCAATAGTATTGTCTGGATCTAAACTATCGATACAAATGATAGTATCGATAGTATTGCTTTAATGCAATAGTATTGTCTGGATCTAAACTATCGATACAAATGATAGTATCGATACTATCGATACAAATGATAGTATCGATACTATCGATAGTATCGATACTATCGATAAGCTATCGATACTATTGATATGACGTCAACTATCGATAGTCGACTATCGATCGGCATCACTAAAGGGAACCAAACCAACTGAATCATAGTTACACGTTTCAGAAACAATCCGAAACGTGCAGGTTTCCTCAAGATGTTTTCCCTCATCGTCTAGCTAATTGTAGAAATGCGTACATAGATTTGAAAAATTCAGAGGTGCATGCTCCGATTTAAACCCGGTTCCCTTTATAAGTCGCGTTCTGGTCCACTAAAAAGAAACCCAATCAAAGGGATACTACAAAAATAATAATTATTAAGCTCACTACACTTTTACACCATTACCATTAGTCCGAATTTAGGACTTCGGACTTTGAGTTTATCTTCAATATGAGAAGAATTAGATGACTTCAATGGCGTGCCATCCATGCCCGGAAAGTTCGTTTCCTAGTAGGGTCGATTAAATCATCATCATCAGCCCATTTAAGTCCCCACTGCTGGGGCACGGGCCTCCCTTAATCACATGACGGGTAATTGCCATACTCACCACGCTTGGCAGATGGGTTGGCGAGGGTTTTGATATAAATGCAGAGTTTTCCTTCTGTGGGTGCTGATGATCATGCCAGCAGCTTTACCTTAGTCGCCTTTTACGACACCTCGGTAAGAGTGAGGGTGGCCTATTCTTCTCTGCCGGGGACCACACGGGTCGATTAAATAACTTATCTAAATTATAGTTTAGGGACTGGGATACGCCCTGGGTTCCGTCATCTTGTACTTAGGGCGGAGTTCACCAAAATTTTACCAGTTACGGAAATGGGCAGTAATGATTAAGTTAAACATTAATCAGCCGTACTCACAATAATTGAATATCCAGTTAACAAAACGAACTTTAACTGACTGTAAGTTCTATGAGTATTTAAACTCAACTAAAAATAAAAGTCAGATTTTCATATATTTTATGACAATTTTTGGTATCATTTATATTTGGTAGAGTAAAGTAGGTATAATTCTGTACTTTTTCACATAGTCAGGTAATAACGTTAAGTAGCTGTCAAAAATATTAGAAGATCAAGAGCCCAATTCTCGGGATCATGACGTTTATTTTCATACGACATATATCACTAAAACATAGTTTTTTTGTATGGTTTTCAGGTGATATCCGCCATGTTCTCAAAATATCACAAGCACGAGAATTGGGAAAACAAATTGACAGACTTTGTCAAGTTTTGCTACATATTATAGTGATCTGTGGTTAAGTCAATATTTTGTTTGCGCTGCTCGGTTTATGTATCGAATACAACTTAAAAATATATAGGTATATTAATGGTATCGACTTACACGATGGCTCTTTGGCTTCTTCCATTTTCAATTTAAAGCAAAAAATTGAGAGGGAGCCAACAGTGGGCGTCTCCTTTGTTTGGATGCGACAGGTATATTCTCTTCGTTACGGGTCGGCTTCGAATTAACCCACCAGGATCATGATTCTCATGTGCTTGAAAAGTCGAATTAGAAATGGGTATGGACAAATGTATTGGCAACATTTATTATTGTATACAAATAGATTTACATATTCAGTATTGATTATTCAATAATTGACAAGATGCTAACCACCTACTATTGTACACCTCGTCCTGCAGTTTATTAGTACTGGATTAAGCAACTACTACTCTTTGTTACCTATGAGGGGAACCTAAGTAGTCATACTCACTCAAATGTCTCTGAGGTTGTGGAGCTATGTGGCGGGTCATTGCATTCCCTCTAATATGGTTGAGTGAAATGATGGCTGACACATACTTGTGAACGGGTGCCACCTTTGCGGAGTGGTCTGCTTCTATTTACCTCATAATATTCATTGTATTATTTCCTTTATTTTATTTTGTGTTACAATTAAAGTGTATTTCTTGGTATGATAACGCAACATTGTATGAAAGTTTGGCGATTAAAAAAGTAACTGAAGAGTTTCTTGCCGGATCTTCCAATCAGAAACAACTTTCCGAGCCGGTGGTAGAATAGCTTTATGTTTATTTATTTTTTTAGTATATTTTATGTATCAACATATTATTGTATGTATTGTATGTACATGTAAATTATACATACGTACTCGTACTTATAAATAGTCTTAAATTACTCAAATGTATGACAATTTGTAAGTGCTGTGTGTGATTTTTTGACATCTCTGTTCCACTCCCATGTCGAGTGCACGAGAATTGGGCACCTGAGCGAGCATTCGACATTAAAGTCGAGTTGCAGATTTATATGGACGAATGTATGAAATCTCTGAATTCGACTTGAATGTTAATAATTGTACGAGAATCACTCTCACTCGACATAGAAGTCGAATGAGGGATTTCCATACATTCGTCCATATAAATGTTGAATTCGATAATTTATATCAGGCCAGGACCCCAATTCTCGGGATTTCGATATGAAAAAAACATGGCGGATATCACCTGAAAACCATACATAAAACTATGTTTTGGTGATATATATCGTATAAAAACAAATGTCACGAGCACAAGAATTGGGCTCCTGGACTCGAATTCTCGTGCTCGTGATATTTATTTTCATACGACATATGCCATGTTTTCAAAATATTACGTGCACGAGAATTGGGCCGCTGGAGCCCAATTCTCGGGATTTCGATATGAAAAAAACATGGCGGATATCACCTGAAAACCATACATAAAACTATGTTTTGGTGATATATATCGTATAAAAACAAATGTCACGAGCACGAGAATTGGGCTCCTGGACCCGAATTCTCGTGCTCGTGATATTTATTTTCATACGACATATGCCATGTTTTCAAAATATTACGTGCACGAGAATTGGGCCGCTGGAGCCCAATTCTCGGGATTTCGATATGAAAAAAACATGGCGGATATCACCTGAAAACCATACATAAAACTATGTTTTGGTGATATATATCGTATAAAAACAAATGTCACGAGCACGAGAATTGGGCTCCTGGACCCGAATTCTCGTGCTCGTGATATTTATTTTCATACGACATATGCCATGTTTTCAAAATATTACGTGCACGAGAATTGGGCCGCTGGAGCCCAATTCTCGGGATTTCGATATGAAAAAAACATGGCGGATATCACCTGAAAACCAAAAAAAAAACTATGTTTTAGATATATATGTCGTATGATAATAAATGTCACGAGCACGAGAATTGGGGTCCAGGAGCCCAATTCTCGGGCTCGTGACATTTCTTTTCGCCATGTTTTCAAAATATCATGAGCACGAGAATTGAGCTCCTGAGATGTAAACATTATATCGTAGTGTGAACGACTCCTAAAATCTTAAAATAGAATGTAAGCACCTTTTTGTTAAGCACCAAAACCAGTCGTAAAATAAATATAATGTCACAGTGTAAAGAACAAGAAGCACAATGCCAATAGTAAGAAAACGATCCAACGAATGAATCCTTCCCGGTTGCGTCCATCCCGTCGGTTCCGAGCCCGGGGTACGCTTAGTCCATGATTCAGGATTTCAGGAGTCCGGTAATTACGATGAAGCAAATGCCGTCTGACTCTCGCAACCCTTTAACAGGGGAACCAGACCAACTGAATCATAGTTCAGGTTTCCTCACGATGATTTTCCTCACTGCCAAGTTAACGATATAAGTGCACATTTGAAAGGTTAAGACGTGCATGTCGATTCGAATCTATGACTTGCGTTTAGCATGGTTTTATCTACTGAGCTTCTAGAATATTTTATTTGTATATTGGTCAACAACGAAACCGTCCTGTAACAAATGAGAATAAACCGTCATGCAAAGGAGACCCACAGGTGTGAAAGGGACTAAGATTTCGTAAATATTGGGTCGTTAATTCAGTTACGTTCTATAGCTCGCCCGCCACAAAGTCGACCTCCCATAGTTTGCGGTATGCGGGGTGCAGAGTGTATTCGACCAACCCAAAAAGTTAATATTCTATTTAGGCTAATCAATCAGTCAGATGTAGACAGTCGCCGTCACAGACTAATAGATAAATCACGACGGATGATGTTTGCAGTCGCGGCTGCGCAGCGTTCACGCTGCGGATGCGCAACGAATTAGCTGGCGTGTTTATTCGTAGCCGCCACAAAAACACATAAGGAGAACAGAGGAGGACATAAATTTGAACGCCACACTTATCTCCGCGGCAAAACCCGCGACGTGTGACGTGCGAAAAAAAAGCCGCGACGTGTTCGCTGCGTCATCGCTCCGCTTTGCAAACCCTCGAAATCCGCCAGTGTGGCAACTCCCTAAAAAGAACTTTTTCGATTGGTCAAATGAGCTCCGCCCCTCCCGCTTGCCGCGGTCCATGGGGAGGTCAACTTTGTAGCGGTAAAGCTCTAGGCCTTCTTGTTACACTGTGGTTACTGTCTAGCTTATTGTATTTAGAAGTAATTTGTGACTATCGTGTTTGTTAAAGGCGTGTGGGAAGCTTTTACGTAGTAGACACCACACGAGTAAAAACTCGGATTTATTAGGTAAACATAAAATTAGCCCTAACGATGTGGAAATTACTACCGAGTCACGAAACTTTATTAGTGCTGATGGTGGCAAGCTTTTGGATATGTTTGAGCTGGATAGAAGTTAAAGTAAACTTTTTTTTTACATAATGGCGGACAAACGACCAGACGGCTCACCTGATAGTAAGTGATTATCGCCGCCCATGAACACCTGCAACACATAAGGCGGAGGAATAAACTATTCCTTGAAGATCACCAGTTTTGCTCGGATTCTGCAGTTTTGTCTCTTTGAAGAGTCGAAAGTTTGAATAAACACGCCCCTTCTTACTGAAGCGTGGTTCTTCCACAGACAAAAAGTATTTTAATGACTACCCTAAATAAATGGAATAGGCCAAAAATTTACCGTAGCTCATACTATTTTTCTTTTCAACACATCATCATTCAGAGTGGAAAAATAAAACTAGGAATGTTTTCTTTTAGTAAAACATTATATTTTGAGGCCCTCCAGGGCCCAATGTTTTTTCTACCTGTTTATATTAGACGAAATAATAATAATTGATGTGATTTCGTTGTCCTCTGCCGAACACATCGTCTATTATGTAAAACATGTTTCGTTTTTCCTACTCATGGCTTTGAGGCAAATGTCAAGTTTGAGCAAGATCATTACGTAAATAGATGAAGTCGTTAAGCAAGTAGACGTGAAAAACATTTTCTTCAAAGACAAGTTCTAACAAAATAAGGAGCTTTGGATGCTATGGAGTCTGGGGTACTTTTATATTATGATTCAAACTTTGGGGAGTCTGGTAATTACGACTGCCGTCTGACCTTTGCAACCCTTTTAAAACAGGGGAACCATACCAACTGAAATCATGTTTACACATTTTAGAAACTATCCGAAACTGACCGTGAGAGAGCCATGCTTTGGCATGAATGGGCCGACTCGACCGGAGGGATACCACGGCCTCACAGAAAACTGTATCAGCACTGTACTGTGTTTCGCTGCGTGAGTGAGGGTACTGGCGGCCCGATCGGGTTAGGTTTCCTCACGATGTTTTTCCTCACTGCGGAGCTAATGGTACGAATATGCACATGGATTGATAAAATCTAGAGGTACATTCTTAGATTACTTAGATTCTAATCTATGACCTCCCGTTTGGTATTCCCATATTATTTTTCACTAAGCTAGTATCGCTCACTTTCTCATTAGGTTTAAATTACCTAACCAATTCTTAAGAGGACGATAAAATACTACACATTTAATTTCCTGTACTGTACACAATGTTCTACATTCATGTAAGTAATTATTTATCTCTGCCTTGTTCTACAACACATATCAGTGCTTTTGTTTGCTTCCATTTCGGCCAAATGACTGCTTTTATGGGTACCATCTTACCTTTAACCGGGAGATCTTTTATAGCTACTACGTGTGCAAGGGAACGTAACATACCATAGTGATGACCAAATGCATAAGACGAGATTATAGTCTTTCGACTATAGTAGGAATGATTGAAAATCTTGGTTTGCCACTAAATATTAAATATGAAAATCGCGGTAATAACCTTTTTTAGCCGATTTTAAAAAAGGAGGTTCTCAATTCGACATATAAATATATGTCGAATATGCCGATTACTTTGCCATTTATGAAACGATTTAGATGATTATTTTTTAGTAAAAAAGTAGATAGTCTTGGATTAGTACCATGATCAGGATATCATGATCTGATGGTAGGATCCTGGAAAAATTGAGGGGAACTGTCAAATTTCAAATCTTTTTTCAAAACTGCGCCAGTATTTACGCTGCCAAAAAATTAGACAATAAAAAGCTTGAAAAAATCATTGCCTGCCAAAAAATGAGAACCCTCAAATTATAAAAAGGTCTTTAGTTTATTTTTTTTGGCAACAAAATGACACACTAAAAAGCTTGAAAAACAATTTTCTGCGAAAAAAAACCGCCTTCAAAAACCACGAACTAAAAAGTGTAAAATATTTTTTTTATCACTTTATACACTTCAAATAACATTTTATAACAGTACACTCGAGAAAAGGTTTTACCGAAATCGGCGCCTAATCTCTGTTGAATAATTGATTGTTGTATTAAATTACAAGATAGTATTGGGCGCCGACTTCGGTAACACCTTTTCTCGGTGTCATCATCATCAGCCCATTTAAGTCCCCACTGCTGGGGCACGGGCCTCCCTCAATCACATGAGGGGTAATTGCCATACTCACCACGCTTGGCAGACGGGTTGGCGAGGGTTTTGATATAAATGCAGAGTTTTCCTTCTCTGGGTGCTGATGATCATGCCAGCAGCTTTACCTTAGTCGCCTTTTACGACACCTCGGTAAGAGTGAGGGTGGCCTATTCTACTCTGCACTGTGTACTGTTATACAATGTTATTTGAAGTGTATAAAGTGATAAAAATATTATTATATGATAAACTTAAAAAAGAGAATGCTATTATCCTAAAGGTTTGAATGTTGCATTGTTCCGGGAATAACACTGCCGATAGTTCATTCCACAGTTTAGTTGTACAGTCGGCAGCAATTAGATAGCGACATCCAATGCTATCACACATATACAGCCAAAGTGTTCTATCACATCGATACACCCGTGGCGCTCATATAAATAGTTACATATCTATCGTCAACAGTAACGTTATGTGCAAGTCACCAAGTGGGGCTACCAGGGCGCCACTTAGAGACAGCCAAATCACCATAATGTAACCAAGCAACATCTTCGCCATATTAATCAATACAACTGCAAAATTATACCCTATGTAATGAGCACAAAGGTCAAAATAAATTACAAGCTGGGAAGTAACAATGATGTCACATAGTCAAGAAAAACTTATCTAATCTAAATTAAACCATATTTTCTGGGCAATAACGTTTCTTTTATTTATGTGTATCGATATATATGACTAGTTTGGGTGCTTCGTTATCATTGACGCTTTGCCTGTTGCTATAATATCTATGTATTTAACAACACGGTGTATCGATATATTTGGTCAGGCGGATTCTGTTGACCCCCAGTTTAGCCCAGGACCGATAGAGATAAAGATAAAGACATTTACTTACGAGAACATGTGTATGAACATGGTTTGGGGCGGAAACCCCTCTCCTGTGGCTTTTGTTGTTCTGGGCCCGGGGCCCTGTCCGGTGTTACGCCACGCGTGACAGCGTTTGACTTGGGCTCCACCGGAGTGGAGCGCCTTCGGGCGCATTGGCCGAAAGGCTTTGTTCCGAGTCCCGGCGCTGGGATTTTTAGCCGAGGTGGCTCAGTCGTTGAACGATGTGCCAATTTTCCCGGCTCCGCATCCAGCGGTGTTGGGTCTTGCGGCGGCTTCGCTTTGAAGCCTGCGGGGTTTACTTCCCCAACCCACTCTGCACTACAGCCAGCAGTGTATGGGTGGGGAAGGGTACCCATAGCCCTCCTCCCGGTGGTGTTTGCACTGCAGCCAGCAGTGTAAGTGTCATTCGGGGGGCGGTGTTCGGTGGACCGTGGGAGAGGCCGTGGGTCCTTTGGACCGGAGTGCCTCCTTGTCCTGAACGGTTCTCAGCGGGACCCCTCGAGGTCATAGGCCCCGTGTTCCGTTCGAAATTTTCCAGGCAATGGTCGAAAAAAGCCTCGGAGTTTTTAGTGGCTTTGCCCCTGGGAGCACCCTAGGGGAGAGCCCCATACTACCCGGCCGACTCCCAGCGGCCAGGTGTGCATAAGGCGGCGCCTACTTGCCGGCGGCGACGTCGGCTACTTCTGAGCCGGCGGCATTTTCTCTGATTCATCAAAAAAACAAAGGCAAACATTATCTTGAAAAACGCTCAGTTATCTTATTTATGTGTAGAATGCAATAACAAGACTGGCGGATTTTAGACAACACTAAACTTGATGACATTATGAGGGAACATATAAGACAATGGGAGTTGTGACGTCATAATTTAGGTTTTAAAGCTGCATTGTAAAAGATAACAGCAACGGTGTGTTTACAACTGTCTCCATGGTAATTGACTATGAGCTCTAGTCGAGGACTATTTAGCAGTGGCGAGAGGTGAATATTTTCAAAAAAGAAGCCGGAATATAAAATTAACTTCACCAAAATGCTCAGCACTGATGTTTATGTCCGAATTACAAGATTTTTTTTATGTCATAGGCGAGCAGACGGGACACCTAATGGTGAGCCATTGCTGCCGCCCATGGATACCCGTGACACCATTGGAGTCACAAGTGCGCTGCCAACCTTTCCCCCGGATTGAGCCTCCGGTACCCCCACTAACGCAGCGAAACACCGTAGAGTGCTGTTACACGCCGGTTTTCTGTGAGGCCGTGGTACCTATATCTCTTCGGTCGAGCCGGCCCATTGATGCTGAAGCGTGGCTCTCCCACGGTCAGGTCAGGTTATAATGATTCCTTTGAAAAATGACTTTTGAGTTGAAGTTGTATGCGTGATATGGATGATGATGCATGCGATCTTGGTAAGTAAAACGGGCTCGTAAAGCCCGTGCTACTCCAAACTGAACTCGACTCCGAAAAAATTAAACAGGGAAAACAAAACATTTTATTTAACTTACAACTGCCTGCCATCCACGTATTGTCCACGTCCCTTGGAATAACTGAAGTCTAAAAAGTAATTAAGTAGTTTTTCGTAAGTTGAGGCATTAGCAACACATGTATGTACAGTCAACAGCAAAAGTTGAGGCACTATTTTGGTAGCCATTGACTCTTATACTCCTCGGAATAAGTGCCAAAGGGTGCGAAATATGTGCAGCTACTTTTGCTGTTGACTGTACCTTCTAATTGATGTTTGAGAATTAAACGTAAGAATTGTGTTTTCAATTATCAACTATCATTTTGACAAATATTTTAATATGAAAATAAAAGTCCATTGCATTAAATATTTGTGCGTCTGATCTTATAAACTATAATAAGAAAGAGCAAAGATCAACTGGATAATGGTTAGGTAAACATTCAGAATCATTATCTCAACAGCAGTAGGTATCCATTGTTCCACAAACTAAGGTTTTCTTTAGTAAATCGATATTATGTAACAAATAGAAGAGCAAAGATCAACTGGATAATGGTAAGGTAAACATTCAGAATCATTATCTCAACAGCAGTAGGTATCCATTGTTCCACAAACTAAGGTTTTCTTTAGTAAATCGATATTATGTAACAAATACTTGATTAATGTGATTTTTACCCGGCTTCGGCGAAGCAAAAAGGAGGGTTATGATTTTGACTGTATGGTTGTTCGTATGTTCCCTCATAACTTCTAAACTTGTAATCATATTTGAACAAATGAGGTGTCGTAAGAAGAGTCTTGATTGTTTTCTTGTTAAATTAACTACAGCGCCCTCTACGGGACTTATAGTAAGGAAGTAATAAAAAAAAGCTTGGCGGTACCGAAAATCAAATATGTAATCTTATTGACATAACTAAAAATGTGTTAAATAAAAATGAAATTTAAAAACTAAAACCCGACTACCAAAAAAACCTGCTCTAAAAAGTACGAAATAAGAAAATTGTAAAAATAATCTCTGCTGAAATTGTTATGCCGTATTGCCATGGTCGTATGCCACCTACTGTAGCAAAACAGATTCATTATAATAATAATAAAATAAAATCAATGTTTTTGGTAGTCGGTTTAAAACTTTTTTTGTTGGTTACAGCAATCTTTTGCAATCGTCGGCTCACGCCGAAACAGAAAGCACTTACAAAAATTCGTCGGCATATCTAAGTCTCCGTTAGCTTAGTCGGTAAAGCAACTGCCTCCTCTGCTGATCTTTTTTGCTAACCGGGCAACTGCCCGGTTAGCACAAAAGATCGTGGGTTCGAGTCCCTGTCGAAAAGTCCTGTTTTAGTGCATTATTCACTTATAAATACTTAACTGCATCTATTGTAACTTGAATGAATAATCAAAATAGCATAACGCAATTTATAAATTGCCACAAACATAGTAGTTCACTAACAGGGCCCATGTCAATTCTGATAACACTTTAATTTAACCTAGATTTGATCTTAGCTTTACCTACATCGAACAATAAAGAATATGAATATGAATTGTTTGAGAAACTATTTTTTTTATAGTTGCACAGTATATTGGTTCGCCTCAGCCTGATAGTAAGCAAAATGAGACCTCAGCATGTTGCAATTACAACGAACGCGATGAGCGATGATCAAGACATCACTTCCGTTGGTACTGCCATACTGGCCCGCGAGATGCTTCTTCACGCTTCTTTTGAAGGAGTCCATACTGTCGGTAGGTAACTATCTGAAACATGCAGTAGTATAGAAGTATAGGTATACAGACTTTTTGGCTGCGCAAATTTTAAAAATCCAGACGGATTCGAAACTATGACCTACTGTTCGGAAATCGAACGTTCTAAATCACTGAGCTACCATCGCTCTAAATATAAATATTAGCCGTTAATTTTTTTTATGTGATAGGTGGCAGGCCAGCAGACAGATCACCTGATAGTAAATGATTGCCGTTGCCCATGGACACCCGCTACATCAGTGGAGTCACAAGTGCGCTGCCCTCTTTCCTCACTCACGCAACGAAACACAGCACAGTGCAGTTTCACGCTAGTTTTCTGTGAGGCCATGGTATAACTTCAGTCGAGATGGCCCATTCATGTCGAAGCGTGGCTCTCCCAAGGTAAAATTTTCAGTTACTACAAATACTTTAAGAATAGTTTATTTGAATATGAACTATCTGTCTATATGAATTTTTGTTTATTATTTCACCCTTTACCTATCTCTAAGAGACAGGATGAAATAATAAACAAAAATTTCGTTTTCTCACGCAATTTGATGTATTTATTATTTCATATTTCACGCTGTTTCGATCCTCAAATATTTGTAATATAAAACGTACGAGTATGACATTTCAGCCGACAAGCAGAACCGACTACCTTTGGGGTAATTCATTTGATGCATTTGTATAAATATTTCCTCTTCTTTATAATACCTATTATAGAGTCTATACTCTAGATTAGTTTAATAAATACCTTCCTGACTCATATATTCATTTCATAAATCTGTTTTATAGGTTTTCGAAATTTTTTTTTATTGAAAAAAAAAACCGATATGTACAGTTTATAATTTACAATATTCCTTAGGTATATTTTAGGTTGATATACGTAAACAATATTCAGAACTTCTGCTTCCTAAACTAGGGGACTAGTCCTGTATCTTAGTCTGCAGCGATTCCTCCTACCATTACAATACAATACTAATGTTGTTACGATACCTATGCGAATTTACTGCATTGCAATGTGACTTAACAATAAATAACTAGGTAGGTATATAAGGTTTTCGAATTCGATTCATTTAATAAATAAACGTGTCTCTTGAATGAATACTGAATATTGTCACAAATCTATCTCTTGACGTTGACAAGATTAAATAATTATAAGTTCAGAAGATCGTATAGAACATTAAATTTATCCTTTATTTTTGGAGCCCTAGCTGTAACAAACTAATCCTTCTATAAAAAGTGTGGGAGGTAATCCATTTCTACAGTAAGACCTCCTACATTTTACGAATACCATGGACTAAGATCTGTAAATTCTGAGCAATAAAGTGCTATCTATCTACTATAATATAGTAACAAAAGCACAAAATCAGCCATTGTTAAATCTTCAGATACAACTACGACGCCGCGCGCCGTCCGTTCCCGCAATTCGCGATCACCGAGCGTCGGGTCAGCAGTGCGATAGAGTCCCCGCATACAACAACACGGCCCCGTTGATCAGAACTCCGTGCTCGGGAAACTTTTTAAAAGTTGAATTTATTTTATCTGTGAACGATGGCGGGGAATAAAGTGACGGAAAAAAATATGCGTACGTGAAAAGAGTTTGGCGACTTGAGTGATTGTTTTAGATTTAAAAGTTTGGTAAATGTGCTTTTCTAAATAGTTGAATTAAGTTTTTAAATATAAATTTAGCTTTACCATTAAAGAATAATTGAACTGTATGAAGATTTAAATTAAAAAAAAAATAGTAAGCAAGGTGTGAATTCAGTGTAAGCATGTAGAACTTTTCAAGAACTTGTGTTTAATTTAGATACTACTTTTTCTTATGAATGCTGATTCTGGAAGAAGAATTTTGAAGAAGATTCTTGATTTGTAATTACGATTTCATCTGCGGCACAAGGTAAGTTATAATTTTTTTTATATTTTTATATAAGTAGATAACGTTTTTATAATAATCGCTGAAGTTGTAATTACACGTTACAAATAGGCACAGACTTATTAATTATAAGTAAAATGAATAAGAAAATTTACCTACAATCTTGTGATCTTTTAATCACAAGTAATATGAATAAGAAAATTTACCTAAAATCGAGCATAGAGCCTCCTCAATTTAACGGTTAAAATTAATGAGGACCGATTATAATTACACTTTTGTATAGACATTTTTGGTTCGTACCCGTCTGCGTTAGTACTCCTAAAATGGGTAATTTCTGATACTCATTAATTTCATTACAGTTGGGGATAAAATATTCTTGAATAGAATACCAACGCGATCTATAAAAGTACTATATTCCCTTTTCTATGTATACACTAAGTTTACACTTGTATACCGAAATAAAGATATTCGACTGCTTCGGTGGCGCAGTGGTTATTGGGTCGCACTTTAAAGCGACGGCAATAGGTCCTGGGTTCGATTCCCGAGTCAGGCCAATAAATTTGTACCTAAGTTTTCGGTAAAAAAACCTTAGTGTCAGCCCAGAGTCTGAAAGTTGGCGGTCTTGTACCCCCGTGCCTCGGAAGGCACGTTAAGCCGTTGGTCCATCGCCGGTCGTGTCACACTGGTGTCCTACCGGAATATGAGAACAAGGGAATAGAGAGGGCACTTGTGTTTGCGCACATACTTGAGCACTATACTATATCCTGCGTCAGTGGCCGATCGTAGCCGCCTTAGCCCCCTTATTATTATTATTATAACGAGAAAAACTACTGAATAAACATGAAAATAAAATTGAAGTTGTACTTTCATTTGTGTTTTTAAATTTTATTTAATTTATTAACTGTTTTTCTACTCAAATCATAGAACCAGTTTAGTCAACCAAAGTTAAAGTTTAGTAACCCAAAGTTTACAAGATTGCTCATAGTGAGGGCGTTTGCGTTGTACATCTCCTGTAATATCTAGTTTTAAGGTTTCATATTGTGTTTTCAGTACAATAAAAGTATATTAATTAATTCATTAATTTCACATACTATGAATCGCAATCAAGTAGCAATAGGCAGGGCACATAGCGAGGAGAACAGACGGCCGGAAAGGTCCGCGAGTGGAGGCCACGTACATTAAGTCGCAGCCGTGGCAGGCTCCCCACAAGGTGGTCCGACGATCTAGTAAAGGTTGCGGGAATCCGTTGGATGCGGGCGACACAGGACCGATTTGTGTGGAGATCACTGGGGGAGGACTATGTCCAGCAATGGGCGTGTAATGGCTGAAATGATGATGACTATAAATCGGAGTAGGTATAGGTACTTGTACTACCAGTCAGGTCAATTTATAAATATATTTTTTTTTAATTTGTTGGGTGTATTTGGTTTAGCAAGTGCGCCCATGAGTCCACGAACAGCGCCAATCGTTTACCATTCACAGAATACCTCTGTTCGTCTGCCACCTATTACAATATTACATAAAAAAGTTACCTGGTGGTTATTTAAACACACAATTTTGGGCGAATCGTGCATGACGTCAAGCATATAAGTGATGTAACGGCTGCGAGTATTCGCTTGATTTTTCAGCAATAATATTTTGATATGCTTTTCCATTTATTTACCATTCGGACATTGAGTTATTGCATTCGGATTGAATCATTCAAATGTTTTGAATATTCGTTTTTAGGCTCGAGTTTCATTATATCGCTGATATATTGCATTGGTATTGTGTGTCTATCAAATATATTGGTAAATCTATTAATACATATAGTATTTTACAGGAATATCTTTACTATTTTTTATAGAGGCATTAAGAATGAATTTTGGCCCTTTGCACCAGCGCAATACAGAAAACGTCAAGCTTATTATCATCCTTACCTAACAATAATAATAAGGTCTATATTATAAGAAATCCAGGTTACTTGACGGTTATAAAGACTGCAATAAAATTATTGCGAACCCACTGAGCCTGTTTTAGGTTCGGCTGAACATTTGAGAATAATAATAATTCTTACAACATCTCATACATTGACCTGATTCCGTACTAAGTAGCGTAAGCACTTGTGTTACAGATATCAGACAACATAGGAACACAAATATAAACTTAAATACATATTACACCCAGACACTGAAGAAACACAAGTGTTCATCGAATATTTGATATGTAATGGGTTGACATATTTTTTTAAATTGGTGATGTTACGTTTACTTTCAGGATTATTATTTTTTGTGATAGGTAGTTTATACATTGCAGAGAGTTTAAGTAGGTATATCTAAATAAAGATCTTTCTATACCTAACTACAAATTATTTTTTAATACTTCATGGCAGAGATGAATCATTTCAGCCAATAGACGTCCACTGCTGGACATAGGCCTCCCCCAATGTTCTACACACAGATCAGTCCTGTGCCACCCGCATCCAATGGATTCTTCACCAGATCATGGCAGAGATTGTCTAACACGAACAAATTATAATGATGACTTACTGCTAAAAGTTCCTTCAATAACTAACCGTCTGAGAGTCACGCTTCGGCATGAATGGGCCGGCTGGCAATACGCACGCATTTTTTCAGTAACAATACTGATAGTCAAACTAGAATGGTCAGACTACGAAACTAGTACCGACTAGCTACTAGTTTCACTGACAACAATAGTTCAACTACGGATGTTCAACTTGCATTGGCTAAACTACCTACAGAGTGTATCATCAAACAGTAAAATCCCTTTACCTACCTCCTAGAACAGCCTTTCTGAACAGCATTTCTTTTGGAAAAACGTATCTAAAAAATTCAACTAGTCAATCGCGTGACTTGTTCATTTTGTAAGGGGAGTCGAGAAAAGAGAGTGATAAGATGAATTTTCAAAAGCCGTAGAACAATAGTGGTTTTAGAATAACAGGTAGAAGAGGTAGTTCTTCTTCTCTGTCACCATGCTTTTCTCAGTACGGTCGTGATCACGTTGAGGCGTCCTTGTTATATTTAGAGGCGGACACTTCTTTCCTCGGGATCTCTCGCCATCTCCCTCTATTCACAGTCTGTCTGGCATGGTCTGACACAGGGTTTTCTACTGCGGATTTCACTTGATCAGTCCAGTACATCTAAAACTTAAAGAAGAAAGTAAGCTTCTGGCCACAGAACGGAAATTCCTCCGGGAAACGTTTGATCCTAAAAAAGAAGCAGATGGCAGTTGAAGGATCCTGAACAACGTTGAAAAGAAAGAAATGATAGGACCCTTACATAATAGCAACAATGGCGACAAAGGCTGAGAGATTTCGATGGCTTGGCCACGTCTAAAGGATATCAGATCGGGGCGCAAAGAACGCATATCTCGGACAACCTACTGGTCGTCGACCAGTTGGGCGTCCACGCTACCGCTGGCGGGATGTAGTAAACGAGAACCAGCAAGAATGGAGAACATTTCAAAATTACTGAGCTATGAAACAAAAAATACCGATTCTTTATTTACTTTTCCGCTTCTCGAATATAAATTTATTTAATTTTTAAATTGCTTATTTACTAAGAAAAAAATTAAAAACTAAAAAACGTAAGATGACGTCATCGGACGGCAGAATGTAAAATATTACTTAGCACATTAGTTTTAAATTTACGAAATGCCAAACTCATGACATGCAACTGTCAAAAAAAAGACAACTTGTCAACGTTGAATGAATGAATGACGTTGACAATGTTGACACTAGTATTGTTTACCTTTGATAGTAGTACCTCTTTTTATGAAAACAATGATAAGCAAAAGAATATCGCTGTATTCAGCCGTCCGATGACGTCATTTGGCGCTTACATCTATTTAGAATATAAAGAATTTCAATAATTATTTTATGCATGAAAATGGCAAAATTTTGAAAAAAGAAAAATTAAGGGTCTAAATTAATTTTATGTATTTTTTTATATACAAAAACAATATGCACATGTTAAAAATATGAAATGTTGTCCATTGGGGGCAGGAGATTGGCGTCAAGCTGCACAAGACTGAGACAAATGGCGTCATCTCATATCGGAGGCGAAGACTCATTTTGGGTCGCGTCGCTAAGCCATCGGAGTATCTCTAATTTTTGCGTATGATTCCCAGTTGTGTCTAAAACTGTCGCTCTGGAGCCCGGGGTACGCTTGGATCATGATTCCTGATTTGAGTCTGGTAATTACAATGAAGCGACTGCCGTCTGATCTTTGCAACCCTTTAACAGGGGAACCAGACTAATCTGAATCATGGTTACACGTTTCAGAAATTATCCATAACGTGTAGTTTTACTCACAATGTTTTCTCTCGAGCTAATGGTAGAAATAAACATAGATTAGAAAATACCAGAGGTGAATGCTCGGAATCAAACCCGGTCCCCGCGTATCGAAGGCGCGTTCTGAATCACTGAGCTGCCATCGCTCATGATGGTCTATGAGCCATCGGAGTAAGTAGTAAGTCTGTAAGTCCAGCGCATCGATTATCTGCCACGTGATCTGGTTCCTTCTACCTTCTACTGAACCACCGAAGTAGTTTTTTTTTTTATCAGCCTATAAACTCTCACACCGCAGGGCAAAGGCCTCCATCATAGAAATCAAGTTATCGCTACTATGATGGAATTAGGCTTAATCACCACGCTTGCCAAATGCGGATTGGTGATCACAAACCCGAGTGATGTCCGAAAAATTCGAAACATTTTTTTCACTCGATCCGGGAATCGAACCCAGGACCCTGAGATCACGGCCCGGTATATAAACCACTAGACCAACAGGGCGTTAGTAGTCATCATTATCATCATCATCAGCCCATTTAAGTCCCCACTGCTGGGGCACGGGCCTCCCTCAATCACATGAGGGGTAATTGCCATACTCACCACGCTTGGCAGACGGGTTGGCGAGGGTTTTGATATAAATGCAGAGTTTTCCTTCTCTGGGTGCTGATGATCATGCCAGCAGCTTTACCTTAGTCGCCTTTTACGACACCTCGGTCGGACCACACGGCCGAGTTAGTAAGTAATTGCTAAACTAAAACTCAATCCACTCAATATCAAGGACATTTATCGTCGACTTTACAAATAGGAATAGGCTTGAATTTGCTTTAAATTTGGCTTGAAAGTAATTTATCTTCTGTCACCTAGCTCTATTTCATTTGTAAGGCTGCTGTATAAAACCTATTCTGTTTTTTTTTATAATAAGACGGCTTCGGCGTATCTAATTAAAGCTTTCTAATAAAGTTATTGAGTATAAGCGTCACAGAAACACATCGTAACACCATGGTGACAGGTTTGCCAATTATCGAAGTTTTCGGGGTGACCTATTTACCCCTTTTCATTAAATATCATTGATCGAATTACTGTCAAATGTGTCGACATACACAGACTCTTGTAGTAGTGATCTAACAACCTCAAAAGCACACAGACATCCATCTGCTATTGTAAGGATCCTCGGATCCATTCATTAATTTTGGTCCAAATATGAAAGTGCCAGCCAAAAAAATTTTTTGCCGTATTCTGTTAGAACTTCCCCCTGATTTTCAAATATCAAGATTTGGCATAACAAAAAAAAAGTATTTTTTATTTACTGACAATGTACGAAGATGTTGACTGTTAAATTCGGATACAACCATAGAGAAACCTACAGTTTTGTTCCCATTGTAGGCAATAAAGATATTCAGGCGGACAAGGACTACAAAACACCTACAGCAAAAAAAATCTGGCTGGCGTCACGTGGACCAAAAAAGAGAATGGCCTTTGTTTGTTTAGTTTTTAGTGGTTAGTGGGTCGGCAAGATTACGGTAGGAAATTCTTTGTTGCTAGCCAGTAGTCTGGAAGTTGGGGGTATTCTACCCCCGTGCCTCGGCGAGCACGTTAAGCCGTTGGTCTTGCGTCAAATCCCTCTCCGGTCGTGTCAAGCTGGTGTCCCAACGGAATACGAGGCTAAGGGAATAGAGAGTGCACTTGAGCACTATAATAATATCGGTAATCGGTTGGAGGATATAATATGAGATGCAAAAAACCGAATTACAACATAGAAATTGTCTTAGAAACATGAAAAACAAGTCAAGGTTAGGTCCCTCTCAACTATAATGTGTTAATAATACAAGAAAATGCTAGTTCCATTTATTCAAATCGTAATTTGTTATAAAAATAATTAAAAATTAAACACGATCTCATTGTTAGAAGAAATAACAAAACCAATTAAAATTTTCATTATTTACTGTGTGCCGGAAACCCAAAAACGTTGTTTGCTATCATGTGTGTACTCTGATGCACATAATAATTGATTGATGTGCGTAACGGGATATGCAAGTGTATAAAAAGCACTTTTTTGATATTGAATTTGATTAGACATCTACCATGGCGTGAAATTAAATAACTCGTTATTATTGTAAAACTAAGTTGCCCTTCTAGAAAGCACCAAACAATACTAATAAACCCTGGCTAGCGGTGAGGAATAAGAAACGAATAATGAATGTTAGTATAGGAATTTACGGGATTTCTATCATGTACCTTATTTTTAAGTTTCCGATATTCCGGCACTGTTGCAAGCGCCATGGTCAAGGTCAATGGTACATGGTACAAATCCCGTATTCTAACAGTCATTATTCCTCACCGCTAGCCCAATATGGATCGGAAAATCCTGAAATAAGCGTTAGTATTTCTTATATAATGTATGCAGGTTTCCCCTCACCTCAAGGTTTTCCTTTACCGACAAGCCAGAACAAAATAGTGTTACCAGAAATTAAAGTCAGCCAGGTTCGCCGTATCAAAGTTCAAGACCAAGATTTTAAAGAAACCCTTGCCTATTGTCCTAGGTGTACGACGGGCATCGTAACGCGATGTAATGCGATGAAAAATAAAAAGTTATCGTTGTTATGTACGTACTTGATGTATTAGTTAAACTCTGATGAGTTTTTGTAAACTACTTTCGTATAAAGAAGTTTTTTAAACGATTTTTGTTAAATCTACATTCTGAACCGCCAACCTGTCGATCAATCAATAAACCAAGCGCTGTCCACTACTGAATGTGACCTCCCCCCCATCCCAGTACTGCGCAGTGGTAACCAACTTCCACTACCCATCTCATATTTATATTTTTGTGATTATTATTATGTATTAATATTGGAAGCCAGGACACATTTTGGATCGCTGAGCTGCTTGACATTGACGACGGATTCTGCGCCGCGTTTCATGCTCTCGGACGACATATGACATAACTTGCGTAAAGTATTTGGTCGTATAACGTCGCGTACCATCGTCCACCTGAGACAACAGGTCACTCTCCTCCAAAGCGAATTTCTCCCTAACCAAACACAGCAGTTTGCTAAGAACAATCACAATTTACAGAAAACTCTCCAGAAATAGGTATTTGTCAGCTACAGCTATTTGCAAAGGTCTCTCTAACTACTTTGCAGGCTAAACATTTCTGTTTTCACACTTTTTGTCGTTTATACTTTTAAGTATTTAAGTAACTTCGTTGTTCTTTGGAACGAAATACTTCTCTAAAATGATTGTTTAAACATTTTAAAGGTGTTGGAACTATTGAAGCAGCACTTTTATTTGTACTTTGAAGTAGGTAGGGACTGCAAGGTCGAGGTACCTAATTAAATCAATCGTATTGTATAACTCGAAACTAGAATTCAAGACCAAAAAAGCTACTACAATGTTGCCACTGCAATAAAATGATCGTGCAAGAGTATATACCTTTTTTCTAAAAACATACGCTGACGTAATTTATTTATTGGTAATTTTAATTCTATAATTTAAAGAAGTAATTTTATATACTTATTTTTACATAAATACAAGACGCTTTAATAAAAACTTAATAATCCGTAACGTTTGGTAGAAAGGCTGGTATTGAACTTGTCTCATTTCAGGTGTTAATAACATTTGGTACAACATTTGAAGTTGCATGTTGTTGTTTCGTGCAGTGAGGTGCCGCCAAGTGATATTAATATAAGAATATTTTTTAACACTACTATTGTGTGAGTTGACACGTGAATAACTTGCTACGACCTTAGAGAGTCTTCAAACCTGCGATTTTTTTAAGAGCAGTCTCGGCAGAATAAAACGCTAAGCACCCCCGTTTAATTGAGTGACTGAGACTATGACTGACTTCGTCTGTTGACTATCCACTTTGTCAAAATACCACTTGACTATTTTCCTTACGAGTTATTTCACTTATTAACGCCTAATATCTTTAGATTCATGTTTTAACATGTGCAAAACTGGACGAATTAAGTACTGGAGTGGTGAAAACCTAATCATAAATTGTGCCAGCTTATACTAAGAAAAGAAGTATATAACAAAAAGGTTAGCAAAACCTGAGAACTTGATTTGACAATGACATAAGTGACATTGAAAGATTTGACAGTGACCTATCTGTCGTAGTTTTTTTGGTCTTGAATTCCAGTTTCGGGTATATTTAATTGCATTTCTTAAAAAAATATTATGTAATGGTACACCCAAACCAGTGAAAGCCGTAGCCTTTAGTGGATTTTTTTGTTTTTTATTTTTGGTTTCGCAGGGGCAGCAGGGGGAATACCGCCGGCTCAAGAGATGAGCCGATTACCTTATACATACTAGGCCACCGGGGGTCGCCTGAGTAATGTGGGGCTCTCCATTGGCGGGAGCTTCTCCTAAAGAGAAGCCCAGCAAATACATACCCGCTCAACCCTCTGCGGTTCTCCCTCATCGCCAATATTGTGGAATATCAGCCGGAATCTCCCTCCACGATATTCCCCTGGGAGCCTTTAGTGATCCTGCCTCATACGTCAAATGATCGAGGGTTCGATTCCTACACTAGACAAGCCGTGTGATAAACTTCGTTGATTGTTACATATACAACACAAGTGCAATGATAATGGTTTTCTGACTGATATTTTTAGTACGTAAAATAAAGTCTAGTATAGGTATAAACTTTTGACTCGTTTGGGACAGTGGTAGTGAACGCCCCCTTTTGCCCAAGGGGTGCGGGTTCGATCCCCGTACTGTACAAATATTAATTGTGTGCACAAATTAATGAACATTTTTGTTTGTTTTGGTCTCGTTGTTTTCTATGTATTTATAAAAAGGAAAGTATTATACGTATATACTCGTATTTGTAATTCCGCTGTTGGTTTCTGATATCCGTAATACAGGCTTGAGCTATCTATCTCGCAGTCAGATCAATGTATGTGATGTTGTAAAAATAAATATTTATTATATTTAAAATAAACGATTGTATAGCGATTTTGCGTTGCATAGCAACGATAATCCGATGCTTCAGGTGTTCAACTTTAAAATGTCTTTATGTATACATAGGCTTACGTTTTCCTAAGCCTTATTAAACTGTTGTTGATATTTGTACTCGTAATTCCTATCTGATCGATATTAGTCTACTTCTCAAAGTTCAACTGTCTTTTATTTCTTTCCGTCCAAGAAGGCTATATTTTTTATTTTTCTATTATGGTTCTGCCCGAAGATAATTTGCCAGTGTCAAGTAACTTATTGAGAATAAGTAGGTAGTCACCAGTCGATCTCAGTCAAAATCACTCAGTAAAACGCCGGTGTTTTACGTTTTATCGACCTACGGATTCAGCGGATATCACTCTAAAAGCAATCGCGGGTTTTAAGACTCTATTAGGTCCAAGCAAGTTGTCATGAGACAACGCACTCGACACATAATAGCAGTGTTAAAATGAATACGAGCAGATCAGTAAAATTAGTAAAATTTTAAGAAATACTTCGATATTTTCTGTCTGTGATACAAAAGTCATTCTGTGAGTGATAATTTCTGACGTGGTTGTTAGAAATGCGTTTGAATGTTATTTAAAAAAAAACAATATATATTTTTATGTTTGAGGCGACAAATAAGCAAGCGGGTCACTAGTCAACGCCACCCATGAACATCTGTCTGCATATACTGGCGCGCCAAACCGTTCCACATAACTATGGTGCGTGGTAAAAAGTTTCACGATAAACATACTTACTGGACCGCCATCCATCAAGATGAGGAGGAGAGAATGACAGTGTAATAACGAAAATGACTCCATGTAGAGTGGTCCGAAAATAGGTCATGGCCTTGCATAAAAATTAACGACGTTTAAAACGTTTTCTCGTAAATTGAGTCGGTAATATATATTCGGAAGTAGACATTTTCCACTGAAGTTCTGTATTATTATAATCATTCGATTTCCACTAAATGTTCTTGGTGAAATGAAAACTTAGATTTAATTTCCGGTAGTTATTCATTCACTAACTGCAGTGTCAGTATTCAGGAGCTACATTTCTTCCATTTAAATCCACATTTATTATACGAAAAGCAATTTCATAAGTCTTTGCTAAAATGTGTATCCCCAATAAACGGTGCCTCTGCCTTAGTGGCGCAGTGGTTAGTGGTTTGCACTTTAAGGAGACGGCTGCGCAAGAGGTCCCGGGTTAGTGGCAGCCCGGAGTCTGGAAGTTGGCGGTCTTGTACCCCCGTGCCTCGGAAAGCACGATAAGCTGTTGGCCTTGCGCCCGATCCTTCTGCGGTCGTGTCACAGATGTTTCCCATCGGAGTTGAGGGTAAGGGAATAGAGAGTGCACTTGTGATTGCGCACACACTTAAGCACTATAATATATCCTGCATACGTGGCTGATCGTTGAGATTGGCCGCCGTAGCCGTAATCGGTTGGAGGGGTATTATTATTTACCAATAAATGTGTAATTCATGAGATGCTGTATTTAAATGCAACATTTAGGTCTTCAAATCACGTATTATGCAGATGTATGAAAACAAAACCGTGTCGTAACAAACGAGAATATACCTTTTTTCGCAACCAAACAAAAGTATATGGGGTGTAGAAGAATTCGGTCGTGAATTCCTATGGAATCTAAGATACTTAGGTAAAGTCACACCATGTACTTAAGTCAAATTATTAATATTTTATTACAAGTATTTTTATGGTAGGTAATCAATTTCAAAAATATATTTTATTTTAATACGGACAGCTAAGGAATGGAACCCCTTGCCAATGTCTGTTTTCTCGGACCACTATAATCTGGACATTATTAAGGCAAGAATGAGCAGGCATCGTCTAGGCAAACGCGATCTAACTTTTAATCAGGTGAGATTGTCCTTAAAAAAACTACTAATCAGTCAGGAATCAGACGGTCTCGGCAGAATCTGTAGGTCGATAAAATCTTACATTGTTAGTATTTACGATTGTTAAACACCGGCGTTTTATTGTTTGGCTGTTATTTGACTGTTGACACTGAAAAATGTATACATGCCATATTAAAAAAAAAGTTGATAGCAGTCAAAACCTTATTAGAAACCCTTCCGCCCACACTTTTACATATTTACAAAGTAACTTTGTTACAATTCAACGCTGTATTCACGCCTTTGTGTACGAACAGACAAACAAACAAAGGGAGGTGACGAAAATGAAAAACCGCACGTCTTTATGTGAGATGAGCTTTCTCTTTGAATCTTTGGCCCGTAAACCTTCACTTTGCAGGCTGCAATTTTTCCCAACACCTAATGTTCGCTCCGTTTCTACGTACTAGTGATGCGATTTGAGTGAAAGGGTTATTTGAGTCATTTTACATTTTTTTTCGGGTACATTCGAGCAGCGGTGGCTCAGTGAATAATGATGACGAATCGAGAAGAACTCGAGTCAACATCAACAAGTTTCCTTATGTTTTTTTTATTTATTTACACTTTATCGTAGGACAGCTACGCTTTGGCATGAATGGGCCGTTTCGACCGGAGTGAATGGTCTCACAGAAAACGCTGTGTACGCTGCGTGAGTGAGGCTACCGGAGGCTCAAGCCGGGGGAAGGGGGGTTCAAAGGTTAGCAGCGCACATGTGACTCTACTGTTGTTGCGGATGTCCATGGGCGGCGGCAATCGCTTACCATCAGGTGTTCCTTCTGCTTGTCCGCCACCTATCACATTAAAAAAGTGTTAGATTTACTTACGATATTTTTCCTTACTGCTGAGCTAATGGTACGATTATGCACATGGATTGAACAAATCTAGAGGTACATTCTTAGATTTCTTTGACCTTCCGTTAGGTTTGCGCATATTATTTTTCACTAAGCTAGTATTGCTAACTATCCGATGGACTTCATAATGCTATTACGCCTTGCAATGTAAAGTCAAAGTTAAGGTGACGGGTAGGGCACACTAGCGACGCAAACCGATTTAAATTTTTAGCTACTAAACCGGATCTATTTTTCGCGTACAAAAACGGACCCAACATTTGTGCATGATTATTTAATAAATAGTATAAGTGTTTGCGGAGAGGTTGTAACCCCGAAATTGTTTAAAATAGATCCGGTTTAGCAGCTAAAAAATTAAACCGATTGGCGTCGCTAGTGTGCCCTACCCGTCACCTTAAGACAATATTTTTTCATCATCATCATCATCAGCCTATCGCAGTCCACTGCTGGACGTAGGCCTCTCCAATTGTTCGCCACTGTGATCTATCCATGGCTTCTCGCATCCAGCTCTTGCCAGCCATCCTGCGCAGATCGTCCTCCCACCTAGCCAGAGGGCGCCCTACATTACGTTTGCCAAGACGCGGTCTCCACTCCAGAACTCGTTTGCCCCATCGGTTGTCCCAATATTTTTTGCAATGTCCTAAAGCTCAAACTTAGAGATAAACCTATTATTTCGAAATTGTGCTCTCCTCTCAGACGTACATTATAAATAACATTAGTATAACCCTAAATGGTTTCTTAATGTTGCACGTGCGCTGCCAATCTTTGAACCCCCCTTCGGATTGAGCCTCCGGTAGCCTGTCTCACGCACACAGCCAGCTGCGTCACGCCGGTTTTCTGTGAGGCCATTCACTCCCATTCCATCCCATTCATGCCGAAGTGTAGCTCTCCCACGGTGTTTATTGTCACTCGAGTGAGCTTTTCCGGTATCACTCTAGTCACTCGAGCGTATCGCCTGACGTCGCATCACTAGTTTGCACCTATCTTAATCGTGAAAATGTGGAGATGTGACGTCTTTACAAATAAGAACACGACTGAAAGTGTTTTTTGTGAAGTTATGTGATGGAGACTTTTAGCTGGAGTTTAAAATAAAATCTGAACTATGAAAGCCTAAGTACTGGATTATTATCCTGCAATTTACGGTCTTAGTAGAGGTTGATGATTCGATGACGAATGACAGGGACGTATGGAAAAGGAAAACATACTGCAACGACCCCAGATAACCTGGAAAAAGGGCAGGAGGATGATGAGTAGAGTTTTGTGGCTCAGGCCCGATTCATCATCATCATCAACAACCCACACTCGTCCACTGCTGGACATAGGTCTCCCCTAATGCACGCCACTGCTCCCGATTTTCGGCCACTGTCATCCAGCCCACACCAGCCAGCCTTCGAATGTCATCATCCCACCTTGTCGCAGGGCGTCCAACACTACGCTTACCGAGTCGCGGTCTCCATTCACAGGCCCGATTCGACCAATCAATGTCAGTGGATAAATCTATGGTGTTACGTCACATTTGTATAAAATTACAGCACTATACCATAAATTCAGTATAGGATTAGGATTTATCGTTTTAAATTTTCATGGTCACTAGCATTCAAATAGTTATTTACGAGACATCTACTACATATGTACATTATTTTTAAGTTTCCGATATTTCGGCACTGTTAGTCACGCAGTTATTAAGGTTTTTGCGGGTAAGTTGTTACTAGCAGACGAATCGGTCTACCCCCCTTCGCAGTCTTTTACTACGCGAACCTCGTGAGTGTTGTGGGTCGAGGACAGGTGCGAGAAAATAGTGAGATAGTGAACAGTGGTACCAGTGCGCGCCTTGTACCAGCACCGAAATATCGGAAATTTAAAAACAAGGTACATGGTAGAAATCTCGTAAATTACTACATATTTGGATTAGATTCTAATGTGACGTATTGGTTTATGCTATTAGGGAGTTGTCACATAAACAACATTCGTTCACAGCACCCGACCGATTAGGCTGACTCTCTATTTTTACCCGACTACGGCGAAGAAAAAAGGAGGGTTATGATTTTGACCTGTATGTATGTATGGTATGGTTATTCATCTGTTCCCTCATTACTTCGAGGCTAGTTATCATATTTGAAGAAATTAGATGTCGTTAGAAGTGTCTTGTTTTCAGGTTATAGGCGACATGACGTCACCTTTAATTGACTACAGCGCCCTCTAGGGGACTTAGAGTAAGGAACTAAAAAAAATTTTGCTTGACGGTACTGTGTGGCGTATCAAATGAAAGAGCTTCTTTAGCACAATTCAAATATGTTATTTTATTTACAAGTAAAAATATTAAGTGTTTGTGGACTATGAGAAAGCCTTCGAACTCTTTCGAGACCTGGGCCGTGCTATAGTCTCTCCAAAGGCGCCAAATTGACTACCGATACATACAAGTGTTGCAGTCATTGTACGGAAACGCCACAATGTCGTCTTCAGGACCAGGAATCAAAACCCATACCTCTCCAGCGAGGTGTGAGACAGGGTGACGTTATATCGCCGAAACTGTTCACCACTCTGTTGGAGAATGTGTTTAAACTTCTGGACTGGGATGGACTTGGCATCAATATAAATGGCGAATACATAACGCACCTTCGATTCGCAGTTGATATCGTAGTCATGGCTGAGACCTTTGAAGACTTAGGCACAATGCTTGACGACCTCAGTAGAGTCTCCCAACAAGTGGGTCTGAAAATGAACATGGACAAGACGAAAATCATGTCGAATTCCCATGTCGTACCCACTCCTGTAAAGGTTGGAAGCTCTACACTGGAAGTTGTAGACGAGTATATCTACCTTGGACGAAAAGTCCAGTTTGGTAAGTCCAACTTCCAGAAAGAGGTCGATCGACGAATCCAACTCGGCTGGGCAGCGTTCGGGAAGCTACGCAGCATAATTGGCCCATCTACCGCAGTGTCTCAAGACGAAAGTCTTCAATGCGTGTGTGTTGCCAGTGATGACATACGGAAGCGAAACGTGGCCGCTTACAATGTGCCGATTAAGGAGGCTCAAAGTCACCCAGAGAGCAATGGAGAGGGTTATGCTCGGAGTCTCCCTGCGTGATCGTATAAGAACTGATGAGATCCGCAGGAGAACTAAGGTCACATACATAGCTCAAAGGATTGCATGCCTCAAGTGGCAATGGGCAGGGCACATAGCGAGGAGAACAGACGGCCGTTGGGGCGGAAAAGTTCTCGAGTGGAGGCCACGTACAGGAAGTCGCAGCCGTGGCAGGCCCCCCACAAGGTGGACCAACGATCTGGTAAAGATCGCGGGAATCCATTGAATGCGGGCGGCACAGGACCGATCTGTGTGGAGAACATTGGGGAAGGTCTATGTCCAGCAGTGGACGTCTATTGGCTGAATAATGATGATGATGAAAAATATTTTCAATAAAAATAAAGTTTAAAACTAAAACCCACTACCAAAACAAACGCTCTAAAAAGTCCGAAACAAGAAAATTGTCTGTGCTGAATTAATTATGCCGTATTGCCGTGGTCGTATACCAACTTCTGTAGGAAACCAGATTTATTATAATAATAAAATAAAATCAATGTGGCATAAGACCAACTTTTTTTTGTAGAGTACAGTGTGCCGATCTTATCGGAACATCTCCGTTAGAGACAGTACAATGTGGCGGTCTTATCGGAACATCTTCGCTATCGCCCTGCTTAAACTTGGCTTCGAAACATTTCCGCGTGCCTATAATAGATAACGACCAATTGATGTTCCGTATCAGATCTAAAAGCACATTTGAGACACCGCACTAAAGCGTTAATTTTAATGAGTATACCCACATCGAAGAAAATTACCCTATACACACGCTTCCTCGACACGATATGGAGCTCTTTACGATATTCATACATAACCAGCCATACATTATCATAACAACAAAGATTTCTAATTTCACCGTCGCAATTTCTTCGGGGAACAAATTAAGGGTGATATTTATCTTACAGCCTTATTAATCTCATAATGCATTTTGGGAAGTTACACATAAAATAAGAAGGCTTACAAAGTAAACATACTTACACAACAAACTTTGCTCTCCACTTCTTTGACTTACTTATTAGGTTGAAATATCTTACTTTAACAAATAAGTACCTCATCTTAGCGTGTAATTCCTGATTGCGTCATAAGCTGTTGCTTTGGAACCCAGGGTACGCTAGGCCATGATTCTGGATCTGGGCCATCCGACCATTCTGAACAACTTTGAAATGAAATGAAAATTGTTTATTCAATTTAGGTCCATACAGAACACTTATGAATGTCAACATGTTTACCACTGGTTCTGAATGTAGTTTTCTGCCAAGAAGACACCAGCAAGAAACTCAGCAGTTACTCTTTTTAAAAAAAAATGTTTTACAAAATGTCTTACCAGTAACTTAAAAATATAGTACATTTTTTGTGTTACTAATAATATGTCCGTAAATTATTGTCATTCAAAAAATCGTCTATTTTATAATAGCCTTTCTTCATTAAACAGTTTTTTATATACAATTTAAACTTATGTGTGGGCAAGTCAATAATAATCTGTGGTAACTTATTAAACATTTTTGTGCTCAATCCTATAAATGAACTGCCAACCTTATGGAGCCTGATATATGGAACGGCCAGTCTGTGCTTATTTCTGGTGTTAAGGCTGTGACAGTCAGACTTCTTCGAGAACAGATGGATATTAATACACATTAGGCATTACACATAAGGCAATGAAGGATGTGTTGAGAAGCCACGGTAAGTATGTCGATTTCTTTAAACAAATCTCTAATGCAGTCGCGTGATCTCTGCGCGGTTCTACGGCGTTTCGAAAATCACCAATCTGTGGATAACGGTGTTGATTACTCATTTATTTAGCAACTAAGAAATATTTTGTGATTTATAATGTGTAACATTCGTAATAAAATATATATATATATATATATATAAATATGAAAATATGACAGTTAAATTGTTTAGAGCAAAGTAACTTTTATACTTGAGCCAAGGTTTGCGCCGATCGATGTCATATTTTATTCATAATTATTAATGAATCCATCTGCCGCGAGTCTTTGCGGGTAGTATTATCAGAAAGACTTACTTAGTATTAAGATAGCATTCGGTATGATTGATTTGACAAAACATTCCTCTACATTCAATGGCATTATAAATATCATGATCTTTTATAACATTGATGAGAAGGTGACTTTAAAATTATCAAAATAATTCGAACTCTATCTAAGTAATATGATCCATGTTTGCATTTGGTGCTGGAGTTTGACAGATGGTTAGTTAAATTTAATAAAAATTTGTTGGCAGCTCAAATACAATATCAGCCGATGTTAATATAACATAGTGTAAATTAATACTTCATATGTAGGTGATTATAATAGGTACTCATTTTTGCATCATTTTCACATTACAATCAGGAAATCAAATCTATGTCAGTAGAAACGGTTTAGCGATAAAAAAGACAAGGGAACTAGTTTATTTATTTATCTATTATTACATGAAATAAAAGTATTATTCACGGACTTAATAAACCGCAGGCGTTGCTTCGCTGGAAGTATGGAAGGAATAGTTTGCAAGGGATGTTTTTGCAATTACGCACTTAAAAAAATCTCACCGTACTTAACATCATTTTAAAAGTAAATAACGGACTTGAGAAATCATATTCCACCTAATTATAAATCGCGATTTAAAGTTGTTACCGTACTAAAGCTCATGTTAACCCGTTCCAACACGCAATGTTAAAAGTATAAACAATCAGGTGGCAAATAAAACGGTTTTGTCAAATTACAACACTTTATTCCGCACAATACACAGTTTTATACAATCCGTCTACACACATCGTTACACAAACCGACAGAGTTTCTGCTTATCCGCTGTATCACACGAAAAAGTCCCCGCAACTGATCCTGCCAACGCTTATAAAGCTTTCCCCACCCCTAACGACTAGCCCGCTAAAAATGTAGCGCCTTCTCTCGACCAATCAAAATAGACTTCCGGTATGAATATTTTACTATCTTATTACTATTTTAAATTGTTATACATCCATAAATGTTGGGAATAATTAATTTAATTATTAATGTAATTTAATTATTTACAACAGTGAATTTCTGGTATAACAATGTTTGCAAAAATGTAGACTAGGCACTATGCAAATCAATCAACCTTCTGTACTAATACCTTCCCAAAATATAAAGTCTTAAAATAATTACTTTCATATTTATATGTAAACAACATTTATATGTAATATACTATAATATTTATATGTATTTATACCATTTATAAAATATTAACTCATACAACTCTTACAAAAGGAACTGGCACGAGTTTTGTTCCGGGACTATCCTTAGTTCGCGATTTGTAATAAGGCGACTAGTGATCAGGCGGGAATCGAACCCACATCTTCTACATTTCGAGGTTGTTCTAGATATTAAACTACTGAACGCATTAGGTACTCAACTGACGAAAGTTAGTGCTCGATTGGCTGACGAGTCTCATCAATATGTGAACAGGGAATGTAAAGTATGTGCGTTCTATTCCCGCCTGAAAACGAGAAAAATTAAAGAAATTAAAACAATAACTGAGACCTAAAAGCTAAGCTAAAAGTAAGTAAAAAGGAAAGTTACAACAGAGTAGGTCTCTGTGGCAGTGTCTCCAAAATGCTGGCAGAATTACCACGCTGGATCGCGATGGAAATTCGCTGGGCGAGGTAGCTGCCAGCCTATGGCTCTCCCGTGATTTGACTAAACGCTTAGCTAAGTCACGGAAAAAATACAGAGCGTCGGAACCCCACGGGCCCAGTGTTTCAACGCCGAAAGCTACAAAGTGGTAGGTACCAGATAGATGCCCTACTTTGTTGCTTTCGGTCTCTATGCCGTGTCGGTCGCAACTCCGGCACTCCTCGCACTTAGACCCGGGAAGATGAGACGGTGCCAGAATATGTGTGTTATAAAAGTACGTTATTAACGTTAAGTTTAAGGAAAAAAAGTCAAGAACAACATGCAAATATATGCACAAACCGAAAACATAATTAATGCAACTGTCGTGAAATTAAATGCTTATGTTGGCTTTACCTATTCACCTTTCATCTATCCAACTGCAACTGTGATAGTTAAAGTTTTCAGTAATACCCAACTAAACCTTGCTCTAGCGAAAATTAATGACCTGTCACAAACGTTATACCTGCATTCGTTGATACATATAATTGAGTTGTATAAAACGTTCCTATTATTTCTGCGGTACCGATTATGTTCACCTACATCATCATTTCAGCCAATAGACGTCCACTGATGAACATAGGCCTCCCCACAGATTGGTCCTGTGCCGCCCGCATCCAATGGATTCCCGCGATCTTCACCAGATCGTCAGTCCACCTTGTGTGTGTGGCCTGCCAAGGCTGCGACTTCTTGTACGTGGCCTCCATTCGAGGACCTTTCCGCCCCAACGGTCGGCTGTTCTCCTCGCTATGTTAACCTACACATAGATACAGGTTAAAACCCTCCTTTTGCTTAGGCGTGGTCGGGTAGAAAATTATCTGGTATTTCACTTCTGTATAATAATAGGTTATAACCGTGATATAAAATGAAGTAGCCGTTATTTTTAAACACATAAAGATATATAACTCCTTTAATAAGCAATAAGTCGCCATACTTTAATTTTATTTTGATTTAGGACTATATTATAAGGTTTTTAATAAGTATAGGCATGGACACCAAGCTGTATGACGCCCTCCACATTGCAAAAGACAGACATAGATGAAGGTCTATTAAAAAGAGCAAACTAGGCACCCACGGGAAGAATCACGACCCTCAGTAATGAGGAAAAAGACTACAGGAGGAGGTTATCCTCCTCCTGTAGTGGTTTATATCGAAATAGAGATCAGTTATATGTAGCGCAAAAAAATCTTTAAAATGACCCAATTTTACTTGGCAGAATTGACCTTTTTATCAATAATAACTTTTAATTAAAAATCATTTTTCTGAAAAACTTTGTCCATTTCATTGTGGAGCACAGATACTTGTGGAGTAGTAGCATTAATAGTTACTTTACAAATAAAAATGTTATACTCATTTCGCTTTACCATGATATGGGTGACAGATGACAAAATCTTTACATTTTTCACGTTAGTCTCTTTCTAACGTGTGACTCATGTATAACTCTGTCCTGCTGTCACCAATATCATGATAAAGCGAAAGAAGTATAGTATCAAAAATACAGTTTCTAAGAAAATCGTTACACAAAACGGCAACTTCATAGGTACAGACCTACTTGGGTTTGGATATTTCATATTTGCTGCTTGCAACATTAAGTATAAATAATTACAAGCAATTAATCACAGTAACAAAGATTAATTCATTGTCATGAATAAGATATGAGAATTGTTAATATAGTTCAAACGTTGCAATTATTATGTACCTATTTTGGCCGTGGGAGAGCCACACTTCGGCATGAATGGGCCGGCTCGACCGAAATGACACCACGGCCTCACAGAAAACCAGGGTGAAGCAGCATTGTTCTGTGCGCGAGTGAGGGCAACGGAGGCCCAATCCGAGGGAAAGGGGGGTTTAAGGGTCGGTAGCGCACTTGTGACTCCACTAGTGTCACGAGTGTCCATTGGCAGCGGCAATCAATTACCATCGGGTGATCCGTCTGTTTAACACCTATCACATAAAAAAAAAATGTGAGTGCTGTAGTTTAAAGCTGCTGAGCGTTGTGCGCGTCATTAGTCACAGAGCAACCGACGGCTACGGACGTACACATTGCGCATACTTTCTCGCCTAGTAAACCAATCTAAAGCGGGTTTTATTAGTTCCCAACAATACAAGTGCCCTTTCTCATTCAAAGCAACGTACTAATCTAGGTACATCCCTTTGGGATGCAGTTTATTTTCGTTGGCTGCGAGCCACATCACCAATAAACTCAAGGAAATTCCTTGAATATAAATATTTGCTGATTTCTTGCTAGTGCCTTACAAAATTCTTTTGGATGTTTTCGGGCTAATTTTCCTTTTACAACCCACGAAAACTTAGTATATATTTAGCTTATCTAATTGAGTAGCAGGTATTGTCAAACACAATAGGATTAAGTTATAAATAAGAAAAGTCAGATTTTAGTGTCTCAAGGTAAGGAAAAGACGAATATTGTCACAAATGAGTATTTCACATAAGTGGGCACAGCTTATATCCCCGGAAAAGCGAGACTATGCCACAAAATAACAAAGCTGAAGGGCGTATTCCTACATATATACAATGCGATACATGCGAGTTATACAGGGTACGCACACAGTCATACATGCGCGCTTACAGTAATCCCAGCTAGTTTCGGGAGTAATGACAGAGATAGATGTGCGGGAGAGACAGGATACGATATACTTCTATAACTTATATAGCTATATAACTACACATACCCACGAAACACACCACAACACACATCAATACACATCACACATCTTATCAGCCTCACACACATCCACTTTATTATAAATACAGGATTATTGGATTTCACAGCCGCTTACCATCAGGCGAAGTGAGGTCATCCTGATTGGCCTTTCTATAAAAAAAATAAATAATGTAACTAAAAGTAAATCTATAGTTGTCTATACTATTTATAAAGCGGTAAATCCTAGAGACAGCGGCAACGCTTATACATAGTTAATCCGAAAACAGGAAAAGCTTGCTTGATGTAATCGACACGTGTGCCATTGGTACGAACCGGAACCAAAATCTCGAAACGAAGGGACGGCGGACCACTAATAATTAATAAAAATACCACATCATTGTATCATCTTTAATATTAAGAAAACAATCTTGTTATTTGTATTATATTATTCTAAAAAGTCTCCTATCACAACACAGGGCGATCTTATGTGAGAGCAGATCGAATATTATGTTTCTTAAATAAACGATATTTTCATTTACATTTAAAAGCGCTTGTCTATATATTTTTTGACTCATTTATCACGCCCACACAAGCGCTTTATCACGCAATATTAACTCTTCATTTTTCCACGTCTTTATTTAACTTAATTTCTGTCAACCCGGTTTAGGAGAAGAGATTATAATGAGGCCTGGCACATGGAGCCTATTGCTTATGTATTACGTTATTGCTGATGCGTTGCGTACGAATATAATTTATTTTGTGGCAGAGATATGCGGAAAACAAAAATGTGTTATTTTTTGAAATCGGGGAATTGTGGAAAAAAACATGTTATTTTATCGACTTTAGGTATACTGGCGTCTGAAGGTGTAAAGGGCTTATTCGTTGATTAAGAGCCGGCAACGCATATGTGTTACCTCGGATGTTGCAGATGTCCATGGGCGGCGATTATCACTCACCATCAGGAGTGCCGGCTGCTCGTTTGTCCGCTATAATGAAAAAAAAACTAAGTGAAATCGGTGCAGGATGTTTTCTTTCCTTGAATGTATTTTACAATTTCTGTAACAAATTGAAAAGTTGACATTGAAAGCAATTTTGATTGAAACTTTTCATGGATATGAAATGTCCCAAAGTACAGATCTTATATCCAGAAGTAGCACAAAGACTTACGAGTATGATGACAAAGTGTAGCCGAAGTTTGGTTTCATAACTACTACGTAAGCCTTAGTGACCCAGCTGCCGTTGCTCGCTTTTGGCACTGTGATTTTTATACTCACTGACTTAAAGATTATTTTACTATTAAGACATTTCGTTATTTATGATCTTACGTAAATTATTTTTATACTGAGCTGTCAAACTCTTTTACTCTTTATTCTGTTTCTTATATTTTTATTTGCGGTTTTCAGGCCAAACTCCTAGATTTAAAAGGGTTGTATTTAACGTTTCCTCAATATTAATAAATTGCTCACTCAACCTATTTGCACACCAAAAAATACTAATAGTATAGGATCCCGCTATACAACGACCTTCACCGAGATGCTTATTTGATGAGACGTATTTTTTATGTTATTAAATATGCCAATAAATATATCCTATATGGGTTGCCTAACAAATTTCAGTCCAGAGTATTTTTAATTAATAATTAAAAAATTTTTTTTTTTTAAACATTGCACCGGTGTGATTATTTAATAAATTTGATACCAATCGAAAGTTTGAAGCCCATAGAATATGCAAACGTTAGGTTGCCTATTTTTATCCGGTCACAACCACGGGTTGCCAGGTGTAAGCAGGTAAATCCATACAAGCATTTTGCAACGTTCTGATTATTGAATCAATTTTAGATAAAATGAAAGATTATTTCATAAGGAACACGGTGGTATAGGGTTGCCTGCGAAAAATCAGTCCCGAATTACGGTTGTCGAATTTTAAATAATAAAATATCGCTGCAAGTGAATGTGTGTGAGAGAGAGGTCCCAGACCAACCATCCCATGCGGTAGAAAAGGACGCAGCGTAGCAGCTGTTTAAAGCCGCCCATTTAAAGAAGGAGAGTGCGCATGCTATTTGTGCTTGGAAATGAAAAGGATAGCGATAGACTCGTATATGCTATACATTATTTTGGAGTAGTTTGTCGCTATAGATACAAGTGAAAAAACGTGCTGCTATTTATTGTTGGAAAAAATGGCCAAAAAGTGTTTTTTATGTGATTCGGATGACGGAATAATTGATTTTGATGATGAAACTTTTGAAAACTGTGCATTAAAGTTAGCTTTTCGTAAGAAAAAAAATTTTAAATACAGTTTTATTGAGCTACCCAGTGCGTCACTCCAATTTGTAGGTTATCATACCACGTGCTACAAAAAAGTGACTGTTTTGAATAAAAAATATAACGAAGAATTTCTTAAATTTATCGCTGAATATACAGTAAGTACATAATAATTGAATCTTAAAAATTATCTAAGCTAATACATTTTCTATATTTTTGTCATGTTGAAGTAATTGGTAGTAAAACTCACTTATGGTTTTTACCCGACTACGGCAAAGCAAAAGGAGGGTTATGATTTTGACAGGCTATGTATGTATGTATGTATGTATGTATGTATGTATGTATGTTCATCTGTTTCCACGTAACTTCTTAACTACTTATCAGAATTCGACAAATGACATATCATTATAAGCGTCTTGATCGTCCGCTGGTTATAGGCTATATGAAGTTTCACAAAATCTAATGTGGCGCCCTCTAGCGGACAAAACATACAGAGTAAAAAAATAAAGTTATGATAAATATGCCGTGTTTGGTATCATTTGAAAGCGATTCATTTGATTTTGACTTGTACATTTTGAATATATATATATATATTACTAGCACTTGGACACCAAAATAGTACAAATAAAATAAAAGTAAAAAAACTAAAACTCAACTACGACAAAAAACGTCGCTGAAAAAGTATAAAACAAGCCTTCGTTGTCAATTTATGCAATATTCACTATGTAGAGATAAAATTTCATGTTTGGAAAGGCGTAGTCACACGTTAAATATACTACCCTTTGACAACGTGTGACTGCGGATTTCCAAACATGAAATTTTATCTCTACATAGTGAATATTGCATAAATTGACAACGAAGGCTTGTTTTATACTTTTTCAGCGACGTTTTTTGTCGTAGTTGGGTTTTAGTTTTTTTACTTTTATGTTAATTTTTGACACACATATTTTTTCTGTAATTTACTTAAAAAACGGTAGTTTTTTTTTTTTTTTTTTAGAATAATTAAATGAGGACGTTTTCAATCAACTATTCTTATCAAAAATTTTTTTAAATTTATTATCAAACATTTTCATTTAATCGCAAAAATTGTTTTTTTTTTTTAGGAGCATACCGATGTATCTACTATTGAAGAAGAACCACAACAGTTGAATCCTAGTGTCGATTCCTGTGCTACAGTTGCTGTCACATAAACAATAAACATAGATAAATAATTAATTGATTAAAAAATAAAAAATTAAATAACTATTTCTCTATATTAATAATTAAATACTCCAAAATAATGTATAGCATATACGAGTCTATCGCTATCCTTTTCATTTCCAAGCACAAATAGCATGCGCACTCTCCTTCTTTAAATGGGCGGACTTTAAACAGCTGCTACGCTGCGTCCTTTTATACCGCATGGGATGGTTGGTCTGGGACCTCTCTCTCACACACATTCACTCGCAGCGATATTTTATTATTTAAAATTCTACAACCGTAATTCGGGACTGATTTTTCGCAGGCAACCCTATACCACCGTGTTCTTTATGAAATAATCTTTCATTTTATCTAAAATTGATTCAATAATCAGAACGTTGCAAAATGCTAGTATGGATTTACCTGTTTACACCTGGCAACCCGTGGTTGTGACCGGATAAAAATAGGCAACCTAACGTTTGCATATTCTATGGGCTTCAAACTTTCGATTGGTATCAAATTTATTAAATAATCACACCGGTGCAATGTTTAAAAAAAAAAAATTTTTAATTATTAATTAAAAATACTTTGGACTGAAATTTGTTAGGCAACCCATATAGGATATATTTATTGGCATATTTAATAACATAAAAAATACGTCTCATCAAATAAGCATCTCGGTGAAGGTCGTTGTATAGCGGGATCTTAGACTATAATAGCACACCAAAATTCAAACTTTGATCTGCAATTATGGTTTACTTGATAAGCAGTTAGATAAGTAGGTACATTAATTTACATGATGCACAATTCGGTTATCGCACCGGAATTTCCACAGAAAGTGCAATCTTCACATTGAAAGAGACCGTCAAGTACTACACCCAAAGGAAGACGCCCGTTTACGCATGCTTCCTGGACCTCTCAAAAGCCTTTGATCTAGTTTCTTATCAGGTCTTATGGGTTAAGCTTAGAGGAATAGGTATGCCGGAGGAACTCATAGGTGTCTTTAGGCATTGGTATACTCACCAGAAAAATTGTCTCAAGTGGGCAGGACAGTATTCAGACATGTATGGGTTGGAGTGCGGCGTTAGACAGGGCAGCCTAACCTCACCTAAGTTGTTTAGCCTTTATATGAACGATTTGATCGTTGAGCTCAGCAACATGATGGGGACTGGATGTTCGATTGGTGGCCAAATGGTCAATAATATCAGTTACGCTGACGACATGGTGTTGCTGAGCCCATCGATCAATGCGTTGAGGAGACTTTTACTTACCTGCGAGACCTATGCCGAAAAGCATGGATTGAAATATAATATTAAAAAGAGTGAGGTTATGGTCTTTAGGGTGGGTGGTACTCCGCCTCTGGTCCTGCCTCCGGTCAGATTGTATGGTGTCGAGCTTAGTCGAGTGACTGTGTTTAAGGACATGGGCCATATAGTGACTGAAGACTTAAAAGACGATTGTGATATTGAGAGGGAGCGTAGGGCGTTGGCAGTGAGGGGAAATATGCTGGCCCTCAGGTTTGCACGGTGCAGGGATAGTGTAAAAATCACACTTTTCCAATCTTATTGTCAATTGTTATATACCAGCGGCCTGTGGGTTAACTATAAACCTGTAAGCGTATAACGCCCTACGTGTCCAGTACAATAATATCTTTAGAGTGATGTTGGGTCTTCCTAGGTATTGTAGCGCATCTGGTATGTTTGCTGACGCACATGTAAACGACTTCTACGCAGTCATGCGGAATAAGACGGTGTCTATCAGAAAGCGGGTGATGGGGAGTTCCAATAACATTCTTCAGCTGTTTTCCGATCAATATCACAGTCCATCCATGCAGCATTGGGCCTCAGCTCTTAAGGGAGTTAGCTGCTGTGGTTACTAAGGCTCGTCGCATTGCATTGTATGTACTATCATTTTGTGTTATTTATTATGTTAGTGTAAATTTGATTGAATTTGAATTTATTTATAATTTAATTTATTTATTATCTAATATTTATTCAAATGTAATTTAAATAATTTTAACTTTTTAATTTTAATTCTAATTTATTTTAATTTTTTAATATAATTTTAAACTGAATGAATAAACAATAAACAATACAAATGTGATGATAATATGACCATTGTTGGAATAAATGATTTTTTTAATTTAGTATTTTTTATGTGCAAATAGGTAAGTTTTAGACTGTTGGATTAATATTTTACTTTAAATAAAACTGCTAAAATTAGCCAATTTTGATATAATCTGCATATACGCCCAATACCAGAGGCCCAATGGGGGGGGAAGGGGAAAAGGTTGGCAGCGCACTTGTAACTCCACTGGTGTTGCGGGTGTCCATGGGCGGCGGAATTGCTTACCATCAGGTGATCCGTCTGCTCGTCTGCTACCTTTCATATAAAAATAAAACGCGACTTTTAAACATTCCGCTGATGCAGCAGCGATTCCAATCTCTAAAAATTTGTTTACGCTAATCCAAACTTTGTCGTTCAAGGGGCTCCTAGCCTACGACTATTAATTAAATAGGGGTGACATAATTCAAGATTAAAGGGTCTTTGCTTGCAAATCCTTGCCTAACAGATTGCACAAGGAAAGCAATATAAATTCGAATATAACCCGTACTTCCCACACAAGACCCTGTCGCATTCATACATGTGTATGAGCCGCGTCGCTTTAATTTTCCCCCCCGCAGCTCAAGAGAAGACCAAGCGAATTATTTAGATAAACAAACGGATTTGAACGGATTACTCTATGAGTACGGAGTAATGACAAAGGGAGAAACATCAAACAATATGATTGACATTACCTTACCTTTATCTTATACATTTGACGTTGATACGGTTCCTCATTAATTAAACAATACATGAGAGGGAACCTGCGAGGTTTTGATGGTTTCTTAAACTAGGGCTGAGCTAGGCCCTAGCCTTGATAACAGACAGTTACGAAAACGAGAAGTATTAGTTGAGTTAAACATTAACCAGCCGTATCTACTGTTCACCACAAAAATTGGATATACAGTTAACAAACAAATTTTACGAAAAAAAACCGCCTTAAAATCCCCGAACTAAAAATTTGGTCGTTTTTTCTAGATAGCGCTAGCATTGGCTTGCCGACTGATGCCTCTTTCGCAGCATACATATTGAGTTACTGATTGTTGTACTTGAGTTGACAGATTGCGAAGGGTAAATATTCAACAGGGATTAGGCGCCGATAGTCGAACATAGAACCTCCTCCATTTTTTGAAGTCGGTAAAAACGAACTTTAACTGACTGTTCTATGAATATTTAAACTCAAATAAAGCCGGAAGTCGGTTTTTCATTTTTTCTAACACGATTTTTGGTATCATTCATTTTTGGTAGATTAAAGTATAATGCTTTTAAATTGAAAAATACGCACACGTATTTCATACAGTTCATTAGACTGTACTTTTTTCCTAGTCAGGTAATACCGTCAAGCAGCAGTCACGGTCAACTGTATGAAATTCATAGAGTAAGTTATATATATATTTATTTATTTATTATGGCATACACTACAGGTTACAATCTTAACTTATATTAAATAGTAACATAAAATAATAATTGTACTAGATATAAACCCAAAAGCGTGTACACACAGCATGAATTATAATTAGCACGTAAACAACGAAAGAAAAACTAGAAAACAAAATCAAACGAAGTACCTAGGTTAGTTCAGTGGAGAATATTTTTTACAGTGTACCTAAATGCAACATATTTATATATAAAAATATCCAGCTCATCGTGGTCGAGTAACAACTCGTTATAGTAATCCTAACTATTGGATTATAGTATGACGTGTTGTTCTTAAATGTCTGCAGAGTGAAAAGTTTTTTTCATATGCGGAGATAAACAAGAATTGCATGCTAACATAAAGGAAATGGGGAGAACGGAGGTCCAACTTGCGGGTGGAAAGAGATTTAAAAAGTTAGCAGCGCACTTGTGATTCCCATGCTGCACTGGCGTCTATGGACAATCGCTAACCAAGAGATATATCACATATATAGATATACATATTATATAACAATGATATATAAAACATTATAATAGGTATGTGAAGGTTTTTCCGATGCTGACTTTACTTTGCTATTAAATGTCGAATCCCGATTATTTTATTTTTATGTTACCATCATGTTACCCAACATTATGATTCATTCCCGTATTTTTACCCGACTGCGAAGGGTAATGTTTTTATGCTGCTTTATTGCACATAAATCGTATAAATGGCGGACCGCACCACTTTATCATATTTTTCATATTCTTAGGTGAAAGAGAAAATATAAAGCTTACCTTGTAGTAAAAAGATTTTATTGAATACTAGAAATTAAAGGTAAGCCACATTTATGGGCGATGAATGTTTTATAGAAAATTAACTAGACAGAGTGTAGAGAGTTAGGTACATACCTACTTTATTTTTATACCATTGAGAGGTTTTTAATATTAAATTATCGACGAAACGACCTAGTTCATAATATTTAATGCAATTAATTTACACTGATCTACATTTTAGGTTCAAGTAATTTTTCTAATTTTGAAGTTGAAATAATAAGTAATTTTATAGATACAACATCTCATAGCATAATTACTTAAGTTCTCCTTTGGCCGCACCATTGTACTTTCTGTCATGCAGACCACAGGTTGACTGGTAGAGAATGCATCTGTGCATTAAGTTGACCTGGGTATCATTTTGTGCAACAAAGTTTTAAATAAAAAATAAATATTTATTATACTGCCTTATTGTAATGTATGTTGTCGTTGTATCATACTTGTATTTTGTTTTTGTGCAATAAAGCATATCTATCTATCTGAATGCGACTAAGACACAAGTTTGCTCGTTCTCTGCCAAAAAGGACCCTTTTGTTTTAGCTCCCCAGTTCCAAGGAGTATCTCTCTGTTTCTGAAAGCATCGGGATCCTAGGCATCGAAGTATCCGACAAGGACCAATTTAGGCGTAATTTGGAGGACAAACTCGCTAGCAAGAAGATGGGTGTCTTGAATAGAGCGAGGCGGTTCTTCACGACTGGGCAACGACTTGTACTATATAAAGCGCAAGTACGACCCCACATGGAGGATTGCTCCCATCTTTGGGCAGGCGCCCCTAAATATCAGCTTGACCCATTTGACGCCTTGCAGAGACGAGCTGTTCGGATTGTCGGGGATCCCGATATCACGGACAAATTGGAGTCGTTGGAGTCGCGAAGAGATTTTGGCTCTCTTTGCCTCTTCTAAAGGCTCTTCCATGGAGAGTGCTCTGTGGAGCTGTTTATTATCATACCAGGGTCACCATTCTACAATCGCACGACTAGACGCCGCGGCAAACTTCACCAATACTGCCTGGAACCAATCCCTTCCAGGACACTTCGTTTCCAGCGCTCCTTTTTCCCGCGCTCGTGCAAACTCTGGAATGAGCTTCCAGCCGCGGTGTTCCCTGATCGCTATGACATGTCCTTTTTTAAACGAGGTTTTCTCTAAAAGAGTTCTTCTCTCACGGTAGGCAGAGGCATGACTGTTCTCCGGCATTGTTGATGTCTATGTTCACCATCAGATGGGCCGCAAGCTCGTCTACCTACTATAAGCAATAAAAAAAAAAGTATTGACATGATTCTACTAAGTCCCTCCTCATCTTAGCGTGTAATTCCCAGTCGCATCCAAAGCTGTCGTTTCGGAGCCCCGAGGACGCTCGGAACATGATCCAGCATTCAGAAAGTCTGGTAATAACAATGTACCTAATCTAGTCTTAACTATGTAAGAGTAGCTTAAGGTGAAGATTAGTTTTTTACCTAGTACGCCAGATCTACTCGAAACTTTGGTTGATTCTAAAAGCGGAAACTTTTTGCGTGAATAAAACTTTCAAGTTCAAAACAGAACAAACATTTGTGCATGATTATTGAAATATATACATGTTTGCCGAGTCTTCGACATTTAAAATTGTTGAAAATTGATCCCATTTAGGTAGTAGTTAAGCAATTAAATCAATTGGTGTCCCTAGGTGGATAGGTAGAATCATGGGAGAGTCACGCTTTGGCATTAATGGGCTCGACCGGATTGATATCACGGCCTCCCAGAAAACCGGCGTGAAGCAGAACTGTGCTGTGTTTCGCTGCGTAAGTGAGGGTACCGGCGGCCCAATGCGGGGAAAGGGGGGTTTAAAGGTTGGCAGCGCACTTGTGACTTCACAGGTGTTACTGGAGCCCAATTCTCGTGCTCGTGATATTTTGAAAACGTGGCGGATATCACCCTGAAAACCATACAAAAAACTATGTTTTAGTGATATATATCGTATGAAAATAAATGTCACGAGCACGAGAATTGGGCTCCTGGAGTCTTTGGGTGAGGGCAATCGCTTATCACCATGCGATCCGTACGCTCGTCTGCCACCTAACACATGAAAAAGGTGCAGGGAGAAGAAGGGAGAGACCCTTCGCTTTGTTTGTCCAGGGAGAGGATCTAACCATCGACCTTTGGCGTATGAGACAGGGTCATTACTAAATACTCCATTAGGCTAGTCACTGATACGTGCGCCATCTGTCGAGTTAGTTTCATCTATACAAATGCATAGGTATTCAAACGTTGCAAGCAATTAAGTTAGGTGCCCACAAGTTTTAGGGTCCCGTACCCAAACGGTAAACGGTATAACTAATACTCTCAGACTATTTTTTTTATGTGAAAGGTGGCTGACGAGCAGACGAATCACCTAATGGTAAGCAATTGCCGCCGCCCATGGATACACGCGACACTAGTGGAGTCACAAGTGTGCCGCCCACGTTTAAATCACCCTGAGGGTGGGGGCCTGGCGATCCATAACATAGGGATTACCCTAGTATGGACACCAGTCTCTCACAAGGTTATACACCTCAAATATTATGTAACATTAAGTAATGTATTGTCATTGACCTTTGTGATGAGAAAAATAAATGATTTATTTATTTATTTATTTATTTATTTTTCCGGATTGGGCCTCCCGGTACTCACGCAGCGAAACCCAGCACAGGACTGCTTCACACCGGTTTTCTGTGAGGCCGTGGTATCACTCCGGTCAAGCCCATTCATGGCGAAGGGTGGCTCTCCCACGGTCAAACCTATTTGGGTACCTACCTATTCGGTTTTAGGTGGAACTAATAAAATGTCTTAATGTTATAGTTTTTTTAACAATGGAAAACTTGAAAATAATCACCATTTTAGATTTTTTACATTCCAAATATTTTTTAAGGCTTTTAGAGGAATTTTTAGATGAATATTAACTCATAAATTAAAAATTCATAAACTTATTGTCTGCTTCTTAAGGTGACGGGTAGGGCACACTAGCGACGCCAAAAGTGGCTGCTTTTGGCGGTAATCAATTTATCACGTACAAAAACGGACCCAACATTGATGCATGGTTATTTGATAAATTAAATAACTGTTTGCCGAGAGGTTGTAACCTCGAAATTGTTTAAAATAGATCCGGTTTAGTAGCTAAAAATTAAAATTTATTGGCGTCGCTAGTGTGCCCTACCCGTCACCTTAAGTTATCAAACACATCAACGTTTATATAAATGCTCTACACCGAAAGACATTGCTAAATAAACAAATCCAGCTGGACTCAGTAGCAACAAAAATTAAATGGTCGTCATTTTTTTTAATAATAAAAAAAAATTACAATATATTTGTCGATAAAATTGATTATTTTAACTCGATTTCAGAGGTGGGACTCCGGACTTACTGTAGATAATGGCCCTGTATCCTAACTAGGGCATCTAGATCGTTTGTTTTTGTAACAAAAAATCCGGGTTTAGGTCTAACATACTCGTAATAATAATATTAATTGGCCTTTGAATCTTGTCAGAGGTTTTAAGTAGCAAGCCCTTACCCGAAGGGCACTGCATCTACGCTCGTGGCTGTACAAGCCAATCGCGAGTGTGCTCTTCGTCAGCATTTGCGGCAAACGAAACGAGTGACGGATGACGAGTGGGAGGTTAGCAGTGGCAATCAACCAAGTTAGTCGAAGATTCGACCAACTCGCGTCATAGCGAGCAAAACACCAAGCTGCTAAACCCCCACCTCTCTAGCACATATAGTACATAAATTCAATCTAGAAGCCCTAATTGGAACCCTTCGAGTGCGATTCTGACTCGAACTTAGCCGGTTTTAGGAATTTACCAAAAGTTTTAAAAGCTTTTATCTTTTTGGATTCACCTGTGTTGTGCTCTCTCGTTGTCAAATACGATTTCAAATTGATTCCAAACACTGGGTTGTTTACAGCAAACTTGTTTCGTTTTTCGTTTGCTGGTTTTAAACAAGTTTTATTCATTAGCTATTTTTATTTTAGCAATAGGAACCTTTTGATATCATCGTCATCGTCAGCCCATTTAAGTCCCCACTGCTGAGGCACGGGCCTCCCTCAATCACATGAGGGGTAATTGCCATACTCACCACGCTTGGCAGACGGGTTGGCGAGGGTTTTGATATAAATTCAGAGTTTTCCTTCTCTGGGTGCTGATGATCATGCCAGCAGCTTTACCTTAGTCGCCTTTTACGACACCTCGGTAAGAGTGAGGGTGGCCTATTCTACTTTGCGGGGGACCACACGGCGTCTTTTGATATCATCATCATCATCATCATCATCAGCTCATTGAAGTCCCCACTGCTGGGGCACGGGCCTCCCTCAATCACATGAGGGGTAATTGCCATACTCACCACGCTTGGCAGACGGGTTGGCGAGGGTTTTGATATCCTTTTGATTATCTTTTGATATACTTTTAGTTTATTGTGAATTTGTAAGGTTTTCATGTTTTATTCGAATAATAAAGATTTTCTACTTATTTAATAACAACCTAAATACCTAGTTACGAGTATATATCTGCGATATTTATATTTTAGCAATAAAATAAAAATATTACAAATAATATATATAAAATAGTCCTGCAGGCCTTCATAGACGTCAATAATGCCGGGGCACCGTCATTTTGTCCCTTACAGCAACACGAGTCCTAGCAAATACAAATACAAAAATTATTTTTTATCAAAAACATAACAATTTAACATTGTTTTAAACTTTCATGGTCACTAACATTAGAATAGTTATTTACGAGATTTCTACCATGTACCGTATTTTCGAATTTCCGATATTTCGGCACTGTCGCAGGCGCGCGTAGTAAAAGACTGCAAAGGAGGGTAGACCGTTTTGTCTGCCAGTAACATCTTACCCGAAAAACTTCAGTTAATCCGTGACCACGGCGCTTGCAACAGTGCCGAAATATCGGAAACTCAAAAATAAGGTACATGGTAGAAATCTCGTAAATAACTATTCTAATTTAACAACTTTTCACTAGTCCCGACATTAGGCTAAGCCTGTCCAGTGAGAAGCAGTAAACGATTTCCCAAAATAACATTATGGGCACCTAATATTTCAGAGAAAGGTAATATAATAATAATGTGAACATAGATACAAATAGACGAATAAAAATTCTAAAATTTTAAGATTACATTAATTTTTAGCAAAAGCCCTTGAGTTCAATCAAATTTAGATAAGTTAAAATTTAAATATGATTTAAGGTATGAAGCAGCACTGAGCTGTGTTCCGCTGCGTGAGTGAGGGTGCCGGAGGCCCAATCCGGGGGAAATCTTAATCAGAAGCTTCTATGGATTCTAGCTTCAAAATATGTGGGACAGCCACGCTTCGGCATGAATGGACCGGCTCGACCGGAATGAAACCACCGCCTCACAGAAAACCTGTTCTGTGTTTCTTTGCGAGAGTGAGGGTACCGGAGGCCCAATCCGGGGGCTATGGGGGTTTAATGGTTAGCAGCGCACTTGTGACTCCACTGGTGTCACGGGTGTCCAAGGGCGGCAGCAATCGCTTACCATCAGGTGATCCGTCTGCTCCTCTGCCACCTATTACATAAAAAAGTATATTAACAACATTTTATTAGTAATATGTTATCTTTGTTGACCCTACTTTCTCCTTTTGACATAACGCGTAGCATGCGCGTAGCGCGTTTGATGACTCCCTCAAGCGTATGTCAAAACAAATAGGTTCGTTTTCAGTTGGCTATTTGACAGTGATAAAAATATACATTTATTTAATAACATCTGTGTTAATATATTCTTTGTGGAGCGATTTGTAATAACGCGAGATACAAATATTGCATTATTTCATCTAAATTCGTCTTCTAAAATTATTATTTTTTAAACAGGGGTCACGTGACTAAAAACGGCCCGTGACGTAGATCACGCGTAATTCTATGGTTGATTGCCTTTCCTTCATAGGAAGAAATAAACAAAAAAACCGGCCAAGTGCGAGTCGGGCTCGCGCACAAAGGGTTCCGTAGCAGCAAATATACATTATAAAGATTTTATATCATCGCGGATTTTTAAAGGTGTACAATACTGTAGTATATTTTTTGATCTATCTTATAAGGTTCAGCCATCGTTTTCAGTGTAAGCACAATAACTTAACCAAAATTACAGTTAAATCAACCTATCTCAAAAACTATAAGAGATACTTTGATCAAACCAAAAATCGTTGAAAGAGTTAATTAGCATGCATCACCTCTATTTTTTTTAGAATTTTATACCCCGTAGTTATAAAAATAGAGGGGGGGGACATACTTTTTACGACTTTAAGAGCTGATATCTCAAAAACCGTTCACTTTAAGAAAAATGTTTTTTAGAAAACTTTATATCATTTTAAAAGACCTTTCCATTGATACCCCACACGGGTATGTACATCGAAAAAAAAAATTTCATCCCTCAGTTACATGTATGGGGGGCCCCACCCCCAATTCTTTTTTTTACTATTTAGTGTCATATTTTTGTAGCGGTTCATACAACACATATTCCCATCAAATTTCATCACTGTAGTACTTATAGTTTCCGAGTAAATCGGCTGTGACAGACGGACAGACGGACAGACGGACAGACGGACAGACGGACATGACGAAACTATAAGGGTTCCGTTTTTGCCATTTTGGCTACGGAACCCTAAAAACTATTTGAATGAAACACCAACAAGCTTAATGTTTATTTATGGACAATCTACGTCACTGGCCGCCATATTGCTAAAAGTCGCGTTTTTGAGGCATATTTGAATAGGTATTGCATTTTCCTTTTCGTTTTTTATTAAAATATCTAAAATAAAAACAGAAAAGTATTTTTTAGGGCTCCTTATAAACAAATGAATACTCTAAGATAGTTTTCAGAATTTTCTCAAATTGCCTATTGAAGGGACTTGGCGTATCTTCCACTATTTTGTTTAATCTAAGCTCGGAATACGGGCATTGTGTGGTTAAAAGCCTTCACATACCGAGGAATAAAAACTAGTATTTTATGCATTGGTAAAAAAGGACATGACGTTATACTTGTAAATACTAGTGTATATTTTACGAGTATATTGCGTGTGCTGTTTTGCCAAAACATGTAAATTCATATTACATCTTGTCATTATTATCTGTTGTATCTCTCTATACTAAGCTTTATAAGGTACTTAGGTAATTCTATCCGCCGGATTTTTAAAAGCACATAAAAATAATAGCTGTCTAACATAACATCACACTTGTTGCTGTCATATACTTTGCAGCACGTAATGTAATGGGTTTGTCGCACCTTTTATTATTCACAAGCCAATCCATATCGTACTCCGCCAACTGTGGCCCCAGGGACAGGCCTACGTGCTCTATATAATAGTTTATTAATTTAACAAACTTGGCGGTTTTAAAATGTATTAAAAAATACTTGAAAGGATTATAAAAGTTTGTGTATTTAGTAATATCTTATTACATTAATGCAACTTAAACAGGCTACGCACATATAACTAAACGCAAACAGAGATTACCCTGGCTTGGCGTGAGAGAGAGAAAGACTATACGGAAAGTATGCGGCAGAGAAACTATACGATTTACTGCCTAGCGGCGATGTCAAAGAATACCTCTAACCCGGATATAGTCCGATCACGGTTCTTTGGCCTGTGGCAAAGGTCGGTGCTAACGCCGTTTCCTTTACAAGTGCAAGTGCTTTTGACATTTTCCCATAAAAAAAATGTACAGCACCCCCATGTCAGTGTCAGTGAAGTGCCTTCTGATCTTTTTCAGTCTGTGCTGTGAGTGTAGGGCATTATCATACTTTATGGTTTAGTGTGTCGGAGTGACTTCACTGACATTAATTTTATTAAGTGATATCGAAAATCAGAGGGTATCCGAAGATTCGCATGCCGGGCGTAGCAGACGATGCCGTGCACCTCCGGTCCGCTTGTGACCGCCGTTGTAAAGCGGTCGAAATGTCAAACATTTGTATTCTATGCGTCAAACTGTGAATATTATTGTATGCTCATGAAACACAATCGCGTGTAGTCTTGGTTTTATCCATTATTTATGGCAAAGAAGTCATAACATCAGCGCGAACCAAATGTTTGTGACTGTATATTTAACAAGTGGCCCGCCCTCGCTTCGCTTCCGTAATTTAATTATAAAACAAAACATTTTTCTATTCGAACTTGATTTTTCGAACGTATTTTTATTTCTATTTATTTATTTATTTGTAGTAAAGCAATTCTGATTCTGACAGCCGTGTGATCCCCGGCAGAGTAGAATAGGCCACCCTCACTCTTACCGAGGTGTCGTAAAAGGCGACTAAGGTAAAGGTGCCGGCATGATCATCAGCCCCTAGAGAAAGATAACTCTGCATTTATATCAAAACCCTCGCCAACCCGTCTGCCAAGCGTAGTGAGTATGGCAATCACCCCTCATGTGATTGAGGGAGGCCCGTGCCCCAGCAGTGGGGACTTAAATGGGCTGACGATGATGATGACGATGAACTCTGATATTATAGGTAAGAAGGTAGGTATGAAACGGAGACTTAAAATACCAAAAATACTGAAAACCCTTTCATGCCATTTGCATATACTTTCATGACAGATGAGCACTAAATATAATCTTCCATACGACATTTTAACCCCGTTTCAGTTCTTTAGGTTTGAATAAAAAAAATGCTAAATATTTTTTATAAAAAGGTCAAATAAAGGTAAGGTTGACTGACGGGATGGCTCAATTGGTAGTGACCCTGCCTCTTACGCCAAAGGTCGTGGGTTCGATCCCCACCCTGGACATATATTCGTGCGTTGAACACTTGTGTTTGTTCAGTGTCTGGGTGTAATATATGTATTTAAGTATATAGTTGTGTTCGTCTGTTGTCTGATATCTGTAACAAAAGTGCTTAAGCTAGTACGGAATCAGGTCAACGTATGAGATGTTGTTAGAAGTATTATTAATTATTATTATTATATAATTTTTCATGACTTAAGCTTTTAAAATAACGACACTTCTATACGGCGTTGTAACCCCCGTTTACTTTTAGGGGTTGAATAAAATAGTTGCTAAAAAAATTCTGTATGAACATAAAAATACCAATATAATTTTTCATGAAGGTTCAAGGTTTAAAAATAACGACACTTCTATACGGCGCTTAGAATTTTTAATTTTTGATTATCACGATCCAACCGGCTCAATCACACCGAGGCGTGTCTCTCTCACAGTCAAAATGATGATGGGCTTGCTCTTGGATTCACACTGAACCTTAGGGTTAAGAAGCCCAAGGTGTGGAGAGATCTTAATCAGAAGTTTATATGCATTCTAGCTTCAAAATATGTGGGAGGGTTCGCTTCGGCATGAATGAGCTGGCTCGACCGGAGTGATACCATGCCTCACAGAAAACCTGTTCTGTGTTTCGTTGCGAAAGTGAGGGTACCGGAGGCCCAATCCGGGGGCAATGGGCTTAATGGTTGGCAGCGCACTTGTGACTCCACTGGTATCGCGGGTGTCTATGGGCGGCGGCAATCGCTTACCATCAGGCAATCCGATTTTATAAAAAAAAAAGTAAATTCATTGATCCCGTGAAAGACGGGCCGGGCCTTTCCCATTCATAATAATTATTTTTACAAATGTGAAAAATATTTAAATTGCTTCAATTTATAAGAATGACCATTACATATCTGTGATAATAAATTGCGAGTGCTAAAATATTTTCTTAATGTTGTTCTGAATTTATTGGATTGAAGATATTCAACGTAGGTCGCAGTTCGATATCCGACCGGATGCTGAATTTCCTGCCATAGTAAAGGATATATCTTTCTGAGCAGGAAAGAAATGATCTAGTACGTAATAAAATGTAGTATCGATAATACATTTTTTTTGTGATAAGTGGCAGACGAGCAGACGGATCACCTGATGGTAAGCGATTGCCAACGCCCTTGGACACCCGCAACACCAGTGGAGTCACAAGTGCGCACCAAACTTTAACTCCCTTTCCCCTCGGATTGGGCCTCCGGTACTCTCACTCATGCGGCGAAACAGAGCACAGAGCTGCTTCACGCCGGTTTTCTGTGAGGCTGTGGTATCACTCCGGTCGAGACGGCACATTCATGCCGAAGAGTGGCTCTCCCATGATCCCATAGTGTATCGGCAAACGTTTATGTACCAACTATTTTGAACCACACTTGTTCTATGGACGTACATCGAATCCATAGCCCAAACAGCAGCCAAAAAACTTGGTATTCTCTTGAAGGTCCGGCGGTACTTCACACCGGAGCAGCTTCTACAACTTTACCAAGCTCAAGTCCGACCTTGCATGGAGTACTGCTGTTACCTTTGGGATCGATCTGCCAAATACCAACTGGCTGTATTGGAATCGATCGAAAACCGGGCTAAAAGTATTGTTGGCGACGCCGAACTTTTTGACCGCAAGTTGTTAAGCCTTGAACACAGGCGTAAGGTAGCGTGTCTTTCGGTCTTTTACAGGTTGCATTTCGGAGAATTTGCGAAGGAATTACATGATCTAATTCCACCGGCCCCCGTTTATCATCGGGACACAAGACGGAGAAGGGGTTACCACACTTATGTGGTAGAAATCCCGGCAAAAACAAACGGTTCAAATGTACATTCATGTTGCGTACAGCTAAGGAATGGAACTCTCTGCCGGAAGATGTGTTCCCTGAACGCTGTGATCTGAACGTATTCAAGAAAAGAGTGAATAGGCTGTTACTAGACAGGCATGATCTATCCTCGGCCACATCATCACTTACCATCAGGTGAGATTGTGGCCAAATGTCTGGCTATTCTAATATAAAAAAAGCGTTTAGAAATTAAAATAAAATAATTCCACTTTGAATACAAAATTGGTCACATGATTAGTTCTTTTTTATGGGGAGTCGAAGAATTTTTAGAACAAAACGTAGAATAAATGTTGCTCAGAATTATGAGTAAAAGACTTTGTTCTTATTCATCTTAGTATGTGATTCCCGGTTAGGTCCAAAGCTTTCGCCCTGGAGCCCAGGGTAGGCTTAGACCACGATTCAGGATTTAGGGAGTTTGGTAATTACAATGAAGTGACTGCCGTCTGACCCTCGCATAAAGACGTTGTTAAAGAAATGTTTTTACTCTGCACATTTGAACTGAATTTACAATCGAAAGATGAGAATCTCCCTTTATAATTGTGACATCTTTATGTATGTTTTGTTCTGTCTTGGTTTTAGATTGTGCTTGGTGAAAAACTCAATAAAAATAAACATTAAAAGTATTTAAACTCGTCACACCGGTCAATAACCATTAACTTGACGTCTCGCTAATCACTCGACATTGGCAGAGTTATGATGTGTTCGCCGTTGGCAAAGCAGTAGCAGCCATAAAGAAAATAAAATTAAAGAAAAAAAAACCTTTCTAAAAACAAGCTTTTATTATTTTTTTATAAAATTAACTAAAAAGTTAAAAATAAATTAACTCTAAAAAGAAATATAACACTTTGTAACTTGATTGTAACCTTTAACGACAAATAAGCGTCTTCGTCTAGGACAAAATAATTCCATATTGTACAAATTCATTTAATTTTAACAAAAAAACTTTTCACCATACATAGTTATTCAATCTCGCCCCCCCTCTTTATCATAGTCCCCATTTATAAATAAAAGCGTGCTACATTTAATACAACACAACATTTTCCTCAAGCTATCACAATAGATATCAAAATAGAGGTACTAATTAACTTTTTAGTACCTCTATTTTTAATTTGAGATTTACTACGACGTAGTTCGTAGACGTAGCAGCGTTATTCCGTTATGAAGTCCGTAGTTCGTTCACATGATATGTAATATGTACTGATTTAAATATCAATAATGTGTACTGATTTCAATATCAATAAAAGTCCAGCTTGGTAAGTCCAACTTCCAGAAAGAGGTCGATCGACGAATCCAACTCGGCTGGGCAGCGTTCGGGAAGCTACGCAGCATATTTTCGACCCACCTACCGCAGTGTCTCAAGACGAAAGTCTTCAATGCGTGTGTGTTGCCAGTGATGACATACGGAACCGAAACGTGGCCGCTTACAATGTGCCGATTAAGGAGGCTCAAAGTCACCCAGAGAGCAATGGAGAGGGCTATGCTCGGAGTTTCCCTGCGTGATCGTATCAGAAATAATGAGATCCACAGGAAAACTAAGGTTACAAACATAGCCCAAAGGATTGCATGCCTCAAGTGGCAATGGGCAGGGCACATAGTGAGGAGAACAGACGGCCGTTGGGGCGGAAAGGTCCTCGAGTGGAGGCCACGTTCAGGAAGTCGCAGCCGTAGCAGGCCCCTTACAAGGTGGACCGACGATCTGGTGAAGATCGCGGGAATCGATTGGATGCGGGCGGCACAGGACCGATCTGTGTGGAGAACATTGGGGGAGGCCTGTGTCCAGCAGTGGACGTCTATTGGCTGAAATGATGATGATGATGATGATGAATGTTGAAATTATGTAATCACTTGTTAGTTATTTGTAACGTTTCTCATTCTATCCATTTCTTTTAATGCATCAACATTACAAGGTTTCTTCGACGTCAACTTGGAGCAGTCAAGTTCTTCGATTTTAAGACCTGCTAAAGACCTAATTCGGCTTAAAGCTACATAAGCTTGACCAGCAGCGAACAATTTGGAGCCTAAATAAATAACAGCATGATCTACAGTAGTTCCCTGCATTTTATGCACAGTTGGAGCCCAAGACAAGACAATCGGGAGCATTCTTCTTTCAGCTGTGCCGTGATTAAATTTAGCAGGAAGTTGATATATAATTAATATGGGACGAAAGCAAGAGACTCGTCAAGACGAATCAAACGAGACCAAACTCGATGGGGTTGCGTCGTTTAATTACGGAGTTCCTATGGCCACCTCCCGGCTCCAACATCAGACCCTGGTTACCATATAGTATCAAAATACTCGTCAAGACTAATCCAATGAGCCCAAACTCGATGGGGTTGCGTCGTTTAATTACGGAGTTCCTATGGCCACCTTCCAGGCTCCAACATCAGACCCTGGTTACCATATAGTATCAAAATACTCGTCAAGACTAATCCAATGAGCCCAAACTCGATGGGGTTGCGTCGTTTAATTACGGAGTTCCTATGGCCACCTTCCAACTCCAACATCAGACCCTGGTTACCATATAGTATCAAAGTACTCGTCAAGACTAATCCAATGAGCTCAAACTCGATAGGGTTGCATCGTTTAATTACGGAGTTCCTATGGCCACCTTCCGGCTCCATCATCACACCCTGGTTACCATATATTATCAAAGTACTTGTCAAGACGAATCTAATGAGCTCAAATTCGATAGGGTTGCATCATTTAATTACGGAGTTCCTATGGCCACCTTCCAGCTCCATCATCAGATCGGCTCTATGTCACAATAATATTGCATTGTCATCCGATTTATACATGCATTCTAAATTTCAGCTCAATCGGAAACCGGGAAGTGGATCAAATTTAAGTTGCAAGATTTGATTACAGAACGACAGACAACGGGACAGGTGAAACTAAATAAAAGCTTGTAAAAAATCATAAGTTTTTAGATTTTTGTGTTGCATTATAACTATAATTTACATTATAAGACGACATTTCTCTACGTTCGGCTGCTGTAACGTAGCCGAAACGTTGAGCAAAATATGTGAGTACACAATGTTGTATCACATAATAAATATCGTGCTAACTCCCGTCTTTTGTCTTGATAAATTATAGTTAAAAAAATACAATCGAACGTGCAAAAAGTATCCACGTAATGGATATATACATTTCCAATTTTCCTCGCATCCAATAGTTTAACATAGGGCGAAGTTTGCTCAATTTGGTGGCGTCTTAACTGCGGTGACGTCACGATCGTTGGTTTATTGGCTGGCCGAGACCCGAGATTAAATGATGAACTAGAGATGTGCATAGTCTGCTGACTATGGCCGCCGTTTATGGGAGAACCACACTTCAGCATGAATGGGTCCACTCAGTAAGTAAGGTCACTAGAGGGCCATAGAGGACCTCAAAAGGTTAGCACCGTACTTGTGACTTCACTGGTGCTCGATCAGGCCATCCATCTGCTAACGTGCAACCTAACACATAAAATACACAGCATACCTCGCAAATTCATGACCGCTATTTTTGCCACATACAACCTGTATTTATTACATGATAATCGTACATCATAAGCAATTTAGATTTAGACCTGTATGTATGTATGTATGGTTGTTCATCTGTTCCCTCATAACTTCTAAACTAGTTATCATATTTGAACAAATGAGGTGTCGTTAGAAGCGTCTTGATTGTCTTCTGGTTATAAGCTACATGACGTCACGTTAAATTGATTACAGCGCCGTCTAGGGGACAGAGTAAGGAACTAAAAAATTGCCTGACTGTACCGTGTGGGTTATCAAATGAAAGAGGTTTTTAGCACATCTCAAATATATAACTTTTAATTACATAACTTAAAATATGTTAAATAAAAATAAAGTTTAAAAACTAAAACCCGACTACCAAAAAAATACGCTCTAAAAAGTACGAAACAAGAATATTGTCTCTGGTCGCCGTGGTCGTATGCCACTTACTGTACCAAAATAGATTCATTAAAATAATAAAATAAAATCAATGTGACATACGACCACGGCGATACATACAGAATAATAATTTCAGCAGAGACAATTGTCTTGTTTCGTACTTTTTAGAGCGGGTTTTTTTGGTAATCGGGCTTAAGTTTTTAAACTTTATTTTTAATATTACTATCCCGACATGATCTGACAATTTGAGTGACTCATTTGTTTTACCAATGCTATAGAGAATTCCACATGAAAACATTTAAGCTGAACCCAACTTAAGTTAATAATTGGAGTTGCCTAACGCACCACTCTACGGTGATCCCCGACTCATGGCTTACGGTGTACCAGCTGTCCGATTTCGAATGCAAATACCGAAAATTACTATTCCCAATGCAATCACTAACATTGAGAAAGATTTTACAAAGTTTATTAAAATGCAGACTGTAGATAAAGTATCAAAGTGGTAGAATTAATTTAAAAAATTTCATCGTCAGACAGAGTTTCGATCCAATAAATTGCATCGTGGTAAGCTAACCGGTTACTGACCCTGTTGATGTACAGTAAATGCTATAAACCTCAGTAGTTTGGCTTAACGAGGTTTAAGCCTACTTTTATGTTAAATTGGCGTTAGATTGGAAAGACGAAATTGGGTGACCTGAAGCACATAGAAAGGTGCTGGAGGGTGGTAAGACTTCTGGATGTGTGTATATGTGCATGGGTCGCATGAAGAGCTGCGCGATACGGTCACGTATCTAAGACCTTACCATGAATTTGAAATACTAACCTCGCTATGCAAAACTATTGCTCCGTCTCTTTCACATGCACCACAATAAAAGGGACAAAGCGTTAGTTTTCGACAGCGAGAACAGTTTTTCCTACTTAAGCTAAGGTTACAGATGGCTTATAATGAACCTAACGTTACGACCGAATTTTTTCCTTCATTTCGCAGGCGCCGTTCGACATCTATGTTAGGATGCGACAGGTATATTCTCGTTCGTTATAGTACAGATTCTTGTAAGCCACCTGGGCAAGCAAGCTAAGTACGAGTAGGTTCGTACACAGCGCATTGCAGGGTTGCCGGAGACTACACACACATTTATGTTTACTTTATATAGATAAACTGCTGGATATACTATAGTGAAGGCCTGTGCCTAATATAGCTGTGGTTTTTTCACGAAACTTACCTACTAGAAGTGTTTGTGTACCTGGGGCCGGCACTTTTCTCGGGAAGGTACTGCAGGTGTGCTCTGATCCATGCGCGTCCATGAGTGAGGTGGAGCTTCTTGGTATCACATCGTTACAATACGGTTAAAGGGAGACACCCCTAAGCTTAGGCGGTAAGCCTCGTCTTATCCTTTGCGGAGAAGAAACCCTTTTTTCCCCTTTTATATTCTGACAGGGGGACTGAGATTAGCTGGCCCCGAGCTCCAAAGCACCAGCTTGGAATGCAATCAGGAAATAATGTTAAGATGAGGATGTACACGGCTTGGGAGTCGGTAAAAACAAGAAAATAATTTGTTGATCTCTAAGTACCGATTCGATTTTTATGTCTTTTTATATAAAGAATCGAAAATGTTTGCAAAGTTTCAGTAAAGCTCTTTATTTGTCATCACAACAGCGGCGGTGACAGTGGTGTCAGAATGACGTTGCTCGGTATCTGAATTAGCCATGGAATTAGAAAACGAGGGTGCACGTCTGTGGAATTAGCCCCTTCTTGTCAACATCTGTCGCAAATGCTAATGCGATCAAATACAATATGCTTAATTACAGTTCCATAAGCATGAAACGTCACTACGTGAATTTATTTTATAAAGTAATTGGGCTATGTTAGGAATAACCAATTTCTGTCGCTATATTGAATATTAAAAAATGCTTTAGTAATTTTGAGTTTATTCATTACATGAATAAAATAAAAATGTTTGGTAAAATAACATAACCAACGAGACGATGCCATAGACAGACACATACACACAGACACGTCAAACTTATAACACCCCGTCGTTTTTGCGTCGGGGGTTAAAAACAGTAAGCGTTATAAAGGGGTAATCCTGCCTTCAACTGCGAAAGTATTTTGTGGTAACTTTGTTCCAAAGTTAAGGGCGGAATTCTCCGACTTTTAAAATAGCTGTTTAAGGTGATGGGTAGGGCACACTAGTGACGCCGATTTTTTATTTTTAGCTACTAAACCAGATCTATTTTAAACAATTTCGGGATTACAACCTCTAGGCAAACACTTATACTATTTATTAAATAACCATGCCAAAATGCGGGGTCCAACGCGTACGCGAAAAACTGTGAATCAATGTTTCGCGTACAAAAACAGACCCAACATTTGTTGGGGACCAAACAGTCCCGAAATTGTTTAAAATAGATCGGATTTAGTAGCTAAAACTTAAAATCGATTGGCGTCACTAGTATGCCCTACCCGTCACCTTAACAAAACTTATCAGCTTCCTTGACGATTAAATAATTTCAAATTAGTTGTTTAAATATTAACTGTTTTAAAGTCGATTAACTCCACCTCCATCAAAATGTGGTACGTAACTGATAAATAAGTACGCCTTAACTGTCTAGTTTTAAAGGTCCCTAGTTAGCACATACCCTTTTTACTTAGTTAATATATTCTGCTACTCAAGCCCTGTTATATGATACCCATATTGTGGGAGTTGTGTTAAAACATAAAATCCAAATATTTGTGACGGCGGCCATCTTGGATCGATTTTTATCCAATATATCAAACATTCCCTAACATATCGAACACTCCCTTCTTATTCATCTTTCAAACAAAAAAAAAAACAAAATTAAAATCGGTTCATTTCTGAAATACTCTAATTAGGCCTCATTGATCTAAAAAATGACATGGCCGCATTTAAGGAGGCTCAAAGACACCCAGAGGGCAATGGAGAGGGCTATGCTCGGAGTCTCCTTGAGAGAACTAAGGTCACAGACATAGCCCAAAGGATTGCATGCCTCAAGTGGCAATGGGCAGGGCACATAGCGAGGTGACGGTCGTTGGGGCGGAAAGGTCCTCGAGTGGAGGCCACGTACAGGAAATCGCAGCCGTGGCAGGCCCTCCACAAGGTGGACCGACGATCTGGTGATGGTCGCGGGAATCTATTGGATGCGGGCGGCGCACGACCTGTCTGTGTGGAGATCATTGGGGAAGCCTATGTCCAGCAGTAAAATTCACTTTTCTTATCATAAAACAATCTACATGGTGTTAAGAAGGATCATATGGATTTCGACACAATATGCGTGGTTTACAACCTAAATAATGTTTATTACTTGCGTGGGTAGCACCATGGAATAACTGTCGCACGCACTTTTAATAGAATCGGGTCTAAAAATTACGTCACTGGTAGCAAATAAGGTTAACGTTTTTTTTTATGTTAGAATCGACAAACAAGCAAGCGAGTCACCTAATAGAAAGAAGTCATCGCCGCCCATGAACGAACATCCTCGAAATCAGAGAGATCGCTAATGTGTTGCTGGCCTTTTTAAAAAAGAGTACCTACGCTCTTCTGTTGAAGGTCGCTAAGTCGTAGCCGTCGTGAAATAATCCTGCAGCCCAACCGTTCCACAGAACTGAGGTACGTGGTGAAAGATTCCTAGCGGTACGTGAATTATTTTAATCTATAGATAAAGCCAGACATTGGTTTATCATACATCTTTAGACGACCCGTTTGGAACAGTGGTAGTGAACGCTGCCTTTGGTCCAAGGGTTGCGGGTTCGATCCCCGCACAGTACAAACATTTGTGTGCATGAACATATCTGTTTGTATTGGTCTGGGTGTTTTCTATGTATTATAAGTATGTATTTACAAAAGAAAAGTATTATATGTATATATTTGTAATCCCACTGTTGATTCTGATATCCGTAACACAGGTGCTTGAGCTACCTATCTCGGAGTCAGATCAATATACGTGATGTTGTGTAATATTTATTTATTTATCTTTTGACCGGCCGTGTAGTCCCCGGCAGAGTAGAATAGGCCACCCTCACTCTTACCGAGGTGTCGTAAAAGGCGACTAAGATAAAGCTGCTGGCATGATCATCAGCACCCAGAGAAGGAAAACTCTGCATTTACATCAAAACCCTCGCCAACCCGTCTGCCAAGCGTGGTGAGTATGGCAATTACCCCTCATGTAATTGAGGGAGGCCCGTGCCCCAGCAGTGGGGACTTAAATGTGCTGATGATGATGATGACGATGATTTATCTTTTAAATTAACTGTAAAATCACCAGCGAACTACCTATTGTATTCTGATACACGGAAATAAAACTGAACTGATTATAACAGCGTTTACAATCTACCCATCGTTTGAGAAACTTTCGGAAACGTGAAAATTTCCCAGAAATGTTCCCCTCACCATCGAACTAATTGTAGAAATATGAAAAAGATATGAAAAATCCAGTGGTATCGGCTCGGGTTCTAACCTACAATCTCTCGTTTAGAGGGCACGTGATTTCTCACTCAGTCATCGCATATTTGTAATAGCCTAAGAGCCCACAACTGCCATACTTAAGTAATTTTATAACTATTGAAGTTTCTCTGAGCATGTCTTCAACAAAGGTAAGAACTACCAGCAACTTTAAAGATTTGGTTGTGGTTACTATCAAATATGTCATCTGAAGATGTCTAAAATAGTAGCTTACTTTCGTCATTTGATAAAGCTTTTTTATATATGTTCTTTACAAAAACTATCACCACAACCACCCATTGACCGACCAATATCACCGTTTCTGCCCCAATCAGACACTCCTGAACTCCTTTAAAGCGACGGCTGCGCAAAAGGTCCAGGGTTCGATCCCCAGGTCGGGCCAGAAATTTGTACCTAAGTTTTCAGTAAGAAATTCTTAGTGTCAGCCCGGAGTCTGGAAGTTGGCGGTCTTGTACCCCCGTACCTCGGAAAGCACGTGAAGCTGTCTGGCGCAGAACCAATTCTGCGCCAGATCCCTCTCCGGTCGTGTCACGCTGGTGTCCCATCGGAATATGCGGGGTAAGGGAATAGAGAGTGAACTGGTGTTTGCGCACACACTTGAGCACTATAATATGTCCTGCGTACGTGGCTAATCGTTGAGATTAGCCGCCGTAGCCGTAATCGGTTGGAGGATATCATGAAAAAAAAAACAAAAGGTTCTTACTTTTATATGGATATATGTATGCACAGAGAAACTTTCAGCTGACAAACGTCTGGCCACAATGGGTTCTTGGTCTATAAAGGATGCTAAGAGTCTAACCTTTTGCGTTAGGTATTTTCAGCGCTTATCGCGGCTTAGGCTTCTCCAGTAGGCTTAGCCGCTAGATGACAGCGGGAGCCAACTGTTGAATTTGTTGCCAAGTTACAGATACAATCATTAGGACATTTCGTCAGCTTATTGCTTACACTGATTTTTTTTTTTAAGTTTTTTACGGGATTGCTCTTAAGATGTACCATACATCTTGTATGGTACATCTTTAGGGCAAGAGTGAACAGGCATCTTTTAGGCAAACGCGTATCATTCTAGACCTCATCGTCGCTTTCCATCAGGTGTGATTGTGGTCAAGCGTTAGCGTTATCATTGAAAACTATTCTAATGTTAGTCACCATGGAAGTTTTTGTTTAGAACAATATTTTGAGGGACATTTTGATCAGAATTCTTTGAAATTTAATTACATTATATCTTACGTAGTGTACAGATTACGCTTCCCAATATCCCATAGACTTTTTTTGTATACTGAAATAATGATGAATTGAAAACAAAAGATTGAAAATCTATTCTCGGCGGTCGATCTATTACTGTCGAAATTTTTGCACGAAACGTCAGCTCGATAGAAATTTCTTTAATAAAGTGATCTTAAATTTTACGTTAGCTAATAAATAGTAAGCTAACTATGTTGGCGCAGCGACCCAGTGATGTGAGCCTTGGCCTCCGATAATAAGAGTCTCCATCTCGGACGGTCTTGCGCTACCTCCAGCCAGTCATCCGCCAGAAGTGTACGCAAATCCTTTTCGACCTCGTCTCTCCATCGGTGCCAGTCCCAGGTACGCTCTTTTTACTGTACGATCCTCTCCCGAGGTGGCCGAGCCAGCGAAGTCGATGACTCGCCCACCTGGTGTTGTAGCTCGCAGTTCTTCCTCCTCCTTAAGGTTCTATCCAGTGTTTGTGTAGGTCCCAGAATCTTGCTCCAGCTCTGGGTCCAAAAAAAATTTGTAATGTAAATAAATTGATTTACATTTTGTAATGTTTTTCAATTCTCATTTACCTTTTAAAAACTTGTATCAGATCGGAGTGTCCACCTTGGTTCAAAATAAAAATAATAATAATGTCCTGCAAACCGATATTTCGATCATGGCGGCCAACCTCAGCGATCAGCCATCGACGCAGGACAAATTATAGTGCATAAGTGTTTACACAAGTGCACTCTCTATTACCTTACACTCATATTTCGATGGGGCACCACTGTGACACGACCGAAGAGGGATCAGGCGCAGGACCAATGGCTTAACGTGCTTTCCGAGGCACGTGGGTGCAAGACCGCCAACTTCCAGATTCCGGGCTGCCACTGAAAATTTCTTAACAGAAACACTTAGGTCCAAATTTTGACCCGACCCGGGGATCGAAACCGGGACCCCACGCGCAGCCGTCGCTTCAAAGTGCGATCATTAACCACTGTGCCACGGAGGCAGTCAGGTTCAAAATACAGTGATGATGAGTGTCCGAACCGTGTAGGAAATTTCAATACAAATCTACTTTCAAAATGTTTTTTTCCGTCAAAATCTTTTATTTTTATTGCTACTGAGTCCGGGTGGGTTCGTTTATTGGGTCAATATCTTCCAATGAAGAGGACTTGAGCCGTGTGGTCCCCGGCAGAGTAGAATAGGCCACCCTCACTCTTACCGAGGTGTCGTAAAAGGCGACTAAGGTAAAGCTGCTGGCATGATCATCAGCACCCAGAGAAGGAAAACTCTGAATTTATAACAAACCCCTCGCCAACCCGTCTGCCAAGCGTGGTGAGTATGGCAATTACCCCTCATGTGATTGAGGGAGGCCCGTGCCTCAGCAGTGGGGACTTAAATGGGCTGATAATGATGATGAAGAGGACTTACAAGTACTCGTATAAAAAATAATGTGTTTGATAGCTTAAAGAGAAAGCAATAATATAGTGCCTTGATCTACTCATGCGTCAGCGGTGAAGCCAACCTAAAATTGATTAGCTTTGATTAAACCATCAGCGCCGTTCTTTGTTTTGAAAGAATTCCTAAATGTGTAAATTAAACATTAGTTACAAATTACTACACACGCACACACTCACTTCAACACTTATCGTGCTATCGATCTTCCAGTAACATGGCGTGCATGTGTGTGCGAGTGTGACCATTCAACAACGAGGGCCATTAGCCTAATAAACTAATTTAAAACTAAATACAGCCAGTCCCGCGGGTGAGGACGGTTCAGAATGCGAGGAACTTGTAAATGGCCACTTTTCCAACTGCAAACGTTGAACAATGATATGAAAATGTTGGACAAAAAACACGCTGCTATTTTTAACTTAGACACAAAAGCAAAGAAGCGGTGTTTTATATTTAACGTGAGTGTGTTGGGTGTTTTATGTTTAACGTGACACCATTGAAACAGCTTTATTTTATAACAACTACTTTTATTTTGAAG